>CM063591.1:14013909-14444837 GCA_032356905.1 Salix exigua | reverse complement strand
ATATATATAACTATTAGCCTATTTATTATTGTGGTAATGGTTGTTTAAAAAAAATATTTACAAATACATTGAAATAATATTATTTTTTTAAAGATTATTTTGACATAAACATTATAAAATGATTTGAAAATACTAAGAAAGTAATTCAAAGAAAAGAAAAATTATTTTTGAAACGCTTGGCTCCAAGATTCTAAGATTTTAAAAGAGATTTTAGTGTTTTATTGATTAATTAAATATTTTCAAGATTATAATTAGGGCAAAGTGCAATTTTTATTACTTTTCACCATACTATATATCATACGGTGGAGTAGGAGATTTATAGCATGTTTGTTTTTGCTTTCTAAAATGCTTATGAAAAAACAAATATTTTTAATTTTATTTGCTTTAAATTGAAAAAAAAAAGGGGGTATTTTCAGATTGTTTAGAGGTACATATATCAAAAATGAAAGTTTTTAAAAAAAAATCGCCATTATAATACCAAGAATATCTTAATTATTATTATTGTTTCAATGGAACTCTTCCATCCCACTACTATTTCTTCCATCCAGTTTCCATGGCTGCCACCTTTTTCTCTATTTTTAGACCAGGTAATTTCCGAGGATGACCGGCCACCAGCACATAGGTAGGTGTATGTTTACTCATTCTCTGAACTCTAGAGATAGGGTTCCTCTGTTTGTTGGTACAATAAATTCTGAGATTTATGACTCGTCTTCTAATATTTATGCCAAGGCTCGTGAATTCTCACTTGAAAACTGCCATGAGAAAGCAATTAGGTATCCATTTTCAGTAGCTTCAGGAATGTGGCCAATTCTCTGCCGCTTGATCAAACTTAGTTAATATTTCATCGTACGGTTGGGATTTGTGAAGCCATTAATCATTTGTTTTGAAACATGAATGTCAAGATGAGCTTAAAAATATATTTCGGTTTTGAATTTAAAGAACTAATTAAAACTTCATACTTGAATTGGTGATCTTTAAGAAGTTAGAGAGACGCATCACTCATGCTATTAATCCCATGTGGGGATAGCCTAGGGTTTCAAATAGAGAAATCATTTTGGGGGTTTTGAAATACAAAGAAACAACCCTCTACGTACCCAATTTCTATTGAAGAATCTCATACTAGCTAGACCTTAAGTAGTAGTGGACTTTATTCTTCTTCTATTCTAGTAACCCTTATCACCTCTTTACAATGATACGATGATGGCAGTGTGAGTCCTGGGTTCCATTGACGCCGCCCTCCTACACAAAACCTCTTCAACACTTTGCATGGTTGAAGTGCCTCGGCCCTAGGGCACCCACCCTTTGGAAAGACCCGTGAACAAGAAGCTACAAATTAGTCAAATTAGGGCACCTTTCATCCCTAAAGTCCAACCTACCATTTACCCCCCAATTTCACATCTTGTAGATTGTGTTTTGTTCGTTGTCAAAATAAGAATGGCTTGCTAACTTTGAACGATACACATCAAATCGACCAAATGATTTGTTAATTTATAATCCCATGAATGCATGCTTGCTGGATTTCACTTTCATATAAATTATATTTATTAAAATAATATGATTCAACTTGGTTTCATAAATATATATATATATATATATTTAAAAAAAAATTATAGGTCAAACCTTATCCTGTGGCTCGAGTTTTGAAATGAGTTGACTCTATCTTTGTTTATACAACAATGTTTAAGCTCAGGGATTGCATTATTACCAATTTAATTTGCTGTATGTCCTCTGTGATTAAGTGGTTGATTATGTTCACAAAAAAGTCAACCAAAGTACCAATTAAGACTTTTGAGGCTCACACCGATGTCATACGCAAGTGCTTGTAAAGGTCTAATTGCTGGATGCACACAATTCCTTGCTGGAAAAATAAAATATATTAAAACCTTATGCTACATTTATTTGCGCAAACTTCCAAAATTTATCATAGCACTCAAAAACATTGGTTAAAAACTATGGGCATCAAATACTCGTTTCAGATTTTTTTTTTAAGCTTGAATTTCGTTATTGACTCTTTTATTTTTGGATATATAATTAAAAATAAAAAATATTATTTTAATATATTTTAAATAAAAAAAACATCTGCAATTCAGTGCTGACATCAAATCACATAATTAAAATAAGAAGAGAAAGAAAAACTGACTGTTTATAATGAGTAAATTTTGAAATGTGACAGAAATGTCAGTAGGTACCACACCTTTTGACCTTAACAATTCGCCAGAAAAAGGTATTCTAGCAAAACAAATAAATATCCCGGGGCATGTCCATCTGCTTTCTAATAATCCAAAATCACTTGCTCTGATTAACAATTCACAGGAGAGATAGATTTTTTAATATTTTTTTAGGATTTAGATTCTTTTTCATTTTTTTGTTTCCGTATTTAATATATTTAAGCTCATGTTTGACTTTGCATTTTCAAATTTCTTTTTATCTAAAACATATATCAACTTGTTGTTTTTTTAATTTCAATTTGTTAATATTAAAATAATCATGTAAATTACATCATGATATTTCCTTACACTCACATAACAATCTTTCCATAAACTGTAGATCATATATATATATATAACTATAGCTTAAGATCATGAATATGCTTTACGCCTTAATTATCAGAATAAATACATAAAGGTGGTAATTGCTGGTATTATACGTAAAAACTACGTAACTATAGTAGCTGAAACTGCATGCTCAAGTACCGATTCTTACAATTGATGATCTCAAGCAACTGGGAGCAATTTGCTGTTTCTTCTACCTTTTCCTTTTAAATTATTACAAAATCTCTAACCCATACTTCCTATTATGATCGTATCCTCCTATGGAGCAACAGCAGCCAGAATATTCTGCAAGAAACTCAACAACTATTCCTCAATATATATATATATATATATAAACAAGAGCTAGAACATACTCTATAAGAAACTCTCAACAACTATTCCTCGACATATATGTGTGTGTGTCGAAAACCACTTGGTCCAAATCCTGGCACATCTGCTATCTGCATTAGAATATTACGTGAGGTCGATGAATTGTCAGAATGCTTTCCTTCAACTAAAACAAGCTGTACATATTAGCATTGGGAGTGTGCTTAACTTGAGTTCATGTAGAGTGAATATTAAAATGACACAGAAACGGTTCTTCAACTGTGTAGTCTAAAACTCGTCAGATTTTCAGTTAAATTAAATTATAATAAATAATACACGTATTATTATATGTACCGATGAGTGTATTGAAAAGAGATGCAATTGATCTACAATGTATTTGTATAAATAAAGAGACGGGACCATGCGAGGATAAATAAAAGGATACTGCATGTGTATAATAAAGGGAGGGGGGGTAAGGAGAGACTGAGATTATGATAATTTATTGCTCCACTGAAAGCCTTTGCCTCCACAAAAATCCAAAATTCCCACCATCATCTTTCCTGTTTTAAAATTTTATAGGAGGCCAGTTCCGACCTTCAGTCAGACCTAGATAGCTAGATAGCTTTTTTATACTAAAAGATTCTGGGCTCTGCGATCAAAATCCCTGGCAAACAAGGGAACAAATCTGTATTGGCCACAATTTCCCCTTCACACAGCATCGAATGAGCATCCAAATTTGAAGGACGGGATAACCTATTCATGAGGTTCTTGATGATCCGCTCAAAAACACTGTCGGTATTCTTTGAGGTTGGAATATAAAAGGTTTCGAAAAGGGAGAAGAATAATGCATGGTTGGATTCAGGGTTTGTTCATAATTTCTTATATATGGATCCTATACCTGCACTTATACGCGTCAAATTCTTGTTTTTTTTCCTAGTTTTTGCAAGTTCTTATCGTGATCGGGGGGGTAGCGAGGGAGTGAGGGCCGTACATACACAGACTGCATCATCATCTATACCTAGATCTATCACCTATCCCAAAAAAGAATGCACGGAACAAGGAAAGAAAAAAAGAAAATAAAAGAAAGGAGAGGTCTTTACGAACCCATGTACTGTCAAAAGAAGAAATGTTTCATATATTTCATCAGATAAAACAGCACAATCCCCCAGGAATTAGAAGTCTTGTCTGAAATCTCTCCACCTTACCCCATCAAATCGTTTCTTGATTTTACTTCCAGTCAGTCCATATATATCATTTCATTCAGTAGTAGTGGTACATGACCGTCTCCTGCGTCTTGTTTTCATCAATGAGTAGGGTGTCATTGTTATAGCTATTACTCACATCGTTGCGATTAGCGCTACTGCTAACCAGTTGCTTAACGTTTTCAATGAAATCATAGTCTGATGGGGTTTCTCCAATACTCCCATTTGCCTTCTCTACCCATTGGTTCATAATCTCAACTCCATTGTTGCCATTACCAAGCATCACCTTCTGGTTCTGGTCTCCATACCCATCTGATGACATGAAGCCGTGAAACCCCATGTATTCTTGTTTGATCTCTCTTCCATGGCCTATCAAGCTGCAACTTCCATCAGAATTAGAACTACAACTTGATTCACTACCGAACACCAAGTAATTATCTTTCACTGGATGATAGTATTGCATGGGACTGAACAAGCCCTCTTGGTTGGTTTGGAAAAGTAAAGGGTTTGTGGCTACAGAAAAACTGTTGTTGCTCAAAAGACTGGACGGATTCTGAGAGCTGGGCTCAAAGCCGGTGAAAGATCTGTTTTGGGGGTAATAAGAGAAAGAACCACCGGAGTCTTTATACATGGACGGCGGTGAGTGAGATGGTAATGGTGGAGTTTGATGAGGAGAATGGAATGGTGGGGGGTTTCTATGAGATTGAGGAGCCATGGCCATGAGTTTCTTCTTGAGCTTGGTGTTCCAGTAATTCTTAATATCATTGTCAGTCCTTCCTGGTAGCTGAGCTGCTATTATTGACCATCTGCAAATTTGCATTTTAAGGAAAATAGGTTGCATAAGAAGGAAACTCCAAGTACGCATTTAACATCTGTAAGAAGGAATTGATGTTGGCTCCTAACTTGGCATGCATGCGTAGAAATTATCCAAAAAATAGGCCGATTATTGGTCTGTGCAAGATGGTTTTCTCAAGTTAAAAGGAAAAACAACCTCGAATTTTCTTGTCTTTCAACCCTTTTCTTCCCCAGCTGTTTTTAGATAAATTGCCTCAATATAATCTCACAGGTGATACTTGCGGAAAGGAAAAGAAACCAAAAAACACATACAATAAGAGATAAAGCAAAGAAATTTGTGTAACCTGAGTAGAAATTATGGGTCAAATTAAACGAAAGACACAAAATAAGGGTCAAGAGAAGTTCTTTAAAGTGAAAATCAATGCACCTGCTTCCAATGCTTGCAAATAGGCTGCAGATTACCCTATCCTCCTCATCAGAGAATTCACCGTGTTTAATATTGGGTCTCAGATAGTTCAGCCATCTCAGTCTACAACTCTTGCCACATCTCTTCAGCCCTGATCATCAAAAACCATGTAAAAACAACCATTAGAAAGAGAGGGAAAGAGGAAATATATGGCTTGATCCTAATTGTTAGTGGTGATCTTACCAGCTTTTTGAGGTAGAGCAATCCAATTCCCACCAGTCCCATATTTCTCTATGTACTCTCTGAGCTTCGAGTCTTCTTCCGGTGACCATGGCCCCTTCTTCACATTTGCCTTGTCACAGCATGGAGCCCTTCCCATCTCTCTCTCTCTCTCTCTCTCTCTCTCTCTCTCTCTCTCTCTCTCCCCCCCTCTCTACAACACTGTGAGGAACCCCTATAGGTCTTACTTCCTACAAAAACTGGTGGAGGTCTGCCTGTGCCTTTTAATAATGGACCTGAGTTGGGTATGGACAAGTAGAAAAAAGAAGAAAAAGAAGCAGTACTTCTTCTCTTTTGGAGCATGTACACACAAGTCAAAATGACAGACAACTTCAACCAGTTTCTAACTAGTGCTCTAAAATATAAGCAAAGCTATGTAGAGAACTTTCCATCTTCAATTTTTTGGTACCCTAAATGAAACCCCTCTCTCTCTCTCTCTAGATTTTTCAAAGGCATCCTAGCCAAGTCTTACTGCGAAGATATTCAACAGGAAATGAATTGATAGCTACAGGCCTTTGAATGGTGACATTTTCCAAACCCTAGACTAATTATTGGTGGATAAATATAACTACCTGGCTTCAACTTGCTAGCTAATAGCTCAATTAATTAGCGGTAGGATCCCTCTTTGCGAAGAGATCTTGTGTTCGAGCCTCTTCTTCGAAACGAAAACAAAACTTTCTAGCTAACAAGTCATCCATACATGCATAAATATTTTGATAAGAAATTAAATTAATGTGTGCTAATTAGTATTTCCTGCTATATTAAACACGGTGCTAGTAAACTAATGGAATCATATATATACAATGCACAATTTTTAATTTTTTCAGTAATCTTGATGCCAACCATCTCAGCTGGTTCTGTATAGTAACTCTACATAGTTACCTTAAATTTTGGAGATTAAGAATGTATGCTTAAAATATTTTGTATCTGTCGTGTATTATTTGACGAAAAACATATTCTCCGTTGATAGCAAAAAAAATAATTTCTTACAATTGAATGACTGTGTTTTTGGCCCATCCTAGCATGATATTCAATTTATCTGGTCAGGTTTTTGGGGCTCATCAATGCCATTCTCTTCACTCGATGACTCATCATAGCTATCGCCACAGTTTGCCATGAATGCGAAAATAGGCAACCAATTGTCACAGAGTTTGCTATAGTAAATCGCAACATTTCCTTACTGGGATGGATGAAAAATTGAAAACGAGTGGCCCGGAAACCAGTTTGGAGGGACACTTCCCAATTTTGTAGGACATAAAAATGAAAAAGTAGAAATAAAAATAAACCCTGCTAAAAGTCCCAGTGTTTCCGAGCTTTCTTGGAAGAGATACCAGAAGACAAACGCTACATGTTTCTAGCTAGCAATAGAGCTGAGCAATATTTTGTTGGTCGATGCTAGCTAGCTAGCTAGCTAGCTAAGTTCAATTCAGGCAAGGGCTTGGAAATCCACAAATAGAGGATGGAATAATCAAAACCGACCTATATAAGATAATGTTCTTATCCATGTAAGAAGAGTAAGTGGGGCAACTACAGTATGTATTTCATGATACAGAGCTTGGAGTCTTTCCAGCTCAAAAATTGAGATGAATTAATTACATTTTGCTCTGATATTTCCTTCCTTTTCCATTATTATTTTTTATTGTGCATATAATAAAGGGGTGGCATTTTTTAGACTGGATTTCTTGAATCTTTTTGAGGATCGAGGCTAGCTAGCTCCTCATTAAGTCAAGCTCCTTGCAATATATTTCTTAAAGTGGTGATGTTTGTTCCATTTTATATATGAGCCAAACTCTATCTAAACGTCATATATATAATTTCCTTGCAATATTTTGCTTTTAATTTTCTTCCAACAACTCCTTGGAGAAGAAGTCCTTGGCATTCCTTCGCAGAATATTGAACATGGAAATCGAGGATAATAGATAGTTTAGGGTTTAGGGATTGAAGCTTCTTGGAAGCATCAGACTTTTAGGAACTATAATTTTCTTTAGTATAATGATGAGGGAGGGATAAGCACAGATGATTTTGAGATGATTAAATACAATTAAACAGAGACCAGTGTGGCAAAGCCCAAGACTCTAGTTTTTTTAGTGTTTTGTCATTCATATTGTTGATGATGATGGAAACACTGAATTAATTAGTGGCATTATTTATATATATGTTGCAATTTCTGACTAGCGACACCAAAAGGGATGAATATAAATAGTTGATATATATATATATATATATATATATCGATATGCATACACGTACGTGGTCCCATTTGCCCATCTGCTTTGTCTATGAAATTGATGTTAGGAGTCGCACCCCAAAAATGGGTAGGAGCGGCGCCGTGGCAACTAGTCCCCATGAGCGGGGAAGGTTATTAAAATGTCGGGGGGATTATTTATTTTTTTATAACAAAAGGAGTCGCCACCTAGTATTATGGTTACTAGGAAACCTATGACTGGTCTTTCAGAGATTCTAAGGGTAAGGGACTGGTTGCGTAAAGGGAAGGTTTTAGCACCCCTAATACGCCCTACCTAAGGTAAGCTGCTTGATGTTTTTTATTTGTCTTATAATTGCTAAAACATAAAAAAAAAATTTACATGTTGCCGATATATTATTTACACCGAATATTTTGGATAGAATTTATCCAAAACTCCGAAAACAATAATGTGAATCACCGAAAAGTTTTTTTATATTTTTTTGAATATTGGCCAATACCCTTTGGATTTTACAAACATGTTGTAAAATCTCAAAATGCAAGAAATGATTTTTTTTTTTTAGCAAAATCCATGCTAAAACTCATTTTTTCCAAAAAAACCAAGATAATATATATTTTTTTAAAAGAAAACAATTTTTAAAATATGCTAGTGTATTGGCCTTATGCAAGAATAATAACACATTTTTCTAGATTTTTTGTATAAAAAATAAAAATATTTTTTATATTTTTTTATATTTTTTTTTCATTATTTTTATTATTATATTATTATATTATTATTATATTATATTATTATTTTATTCAGGTGGTGGATCGCCATTCACCATTTACAATCTGAGTCGCACGACTCAGCTGAGTCACTGGTCGGCTGCAGCTCGACTTCTTAAACGTCTGGCCGTGGCCCGGACGGGAGCAGTCTGGCCGTGGCCCAGACGGAGCAGTCTGGGCCGTGGCTCAGACGGGAGCGGTCCGGCCGTGGCCCGGACGGGAGCGTGTCGGGCCGTGGCCCAGACGGAGGCGAGTCCGGGCCGTGGCCCGATGAGACTGAGTCCGGGCCGTGGCCCAGACATTCAAGGGTCTGGGCCGTGGCCCAGACAAACTCGGATCCAGGCCGGATCTAGAGACCGATTGACCCGACCGGTTACCCTTAACCGGGTATCCTCGCAAACAGGAAGAAGATGAACAGTAGAAAATGAAAATTTTTCAAGTGCGACGAATGGAGATTCTATTAATACCTTCGTGTAGAGGACGTCGAGGTGGTTCTTTTGGTCGTGACGGTGTCAAGAATGGTGGTCTGATTTCGCCGGAAAAAGGATCGGAAGGTGACGGTCGTCGTGCATCTGTGATCGGGGTTGCTGTGCACTGTTCTTCGCCTGGGCTTCATCGGGAGAAGTCGGGGTGGATTGGAGGCTTCGGCGATGATCCGAGGAGTTACGTGTGGTCAGCGTCGACGAGAGAGAGAGACGTCGGGGCTGCTATTTCTTGAGAGAGAGAGAGACGTAGGCGACCGAGAGAGGGAGAAGGAGAGCTTACTGAGAGAGCTGAGGGTCCTGTGGTTCTTGTGAGTGAGAGCAGTTGACAGTGATCGAGGGGGAGGGAGAGGCGATGGTGATGGCTGGTTTATGGTGAGGTTTTTTTTTTTAGACCGGGAGAGGGGGAGGCAGTTTACCGAGAGCAAAAAGGGAGGAGCTTTGTTTCGATGCCTGAGGGAGAGATGATGATCGAGAGGGAGAGGGAGACGAACTAGAGAGAGGAGAGGGACCAAAAACGGGACCCGCCGTGGATGGTTTCGTCCCTATTGTCTGCCGAGAGGGAAAGAATAAGAACACAGTTTTTGTGTTCTCCCCGGGAGATCCAGAGAAAAGAAATGCAAAACGAATGCCCCCACAAACTCAAAATCTCCTCTCTTTCACGTCCCCTCCCTCCTTTTTTCTTTTCGTTTTTTCTCTTTTCATTATAAATCCGACAGCTCCCTTCCCCGGGGCTCTCACGCGGGTCCATTTTGAGAAGTGGGTTTCGGGTGGCTCCATGTAAATGGGGTGGGTTGCTCAATGTGCATGATATGTCTGAAAAATAGGGGTATTTTGAGTGGCTCAAGTTTTGTTGATTTTTATGTGCAAAGCACAGTTTGGTCCCTCACTTTGTTAGTCCTCTAATTGCACTCTTAATTGAACTTAAATTTATGATCTTGTGCAATTATATCCTTGTGAAAAATTCAAAGTTAACTTTAAATTTTGCGCACCTCTCGATTTTTATTTGTGCAATATGGTTTCCCGTTCCAACATAAACTCTCCATTTGTTCAATTAGGTCCCCGATTTCGCTTAATTGGCTTGAAGAAATTCAAATTGATCAACGAAAATTCAAATATAATCAATTGAGCCCGAATTAAATTTAAGCACTTGATTTCTTATTGACTAAGCCTTTAATAAAATTAATTTGATCAATTTAAAGTATAATTAAGTCGTCAAGCTTAATTAAAACCTTCAACTGCGCCTAAATTAATTCCTGAATATAATTATATTAACCAACGTTTGTATCAAATCGGTCCATAATTATATTTTATGACTTAATTTATACGCGGATTTATCTCATAATAAATTACTTTAGCTTTGGATCCGCGTTTTTCATTTCTGGGCACAAAAAGGGTACACTCGATTTTTTTAAAAAAAATATTCAAAATTTTTGATTGAATTTTTTTTTTTTTTTTTTTTTTTTTTTTTTTACCGACACCATCCCCCATTTTATTATTATTTTTCTTATTTTCCGATAGTTTTGGGGCCTGACCCAAAATTGGGTTACAACAGTTGCCCCCTTCTTTACAATGCTTACGACTAAAGTATTTGTAAAAGACTTTAGCTTAGTAAGTGTTGTAAAGAAAAATATGGAAATTGTCTCATTGTAACGCATGACTTACCCGGGTCTTATTATTGCGGGTGACCGCCCCAAGTTGAAAAGGAAAGAGGTCTCATTTTTCTGGGTGACCGACCCGGCTAGCGTGGTCTCATTTTTATGGGTGACCGACCCGGATGAAAGAGTCTCGATAGTGACGGATGACTTACCCGGGTCTGATTATGACGGGTGACCTGCCCTGGTTAGTAAAGTCTCGATAGTGACGGATGACTTACCCGGGTCGCATTATGACGGGTGACCTGCCCGAGTTAGAAGAGTCTCGATAGTGACGGATGACTTACCCGGGTCTGATTATGACGGGTGACCTGCCCGAGTTAATAAAGTCTCGATAGTGACGGATGACTTACCCGGGTCGCATTATGACGGGTGACCTGCCCGAGTTAGAAGAGTCTCGATAGTGACGGATGACTTACCCGGGTCTGATTATGACGGGTGACCTGCCCGAGTTAATAAAGTCTCGATAGTGACGGATGACTTACCCGGGTCTGATTATGACGGGTGACCTGCCCGAATTAATAGAGTCTCGATAGTGACGGATGACTTACCCGGGTCTCATTATGACGGGTGACCTGCCCGAATTACAAGAGTCTCGATAGTGACGGATGACTTACCCGGGTCTCATTATGACGGGTGACCTGCCCGAGTTAGTAAAGTCTCGATAGTGACGGATGACTTACCCGGGTCTGATTATGACGGGTGACCTGCCCGAGTTAATAGAGTCTCGATAGTGACGGATGACTTACCCGGGTCTCATTATGACGGGTGACCTGCCCGAGTTAAAAGAGTCTCGATAGTGACGGATGACTTACCCGGGTCTGATTATGACGGGTGACCTGCCCAAAAAAGAGTCTCGATAGTGACGGATGACTTACCCGGGTCTGATTATGACGGGTGACCTGCCCAAAAAAAGAGTCTCGATAGTGACGGATGACTTACCCGGGTCTGATTATGACGGGTGACCTGCCCTAGTTAGAAAGAAAAGAGGTCTTATTTTTTGGGGTGACCGACCCTAATTAGAAAGGTCTCATTTTTCCGGGTGACCGACCCTAGTTAGTAAGGTCTCATTTTTCCGGGTGACCGACCCGAGTTAGTGAGGTCTCATTTTTATGGGTGACCGACCCTAGTTAGCGAGGTCTCATTTTTATGGGTGACCAACCCGGATATCATGGTCTCATTTTTATGGGTGACCGACCCGCATCTCATGGTCTCATTTTTATGGGTGACCGACCCGGCCCGAGGAACGAAACAACATCGATTCTCAATTCATTTACCATGGTTTGTCGACTTGAGATTTTGTTTCTTCATATCTTTCATGACTCGAAATTGCATCAGCTTTCACCACAATTTTCCTGTCAGGTTAGTGTTATGACAATAATATGCATGCTTTGTCACCTCTTTTGGAAACATAGGTCCCCCCTCTCTTCGTGGTGGCCTTCCTTCATAGGATGTGTTCCCCATGCCATATCTTTACTCTTGGCGGCGAGACTCTTTTGTTCCATACAGGACCCTTTCTCGCTCCATTATTATTTTTTACTCATGTTTAAAAACTTAAAACGATATATAATTGAAAAAAAATTTCAAAACATGGTTTTATTTGTAAATGGACACTTTTAAAGCAAATCACTATTTAAATAATTTTGCCCCCAGCGTGGTGCACAAAATATATCAAAATAAATGATAGAACGCAAATAAATATTATAAAATCATGTACTTTGGAAAAGATTTCTTGCAACAAGAATTCATGGCCGAATTTTATCTATTGAGGAAGGTTACAACATATCAGGCATAATATTTCTTTACAGAGTCGGAATTCACAGGCCTAGCTAAATCTTCTCCATCCATTCTAGATAATAGCAAAGCTCCTCCTGAGAATGACTTCTTCACCACATATGGGCCTTCATAGTTTGGGGCCCATTTACTCTGATCTTGCCCTGGTACAAACAATATCTTCTTTAACACCAAGTCGCCTTCTTGGAATTTTCGAGATCGGACTTTCTTATCATATGTTTTGGCCATTCTTCTTTGGTATAATTGATGATGACAGATTGCGGCTAACCTCTTTTCACTGATCAAGTTCAATTGCTCATATCTGACCTTTGCCCATTCTGCTTCATCTAGTTCAGAGTCTATCAAGACTCTTAGTGACGGGATTTCTACCTCTAAAGGCATTACTGCCTCCATCCCATATACCAACATGTACGGAGTGGCCCCTGTTGAGGTCCGAACTGCAGTACGGTATGCATGAAGAGCAAATGGCAACATTTCATGCCAATCCTTATAGGTGACTACCATCTTCTGAACAATCTTCTTGACGTTCTTGTTAGCAGCTTCTACAGCACCATTCATCTTGGGCCTGTAAGGAGAGGAATTTGAATGTTTGATCTTCCATTTAGCACAGAGTTCTGTTATCAACTTCCCATTGAAGTTTTGAGCATTATCAGTTATAATCTTTTCTGGTGGCCCATACCGACATATCAGATCTCTCTCAATAAACTTCTTCACCACCTTCTGTGTTACATGAGCAAATGACCCGGCCTCTACCCATTTTGTGAAGTAGTCAATTGCCACGAGGATGAACCTGTGACCATTGCTGGCTTTTGGGTTGATAGGTCCAATCACATCGATCCCCCACATTGCAAAAGGCCACGGAGATAACAAATTAAATAGAGGTATCGGAGGGGCATTCATTTTGTCCCCATAGATCTGACACTTGTGACATTTGCGGACATAGTCAATGCAATCCTTCTCTAATGTCATCCAAAAGTAACCAGCTCTTTGTATTTTCCTCGCCATCATATGTCCACTAGCATGGGTCGAGCAGATCCCTTCATGCACTTCTCGCAATGCGTTTCTAGCTTCAACCCCATCTAGGCATCTCAGCAAAGTCCCATCAGATGACCTCTTATATAAAACTTCTCCATCAAGGTAAAAATCCATTGCCAGCCTTCTCAAGGTCTTCTTTTCGATGTTGGATGCCCCCATGGGATAAGTCTGATTTTGGATGAAGTTCTTGATATCATAATACCACGGGTTTCCATCTATTTCTTCTTCAACTGAGCAACAATGCGACGGGTTATTTCTGATGTCGATATGTATCGGCTGTAAGCTTTGCCCAAAGTCTATTCTAGCCATAGAAGCTAGAGTGGCCAAAGCATCTGCAAACTGATTTCCTTCCCTTCCTAGATGCGTGAACTCTATTTCCTCAAACGCTTCAGCCAACTTAGATAGGTACTCTTGGTAGGGTATTAGCTTTTCTTCTTTGGTTTGCCATTCTCCTTTTACCTGACAAATAATTAGCATCGAATCTCCATATACATCTATCTTCTTTACACCTAACTCCAATGCAGTCTCCAAACCAAGAATACAAGCCTCATACTCGGCTGTGTTATTAGTGCACCCGAATTGCAGTTTCGTTGACACTGGGTATTGTTTCTTGTCAGGCGATATTATCACTGCCCCCGCTCCATTACCACATATGTTCACAGCACCATCAAAGTACATAGTCCACCATCCGGGTTTTCCTTCCTCTACTGAAAACACATCCTCATCAGGAAAATCAAAGTCTAACGGCTCATAATCCTCCATAGCATGGTCCGCCAGTGATCGAGCAATGACACTCCCTTTCACCGCTTTCCTTGTCATATACACTATATCATATTCGAGATAGCGTAACTTGCCACCGGCGATTCGGTCTGGATAAGTAGGGCTTTTCACAGATGTACTTCAACGGGTCTAATTTTGAAATTAGCCATGTGGTATGATACAACATATACTGTCGCAACCTTTTTGCAGCCCATGCTAATGCACAACACAACTTCTCAATCATAGTATATCTGGACTCACACTCCATGAATTTCTTGCTTAGATAGTAAATGGCCTTTTCCTTCCTTCCCGATTCATCCTGTTGCCCCAACACACATCCCATCGCTGTTTCAGTCACTGTTAAGTATAAAATCAATGGCCTTTTTGGTACAGGGGGAACCAGTAGAGGTGGTTTAAGCAAGTACTGCTTGATTTTCTCAAACGCTTCTTCACATTCTGCGTTCCAAATGCCAGGATTCTTCTTTCTCAACAAACGGAAAATAGGATCGCAGGTTGTGGTTAATTGAGATATGAATCGAGCAATGTAATTTAACCTTCCCAAAAATCCCCTTACTTCCTTCTCAGTCTTCGGAGCTGGCATACCCTGAATAGCCTTTACTTTTTCCGGATCTACTTCTATTCCTTTGTCACTTACCACAAATCCCAGCAACTTCCCAGACTTCACCCCAAATGAACACTTTGCAGGGTTAAGCCTCAATTGATATTTTCTTAACCTGTCAAATAATTTCTTCAATATTTGGACATGATTCTCTCCTTTTCCCGATTTAGCGATCATGTCATCCACGTATACTTCAATCTCCTTGTGCATCATGTCGTGAAACAAAGTCACCATAGCCCTTTGATAAGTGGCACCAGCATTCTTTAACCCAAATGGCATGACTTTATAGCAGAAAGTCCCCCATGGTGTAACAAACGTCGTCTTCTCCTTATCTTCCGGCGCCATTTTTATCTGATTGTAACCTGAGAAACCATCCATAAAGGAATACACGGAGCTACGAGCTGCATTATCAACTAACATGTCTATATGTGGTAAAGGAAAATTATCTTTAGGGCTAGCCCGATTTAAATCCCTAAAGTCCACACAGACTCGAATCTTGCCCTCCTTTTTGGGTACCACTACTATGTTGGACACCCATTGTGGATATTTGACCACCTCTAAGAAACCAGCATTCCATTGCTTTTCAATCTCCGCCTTTACTTTGATCAAAACTTCTGGGTGAGTTCTTCTTAGCTTTTGCTTAATCGGTCTGCATCCCTCCTCCAATGGTAACCTATGGACTACAATATTTGTATCTAGACCGGGCATATCCTCATAAGACCAAGCAAAAACATCTGTATAATCTCGAAGCAGTGCAATCAAGTCTTCTCTTTCCTTTTGCGTGATCAAAGTTCCTACCTTGAGTTCTCTTTGGCTTTCTTCAGTACCCACATTTATGGTTTCAAGTTCCTCTTTGGCGGGTTTCCAAACTTGTTCGTGTTGCTCTAATAATTTTGTGAATTCTTTAATCCTATTTTCATCACCATCTTCCTCTTCTACAGCTATTATGTGCTCTTTATAATTCGGCCATTCATTCTCAGTGCAAAGTGCAAGTGCGTGATTGTGGAAGTGCACAACATAAAAATGCAGAGAGATGATCATTTTAGACAAACCAAGATGGATGCTTGGCCTTAGGTTAATCCAACAAAACAAATAGAAACATTGTCATTACATTTGAAACCTATGGGCTTCTTCTTTAGCTAACTTCCGAATGCAAGCATGGGCAGTGGCTTCTTCTACAGCATAGATGGTCAACTGTGGTAGCTCTTCATCCATTTTCCCTGACTGAGTCTCCTTGACAAATCCCTGGACTTCTTCCTTCTCCCCAATATTTATGCTCATCGATGACATCTTCTGAAGAAAGCTCTTGTGCCCTGGATCAGGTTGTATAGCATACGCTGCTTTTGGGAATGAGACTTTGATTGGCGGAATGACTAGATCTTCTTCTTCAGGCTTCCTTCCCTTGATCCTCGCCGTTCTTTTTTCCCTTCTTGCCATGGCAGCCCGCTGGTAATCCTTTTTTTTAGGTTTATATCCCAGCCCAAACCTTTGTTCTGCAGCCTTCAGCTTTGTTACCCCAATCCATTCAAATTTCTTTTTTGTTGTTCTCAAAGTCTCCAATCCTGCTACCTCTCCACTACTTTCCATATTCTCTATCCTCAGCTCCCCCAAAGTCAACATCCTTACGACCTTTTGATGGAAATCGGTACACTCATCTATGTGATGCCCTTTTTGTTCATGGAATGGGCAAAAGTCATTTTCACCAATGTCATGATTAGTTGATCCCCTCAAACGTCCAGATTGCACCAACATGTCGTATAATCTGGTCATGGTCACTTTTAGAGCCATTTCCTTGGTATCCACTTCCACTGCATTTACCCCACTACTTCCTGCTGCATGCTTGGGCAAGGGGTTCAGACTTACGTTGGGTGGATCCTCAATTGTGATCCATCCGATCTTGATCAATTGCAATACCTTCCTCTTAAAAGCTACGCAGGTCTCGATGCTATGGCCGGCGTTACCAGCATGGTACTCGCAAGTCAAATTTTGGTTGTACCAGGCAGGGAAAGGTGGGCGTGCTGGTGGTACTGGTAAGGGAGCAATATGTCCAATACTTAGTAATTGGGCATACAATTCTTTTAAGGTCATGGGCAAAGGTGGTAGTTCTTCATCTTGTGGATAGTTTCTTCTTTGGTAGTTATTTTGATTATGTGTGGGGAATTTTGGGTAAAAAGGTTGGTTTGGAGTGGTGGGTTTGGAAAAGTTGATGTTGGTGGTTTGTGGGGTAGGTGTTTGGTAGCTTTTGTAATTCTTCTCTTTCCCCTTGTACCTTTCTTCCACATTATTCACCTCCACTTCTTTTCTCTTCCCGATGAAACCCCTCTTCTCTATGGGTTCCACAATTCTTCCACTCCGATTCCTCGCTCAATCCTTTCAAAGCAATCCGCACAAAGATCAAAAAGTGTTGGGCGGAACTTCCCATCAGTGCTCATAGTACTGAGCCTTGAACGTATTGGCAAACAGGGTCACCATTTCGGACTCTATCAATGGAGGTTGCACATTGACGACTGGTCCCTCCATCTCTCGAGCATAAGTCCTTACTGCACTCTTGGGCTCCTTTCTCTATTGTCATCAAGCTTGGCCTATCAGGAGCAATCTCGAGGTTAAACTTATACTGCTTCAAAAAAGCATCTGCCAAATCAGCCCACTTTCGAATCCTGATGTTGTCCAGCCTCATGTACCAGCTAAGAGTCGAACTCGTCGATCGTCCCGAAAAAGTAGATTAACAGCTTATCATCATGTATTACCTCCGCCATCTTGTTATAGTAAGAACGAAGATGAGTTTTCGGCATTCTATTCCAAGATACTTGATAAACTCCGGACCCCGAACTTCCGTGGTATCACAATGTTTGGTACCAAACACGCTTCACCGCCTCGATGGGGCTCGGATAGGTCGCTCCTTCAATTGCTCTTAATCTTTCCTCTAATGCAGACCATTTGTCATATCCAAGTGTGCTCAGGAACTCCGGTATTTTGTGGGTCCTCGTCTGTTAAATCTAATGTAATAGGAATCGGGATGGGCCGAGTGGATTCAGTCGCCTCTTTGGCGAATTAGTTCCCACAATAAGGGTGCCCCGGGCTTTGAACTGCTGGAGGTGCTTCATCCGTTTGATCGGATGTGCATTCTCCATCTCTTGCTCTTAAAGTCTTTTCTAGCAAACTAGTCAAACGTGCTACGCTCATTTCGCATAGCTTCAAGATCCCTTTGATACTCGGGATTCTAGTTCCGCCTCGTCGCTTTCCATTCTTCTTCTCATCGGTGTTGTGGACTTTAACAGGGGGACCTATGTTTCGTGGTAGAGCTGTTACATGCATGCATAAGAGAATGTAAAGTGTATGTGGTATAATGAATATGCTCATTTGAAATATATGACGGAGCATACACCCTAACGATAGGTTCTAGTTCTTTTATGTGAGACATGAGGTAGGCTTACTATTTGGGCTCTAAAGAGGGTCTCTCGCTGTCCCAGTGATCACCTTCGTGAAGGCAATATGGGGTCTTAGCAGATAATGGGATGGTACGTATACCAATCACTATCATCTAAGCTCTCAGCAAAGAGTTGGGGTTTACACAAACTTAAACCTTGACTCAAGTCATAGGTAAGCTGCTAGTCCCCCACGTAACTTAAAGTTGGTGTGTGCTCTCAAAATAAATAAAAGTGATGCATGACGAGGCATATTATGATGACAGGATGAAAAGATGCATGCTAAAGCTTTTAAACAAATAAATAATTCATGGAAACATAAGAATAAATGAATAAATAAACACACAAATAATTAGCATATCATAAACAAACAAATTTATCAAGCCTAGTCGAAAGTCCCCAGTGGAGTCGCCATTCTGTCGCACCCCAAAAATGGGTAGGAGCGGCGCCGTGGCAACTAGTCCCCATGAGCGGGGAAGGTTATTAAAATGTCGGGGGGATTATTTATTTTTTTATAACAAAAGGAGTCGCCACCTAGTATTATGGTTACTAGGAAACCTATGACTGGTCTTTCAGAGATTCTAAGGGTAAGGGACTGGTTGCGTAAAGGGAAGGTTTTAGCACCCCTAATACGCCCTACCTAAGGTAAGCTGCTTGATGTTTTTTATTTGTCTTATAATTGCTAAAACATAAAAAAAAAAAATTTACATGTTGCCGATATATTATTTACACCGAATATTTTGGATAGAATTTATCCAAAACTCCGAAAACAATAATGTGAATCACCGAAAAGTTTTTTTATATTTTTTTGAATATTGGCCAATACCCTTTGGATTTTACAAACATGTTGTAAAATCTCAAAATGCAAGAAATGATTTTTTTTTTTTTAGCAAAATCCATGCTAAAACTCATTTTTTCCAAAAAAACCAAGATAATATATATTTTTTTAAAAGAAAACAATTTTTAAAATATGCTAGTGTATTGGCCTTATGCAAGAATAATAACACATTTTTCTAGATTTTTTTGTATAAAAAATAAAAATATTTTTTATATTTTTTTATATTTTTTTTTCATTATTTTTATTATTATATTATTATTATTATATTATTATTATATTATATTATTATTTTATTCCGGGTGGGCTGGACTGCCAGCCCACCCTTTACAAATCTGGGCTGCCAGCCCAGCCGGTCACGGGCTGGGCTGCAGCCCAGCCTTTCTTAGACGTCTGGGTCGTGGCCCAGACGGGAGCGGGTCTGGGCCGTGGCCCAGACATTCAAGGGTCTGGGCCGTGGCCCAGACGGGAGCGGGTCTGGGCCGTGGCCCAGACGGGAGCGGGTCTGGGCCGTGGCCCAGACGGGAGCGGGTCTGGGCCGTGGCCCAGACGAGAACGGGTCTGGGCCGTGGCCCAGACAGACACAGGTCTGGGCCGTGGCCCAGACAGACACAGGTCTGGGCCGTGGCCCAGACATTCAAGGGTCTGGGCCGTGGCCCAGACAGACTCGGATCCGGGCCGGATTTAGAGACCGACCCGACCCGACCGGTTACCCTTAACCGGGTATTCTCGCAAACAGGAAGAAGATGAACAGTAGAAAATGGAAATTTTTCAAGTGCGACGAATGGAGATTCTATTAATACCTTCGTGTAGAGGACGTCGAGGAGGTTCTTTTGGTCGTGACGGTGTCAAGAATGGTGGCCTGATCTCGCCGGAAAAAGGATCGGAAGGCGACGGGTGCTGTGCACTGTGACGGGGTTGCTGTGCCTGTTCTTCGCCTGGGCTTACTGGGGAGAAGTCAGGGTGGATTGGAGGCTTCTGGCGATGATCTGAGGAGTTCTGTGTGGCTGGCGTCGACGAGAGAGAGAGACGTCTGGGTCGCTTATTTCTTGAGAGAGTGCGACGTAGGCGACCGAGAGAGGGAGAAGGAGAGCTTACTGAGAGAGCTGAGGGTCCTGTGGTTCTTGTGAGTGAGAGCAGTTGACAGTGATCGAGGGGGAGGGAGAGGCGATGGTGATGGCTGGTTTATGGTGAGGTTTTTTTTCTTAGACCGGGAGAGGGGGAGGCAGTTTACCGAGAGCAAAAGGGAGGAGCTTTGTTTCGATGCCTGAGGGAGAGATGATGATCGAGAGGGAGAGGGAGACGAACTAGAGAGAGGAGAGGGACCAAAAACGGGACCCGCCGTGGATGGTTTATCGTCCCTATTGTCTGCCGAGAGGGAAAGAATAAGAACACAGTTTTTGTGTTCTCCCCGGGAGATCCAGAGAAAAGAAATGCAAAACGAATCCCCCCACAAACTCAAAATCTCCTCTCTTTCACGTCCCCTCCCTTTTTTTCTTTTCGTTTTTTCTCTTTTCATTATAAATCCGACAGCTCCCTTCCCCGGGGCTCTCACGCGGGTCCATTTTGAGAAGTGGGTTTCGGGTGGCTCCATGTAAATGGGGTGGGTTGCTCAATGTGCATGATATGTCTGAAAAATAGGGGTTTTTTGAGTGGCTCAAGTTTTGTTGATTTTTATGTGCAAAGCACAGTTTGGTCCCTCACTTTGTTAGTCCTCTAATTGCACTCTTAATTGAACTTAAATTTATGATCTTGTGCAATTATATCCTTGTGAAAAATTCAAAGTTAACTTTAAATTTTGCGCACCTCTCGATTTTTATTTGTGCAATATGGTTTCCCGTTCCAACATAAACTCTCCATTTGTTCAATTAGGTCCCCGATTTCGCTTAATTGGCTTGAAGAAATTCAAATTGATCAACGAAAATTCAAATATAATCAATTGAGCCCGAATTAAATTTAAGCACTTGATTTCTTATTGACTAAGCCTTTAATAAAATTAATTTGATCAATTTAAAGTATAATTAAGTCGTCAAGCTTAATTAAAACCTTCAACTGCGCCTAAATTAATTCCTGAATATAATTATATTAACCAACGTTTGTATCAAATCGGTCCATAATTATATTTTATGACTTAATTTATACGCGGATTTATCTCATAATAAATTACTTTAGCTTTGGATCCGCGTTTTTCATTTCTGGGCACAAAAAGGGTACACTCGATTTTTTAAAAAAAAATATTCAAAATTTTTGATTGAATTTTTTTTTTTTTTTACCGACACCATCCCCCATTTTATTATTATTTTTCTTATTTTCCGATAGTTTTGGGGCCTGACCCAAAATTGGGTTACAACACATATTGTTGATGATGATGGAAACACTGAATTAATTAGTGGCATTATTTATATATATGTTGCAATTTCTGACTAGCGACACCAAAAGGGATGAATATAAATAGTTGATATATATATATATATATATCGATATGCATACACGTACGTGGTCCCATTTGCCCATCTGCTTTGTCTATGAAATTGATGTTAGTCATCGCAAACGTTAAACAACATTTTTTTTTTAAATCGTCAACTTGTCATTAATATTTCTGGTAGCCTTTGGACATTTTAATTACAAACGTTTTCAAAAAGATTTCACAGATAAGATCATAAGCCCACAATCATTTGTTATATATGGTCAGAGGATTAATTTTAGTAGTTTAATAGTTAGAAAGAAATAAGAATATTATTAATTACTACAACAAAAACTCAATTGGCCACCATTATATACATGTTAATAACTTACCTAAATTGATATGTGTGAGCTTATGTTTAATCATAAATTATATATATATATATATATATATATATAATGTATAAAGATATATCCTTCTCAAATATTTTAATTCCCTATTTTTCTATGCTTGATAATGTTAGAAAAATCTTGTAGAGAAAATAACTTATAATCATGTAAAATTATCCGAAAACAAGCTCTTTTCGAAATAAATGGCTGAAGTTTAACGAAATTTAAAGAAAGTTTTGAACAAAGTTAAGAATCCTTCTTCTATCAGTTCGTCAACTTATGATATCAATGATTTGAAAGGGATAGAGGCTATACGCTTACTTCTTTATAATTAAACTACAGTAAAAATATGATTAATTAATTAATTTTTAATGTTATAGAACCTAAAAGACAAGTGTCATCATCAACATGCATTGACTCTTTTACAAGAAAGATTCTTGCCAGCGCTCTTCTCTATTTCTCAACGGTTGGCAAGCCAGGGAAGAAAAATGTTGTGGCCATTTGATAATTATTATTTATTATTAAAACATATCGGTGTATTATTATTTCCATGCAGTTAAAATGTAAACGATGTCATTAATAGCCACTAATTTATTTACAGGATGCAGTGCTTGGCTCTAGTACTGTTTGGACCTGTTCTTTCGTGCTTGTTAGTCACTATATTAAATTAATTAATTTTTCAGATTTCAAGAGAATTATAAGAATAAAATTCAATTATAAGCAAGCTAGTTATAATCATAGCTAATATTATTTTAAAAAATTTATAAATTTTAACTTAAATGGTGTTAATTAATGTTTATACCATTTTTCAAACAAAAATATCTAATGTATTTCCCCCCTTCTTGAAATAAATAGAAATTGTGCAACTTCTCATATTGGCTATTCATTTCATCCATAAGTATATCCAATTTCATTTCTATATTTTATTCTTCTTTTATTTTCGAAAAAAATGAGTCTTTAAATTCTTTCTTTTAAAAAAATAAATAAGTATATCCAGTATCATTTCTATATTTTCTTCTTCAAGGTAAACATATGTAAGAGATCAATCATGCCACATGACCAAAGTAAATAAATTTTTTTAAACATTTTAAAATTCGTTGTAGATTACATTTATCCTCAAATATTTGAAAACATAAAGTTTACATATTAATATAGTGAATAACAATTTAATTAATTTACATATTAGTTCATTGACCGATTAATGAAAACCTCTAAAATACTATAGGTTTGTCATTATAATTTTATATCTCCTTTTTTTTTCTTTCTTTCTTTTTCTGCATACCTTCTTCGCCTGTCTATTTCTTTTCTCTCCACCTTGTCTAACAAAACCTAATAAATAAAACACCACCTTTCCTCTTTCTTATGTCTTTTTAGGGGAGCATAACTGTTAACGTTGTTAGGGTTTCAGATAATTGTAGTGGATGGTGAAAGAAAATGAGTCCCCCTCAAATGATTTCAAGACCAAACATTTGCATAAACTTTGTCTTTATTTTGTTCAATCCAACGGGAGATTCTACGTAATTATTATCGTTTTCATCGATCTATTTTAGAATAAATTGTTTTAAAATCATATCCTGCCAAGTGAATATGAAGTCATTTCTCTGCCGAAAAATCCGCACCAACCTTACAAGATTTGGTTGATAGAAACCCACGTCGTGAAACCCAAAATAACAAAAGTGATCCATGATCAACTGAATCACTCATTATCCCCATCTCAAAACCTGTACCCTCCAGCTTCTCAATCCATACATCAATTTTCCTGAGAAAATTATTGGTGTTCTTGGAAAAATCTTCGTCGACGTTACAAGATTCAATGTGGTTGGGTTTAGGTGGGCTGATTTTTTTATGGATATGTGCTTGTTTGGCTTATGGCTAGGCTGTGTTGGTGCATGGCTGGGCTGATTTGCTGGTATTGCTGCTTGGTGGGGTGGCTGGTGATGGTGATTGGTCGTTTGACTAGTGATGGTCGAACACGTGGTGTGGCTCAGTTATTTAGGTTTGGTTCAATCTTGAGGTTGTTATGGGTAGCTTGTAGTGATTTCTTGTAAGCCATTAAGATTGAAGAAAAGCGGTGGTTAGAGAGACAAGAAATTGAGAATTGATGATTTATAGAGATTGTGAAATAGGGATTTGAGGAGAGAGGATAAGGATTTGAATTGTTGATATATGAAGATGTTTTTCTATTCTTTTTTATCAAAATTTAAAGATGATTTTGACTAGGTATGTAAATATTTTAAATGTGAAAGAAAAGGTGCCTTTTTATTATAATTTTCTCAAAAAGTTAACACTTCTTTCTACCTTTTATAATTTATATATTTTATGGAGCTTTTAGAAATATTTTTTTGCTCTAAGTTTGGGTATTTTTTGCATATTAGCATTTAAAAAAAAAACATTTGGAAAAAAAGTGAAACATTCAAAAATAATATATATAATGGATTGCGCAAATTACAATAATAAGATATGAGAAAGAAATAAAAAAAAAAAGACCACAACTACATGTTGAAGCTCTAATTACAACACAGTTAGCATAATCAAAAAGATTTTAACAAGATAAATTCAACGATTAATAAAAGTCATCGACGATCAAAATGAGTCGTACTGTCAATCAAAAGACTAGCAATTACAATGAGAGAAGAAAAGAGAGAAAATTACTTTCTCTCTCTCTCTCTCTTCTCTCTTTTTATAGTAGTTTGATCCATTTTATTTAATATTTTTGAGCATTTTGCTATTCCTATAAGCAACATCTTAGCATGTTGTATTCTCAATGGCGATATGTATCAATTATGTTATTCATTATTTTTATTAAAAAAATCTTTTTTATTTTATCATTTTGTTTAAAACCAATATGAATTTTAAAAAAAAAAAATCTAAATTTTGTAGGCTAAACATGGTTAAAATCATCATCGCATCGTATCAAATGATCACCAAAAACATATTTTACCTTTTGTAAACAAAGTAATCATATGATTTAGTTAGAGTTAGCTTCAAATCTCATTTTTCGGATTCAATCTTTTCATTTTCCCTTCTGATGAATTTCCAAAATCAAAACCTAAATTAATAGAGTATATGTCAAACTCAATCCAAAAATAAACAGACAACTTTAAAGCACAAGTTAATTATGTTAATATATATATGGTAACTTGGTGAAGTATCCAGATCATATTGATGGACAGCAACCGGAACCTCTTCCACTCATCATTATCGAATAAATATTAAAAAAATATTAGGAAAGAAAATCATTGGAGAAGGTCGTCGCTAGCCAGAGTTGAGGACCAAAAGGCAATTTCAGAAAACAAAGAGGGGCAGAAGTCAAACAAGAACAAAAGTCAAACAAGTCTCAACTAGGATTCGAGGAGGGACACAACTATCAGTCTCGCTGCTGCTGTCATGATGATGTGCAACAGTTGGCGTCAGTGTATCAGACAAAATAAGAGCAGGACAACCTTCGGATGATTCCTGCTTTATTTATTTATCATGTTAATTAATTAATAAAACAAATAGATGACACCTACGAAATATTATTGTTTAAAATTTTCTTATTAGACTTTCTCGTTAATTGCCTTATAAATTTCACATGTTAACTTAGAAGGATCATGTATATTATAGTCCGAAACAACTAGAAATTATTGGCAAACATAAAAATTCATAAAAGGTGCCCAAACAGAGGGTTTAAGTGGCCTAAAACGATGATTGGGCTTGTTACAAAAGCCTAGTCAATAAGTCCAAGGCATGTTTGCCTGCATTGAAAAAAGTTTTTTATAATGTTGACTTTTCTCTTTTCTTCTAGAAAAAAAAACATGATAGTGTATATGCCACTTGAAACAACTAAAAAAAATTGTAAAATTGTTTCACCTTCTTCTAAGTAATTGTTTAAAAATTTGGTTTATGTTGTTTTTAAAAATATTTTTTGGTCAGAAATATATTAAAATAATATTTTTTTATTTTTAAAAAATTATTTTTGAAATTAAAAAATAAAAATAATTTTAAAATATAAAAAAAATATTTTAAAATAAAAAAAATATTTTTTTTCAAAAATAATTTTGAAATACATTGTCATGCACGAACCAACATGCTAACCAATTGAGCCATGAGGCAACGATATTATAAAATAATTCAAAAATATAGTATATATGAATTGTTAAACTGACTCCACTCTATCTTGTTAGTTAGTAATTGCACAGGTTATGTTGTGGATAGATATTTTGGTTAATTCTTAATGAAAGAAAAGCAAGGGATGATATTATGATTATTATTTTTTTTAAATTAGCACCGGATATCCAGACCGTTGGGCTGACTAATCCCAGGGGTGCACAGGGCCTCAACAAGCAATTTCACGCAAGTACACCACAGTTAATTCATGAGCTTCGCTTAAGTCTGATGCCTCCAAGAAATTGTTTGCACCAGGCAAGACTCGAACCAGGAAGCGTGGGAGAAGCACACTCCCCCGTCCCAGACCTCATCTGCTAGGCCAACCCCTTGGGGTTATGATCAGTGTTATTCATTGAGAAATATAAAAAGATATTTGAATTTAATAAATTAAATTAAATCATATAAAAACTAATAATTCATAAAAGAGATGCTAACAGTAGTTAAAATTAAAACGAGAAAATATATTTCTTATAAAAAAAATATAAAAGCACATGTAAAAGAAAAGGTATGCAATAAAAAGAATAGGATATTTATATGCGCATCTATCCCTTACAGGTATGCAATAAAAAGAATAGGATATTTATATGCGCATCTATCCCTTACAGGTATGCAATAAAAAGAATAGGATATTTATATGCGCATCTATCCCTTACTTCTTAAGAAATATAAATTTTGTGTTTTAATATTTAATTAGAGTTGATAAACCTTTTTTATTTATCAAATTATATATGTTAAATCAAGTACAAAAATTATCTTACTATTCATACTCCACATTGATGTATTCTTCTTTTATATTATAAATTAATTTAAAATCGAGGTTGTTATATACCTAGTCAGCAAAACCTTTTATTTTATTTTTAAAAAAGTCAACCTGGATCCATTTGATTAGAGAAAGGTAGTTGTTGGTTCCGATGCACTCCTTGTAGAAGATACAAAGGGTAGTGTTTTTGGAGAAGCTTTATTTAAAGAGCTTTTCTTAGTTCTGTAGTTTTTTTACTAACCTATTTCTTGCGCTATATCACGAGTATAATTAAACTTTTTAATATAAATAATCTATATAATTAATAAAAATATAGCTTGATTCAACCGATTGGGGTTTGGTCCAGCAGTATGTTGGGGGCCTCCTTCTTGGATCGAGTTCGAGTTCTAGTGGAAGCTAGTGGGTATCCCCCTTTCTAGCATCCTGGTTCGATCCCTGCTTGGTACCCTTGTCATCCTTATGCTTACGTACATGCTCATTTGGGTTTACAGGATGTTCAAGAGAGCTCAGGGAATAATCGAGGTGCGTGCAAGCTAGCTCGGACACCCCGGTCATCAAAAAAAATAAAATAATAAGTGTTGAAACAACAATCAACTCGAGTTATATTGTTAAATACAATATCCAAGTGAAGAAACTCTAACAACATTATACAAAACAAATATTTTTTTTATTAAACTCAACTTTTAATCAACGTAACGTTGAATGATGAAAATTTCAAAAAACAAATCTATTAAAAAGATGAGTCAAATGAGCCCAGATTAACCTACAAATCGTAAATCATAAGATAAGCCGAGTCCTATAGAAAACATATCAAAATAAATAATGAGACTCAATTAATAATCAATTTGATAGTGAGAGATAAAAAAATAAAAAAAGAAATCAAATAAAATAGGATGCAAAAACCACTCAAATCACTATAATGTAATCAAAGCCACAACCTCTAAACAAAACTCAAACTAATCTTCATCGAAGCCACGACCGCTGAGGTAGAAACAGTGGTTCTGGTAATGGTGGGCTCTATACGTGTGTAGGTGATGAACAAACATGAAACACTGCGTGCGCACGAGAGAAGAACAGGCCAATCAATCTATCAACTCACACTACTTTTATTCTTATCTCTGTCTCATGGGATCTGTTTGGTAGGATTTTTTTTATTTTTTATTTGGGGGGGGGGGGTCAACTGACTTTCAAGTTTTTTTTAATTAGTTTTTTTTATATAAAAAATGGCATTGATTTTAAATTCTTTCCATGAATATTAGAATATACACAGATATGTTTACGAGTTCGAAACTCTAAATTAAAACAATATTGTCGTGGAAGACAAAAGAAGCTGAGTTTGAATTATATTTACAGAGGTATTTTTGGCAGAGAGCTCAAATGGATTTATCCGGTTGAATTTTAGCAGGTTTGGATTTTTATTTTTATTTTTATTTTACTAAGAAGATTTTAGTTAAGCCATTGCTTGATTAAATATATGTGGACTAGGGAAATTGGGGCATTCATATTGAAATGTCTTCTATGCATAAAATAGTCAACTGATTTAAAATAACTTAAATTTTTTGGAGTTTGAATATAAAACTATATAATAAATGTTCAAACAATGAATCCAATGAGCTGTGATGATACATCTGGATGTTTGAGATATAGAGTATACGTAGCCATGTTTTCATGATTCTCTGTGATTGGAGATGCATTTTTTTATAACTAAAAAAATATAAATGTAAATTAAATACATGCATTTAATTAAATAGATGTAGAACCATTTAATAATAAATACAAATTTTTTTATTGATGATAACTAAAAACTAAATTGAAAAATTAAGAGGTAGATATGTTGTGTGTCAAGATATATGATCTTACAATATGGACAACAAACATAATTATGTTAAATGATTTTATTTTTAATTTTTTTTATCAAATTATATAATCATAAACAAAAAAAAGCAAAAACAAATTGGGTCGGGCTAATCTCTTTAATTTAATTTAAAATAAATATTCAAATATTTTTAATGTGTTTTTTAGAGAGAAAAATAATCATGAATTCAAGATTTGACACATGTTTGATGATGTTGTTTTTATAAAAATATTGAGAAAACAACAAATTGTATCACCATGGGTAAACCCAAGTTAATTAGCTAAATTTATAACCTGAGTTATAAGATCATGATAAAACTATATAAAAAAACTAAAATCAATTACAATACTCAATTCTCAATTAACTCAATATAAATAAAAATAAAAAATAATTTTTTAAAAAAAATAAAAAACTCAAGTCAACTAAATTAATTTGCTACACTTGTAATCCAATTCATATACCCCCATTAAATTTATACACATTTATTTCTAATAGTATTTTTCATTTAATCACGCGCTAACTAGGTGCATGAAACATTTCTTATATCAAATAATATTTTTCATAAGAAAATAGGGTAGTGTGTGTATGGGATTGAAATAAAACATAATGCTCATTTTTTAAGAGTTTGGTAAAAAAAGAGAGGCCTTTTTCCATGTAAAAAGAAAAGGCTTTTAAAAACACCATGAAATGACGTGTGTGTATTTTTTTTTTAAGAAAATCTAAGGGGTTGAGAATATATATTACATACCAAGCTAGCCAAGCTTTTTTTCAATATTAAAGAGTGAATGACGCGTCGCTTGCGTTTTAATTTTAAGAAATAATCATGCAAATACTACGTTGTTTGTTAGCACAGTTTCCAGTGATCAAGGGCTGGTGTGAAATTGCGCCTTTGATTTTTTTGCTTAAAAATCATATTTTCAATTCATTTTTACTGAAAAACCCTAAACATATCATTAAATTCATATGTTTATCCTCAAATAATCTGAAAATAAATTAAAAAATATGAAATCTAAAATTTCCCCGACGTTATATATATTTGTTTTTTTAGACAATTTAAAGGTAAAAGAACATTTAAATAAAACTTCAGCCTGGGTCTATCATCTTTTCTGAGGCAGCTCCTGATACAAGATGAATTGGGGACGAGGATGGCACTGCAATCTAGCTGCCTAGCAAACCACATCGTCCCCATTTCACCTATCCGAGGTAGAGAATTCAGACGTGTAACTCTAGTCTGAATGTTAATTTCCTGCAGTTTATATTTAGAGGACCTCATAGCAAGCTGAAATGATTGCCAGATTTTATTTGTAATACGTGACAAAAAAAAAATTAACTTAATATACTTCAAAGAAATGGAAGTTTTTTGGGGTTAAACCTGTACAGGTTCATCAATCATTGTCTTGTGATTGATTTTAGCAATAAAAATAAAATAATGGGATTTAAAACTATTAAAAAAATTATAAAGTTTAAATTATTTGATTATGGTTATGAATTATTACCAAAAAAAACTGGAGAGGACCAGCTAGCAGGCCAATATGCTCTTGTGCAAATTGCGCCACCACCCAGGGCGGACTTGGAGATTAAGATACGTGGATACAGGCAGATAATAAATCGAATTCCATCTCAATAAGCTCAGTAATTATAGCTCAACTCTTCTTTTTTCTTATTCATAGTATGCTATTACATTCTAATAAATACTAAAAATTAAAGATATTCAAGATTTTTTTATTTGCTATAAACATTATTCTTGATAAATACCAAGAGCATTATGTTTTTCCAAATATCATATACACAACGGAAACAACAAAACAAAATTATTCTATAGTTCATAGGATTTCGTTAGATAAATCTAGAGTTGTTTAGAGTTTATTAAATTAAATGAAGATATATTTTTCTTTATCCTTCTTCATCTTTGAATGAATCTTTAAAGGTTAGGTTATTGCAAATTATAAGTCATCTAATTATCTAGTTTCCAACATTAATCCACATGAACCACCAGTTAGAAATATTATAATTTCTTATTAAAAAAATCTAAAAATCCTATAAATTAGTAAAATATCAATTTGCAAGCTTGAATAATATTCATGTATTAATTCAATATAGTTTTAGAAATTAATTCAACCAATTACTTAATTGATTTTTCAAGAATGAATAACTACTCCCCGATCAATAAAAAGAACTTGATAAATATATTTTTAACAAACAGTTCCCCAATTCCTAGCATTAATGTCTTCTCCAATATTACAATGGGCTGGACTAAGTAAGCTCGTCCAACTTTACTGGGCCATCGCATTAAAAAATAAAGGCTAAGACCAACTGAATATAGGCCCAAAAGCGAAGTCCGCAGTCCCTCCTATATAGCATGTAAAATTAAAGCATTCAAGCAGGGCAGTCTGAGTGTGTCGTCAAGTGGAGAAGAAGATTGAAGTCATCTCTCAAGCAAACAGTAGCTGATACAAATCAATGGTAAACGATCAACTGCTATTATTTTAATAGTTGAGAATTTAATTGATTTACGTTGATGTTCTGCTTCTTGTTTTCTTTTTTAATTTTTTTTGAATTGATGGTTCAAAGGCAGCAGCAATAACGAGTCCAGTCCCGGTGGCGTGGTACCCAACCCTAGCGATCTTCATGCTGGCCATCGGCCTTGTTGTCACTGCTTCCTTCTTCATGTAAGCTAAGCTATGCTGAAATGAATTATTGCTGGAATTATTGTTGTGCTTTTTCTGCATTAGCTGTTCCTTTCCTCCACTAGATCAGATCTACATGTAATGTAATTTGCAAAAAAATAAAGATTAATTATGTTTAATCTTCAAATTTGATTTGATTGATTTGTTCCTCAAATTTTAATCTTCTGTTTAGGTTTTCCATTAGATATTACCACACCAATTAAATTTGCTGCAGATTAATTATTACAAACATCCTCGACCGGTCCTCGTAAATGCTTGATATACTGTAATAATAAAGATTAGCATTCTATGGAGCAGGCATTTTGTTTTATTTTCTAGAACAAAGAGTATTTTATTTAAATTTAAACATGTTCTTGATTAATTATGAAAAGATCTGTTGTTTTGTTTAATCATGTTGTTGATGAACTATGAGAAAATCTGTTTGTGTGCAAATATGTGCCATCTCGTTTCCGGTGTTATACAAGCATGGTTTATGCAGTTACGAAGCGACCTCTTCTAGGAGAAATCGCAGTTTAGCAAAGGAGCTTACAACAGGAGCACTGGCCTCTTTCTTTCTGGTATGATTTGTTATGTTTGTTACTCCCCCATCACCTTCAAATTTGTATCTGCTAATTTTGGTTCATTGCTCTATCTGATCTCTGATGTTTCTGGTGCCAGGGTTTTGGGACCTTGTTCCTGTTACTTGCTTCTGGTGTTTATGTATAAGTTGGTCATTTTGAACCAAAATTATGTTAAGCACGAATGGCTGCATATGGTGAGATGTTCAACTCTGCTAATTTAGTTGAGAATTTTTGTGATCAATGAGTTATGGACTACGATGTTTTACATCATTATAATCATTTGAGTGATCTATGGATTCTGGTGGCTGTCCTCTTCATTTTCGCTGCACTAATTTTCTAGGTTGCTACTACTCATCGGCTAGAATGCTCCAAGCTTCCTTTCCTCTTCCCCATTTAATATCCATTTACAATTGATAATCAGCCGTTTAATTAAGGATATCGTGATGGATAGATAGAATAACGAGTATTACTTCTACATTGTGTTAGAGCGATGGATGGCAGCTTGAGATTTATCTTTAGTTTTAGTTGTTCACATCTTTTCCATCTTGGTCTCCAAGGGACTTGGTGTGATAGCAAAGGGATTGAGATATGCATAGTAGATATTTAGTTCGAGTTGGGTGTACATCTCTTGTAAGAACCTATGACATCCAAGGTCTTACTCGCTTATTTGGGTTCACAAAATATATTTTTTATTTGGGTTCACAAAATACATTTTCTAGAGGTCGAAGTTTCCTCTAATTCAAAAAAAAATAATCATTTTCATATTGTGTGTTAGAGGGATGGGCTTCCAAGTTCCCCCTTCCCATGAACTTCAAGTTTCAAAAAATGGCATGCACCATTTAAATCAATGCACAAAGAAATCCTACTGTAGAACCCTATATTACCATATCAATGGTATATCTCACAAATCAAAAGACAAACATGCCCCAAGGGTTGATTTTCTTAGGATTCAAGGCATTTCTCACACCAAAAAACGCCACCCTACTTTTCATGCTCAAACATTGTTTGTAAAAATAATAATAAAAGTAATAATGATAAGACAAAATATTCTCCCGAACAGGTTTTCTCATGGATTTCATAATCAAAACAATAAAACTTTATGCTTAAGAATTATTTTGCAATAAACAAGTAAAGGAAATTGATTATTAGACGATAAAGTTGATTACTTGGATGTTGGTAATTACTGTCCATCTGCTTGGGACAAAGAGGCTGTAACAATTTCAACGGGTGAAAGCATCAGTTGTGCAGGTCCAATCACTACCAGGCATGGGCTAGCATTCGGGTTAAAGCCGAAAACATGTATTTATGAAGCCGGTCCTCCTCACTATCACTAATTAGATAATCTAGTGAAATCACGATTGTTTAATATTTTTATAAAACAGGGATATTCAAACTCGAAATTATATATATATATATATTACAAATTTTGCCTTGTAGACAAATGATGAGAATGATAGTTAGGGAATCACATATGCCCTAACTCTTACCAGATGGTCTCCGGTATTGTAGCCATTCATTAGCAGCATCACATTAAACCTTAAAGTATTTATTAGCATCAAGAATATACCACAGATTTTAGAATAGTTTCACCTCAGTTTCAAGCAATTACTAATGGACTTTGTTGGAACGGATCTCGCGTCACAACTACATGGAAGAAGAAGAAGAAAAAGTTAACAAATAAGTGCATCTTAGTTACGTTTCCAAAGATGAATAAAAACACAAAATTTCAAGCTTTAAGGCAGCACACCAAAACAGTGGTTTTCGGTCGTGATAAAGCAAGTCTTGTCTGCAGAAGTGGTTCCAAGAGATATTCTGCAAAAGCCGGCAAACAGAATTTAAGGAATTCATAGTAAAGATAATGTTATCCCTTAACCTTACATCATTAATAAAGATAATTTCATCTGAGAAAATTATATTACATTATTTTATCTTCTATAAATGTGTCAAGGGTTATACACATTGTTTTATGCCTCATCAATTGTAGATTGGCAATCACAATGAATATAAATTGTTGGCACAATTTTTAACGAGCTTGAAATATCCAGGAAAGTTTAAAAGCCACCCTCTCTTTTTTAGCTTTCTTGAAGGCGCTATAAATCTAGACTCTATCATGGATCTTGTTGTGCATTTTTATTTAAATAATATGAAGATTTTATTTAAAGAGTCAAATTGATAAATATCTATAACAGTAGGTTAAATTTTGTAAAAATAATTGAACAGGCTCGATAAAATCCATAAATAAATTGAGGGGATAAAATGAAAGTTTCCTTCTTTTTGTCGCTTCAGAGAACGGAAGACAAAAGGAAGGAACAAAATAGCTATCTTTGAGGAAGTGAAACAATGGAGGAGTATGAGAAGGCAACAACAGTAATGTGTACAGTGATAGGCATGGACTACGCCAACAATCTCTCTTACAGAGCCTGCTCACTATGCGAGAGAACTCTTCCTGATACTCTCAATGATACCCTTTGCAAATTCTGCCCCAACAACGCCGCCGCCGCCTCCTCCTCCTCCAAGCGCCTCTTTCGTGTCCTTGTAAGTTTCTACTGCCCCACCATTTAGTTTGCCAAATTTTCATAATGGAATAAAGGGTCGCTAGAGTCTGTTTATGATTTCTGTTTTCTGGGTAGGTTTCCATTGCCACGGATACCAAGGTGCTTAATGTCATGTGCTTTGATAGGGCTGCTAGAGTCTTGTTTGGCTGCTCTGCTGATGACTTCTTTCACTTTTCCAAGCTTCACCCTTTCGCTGGTAAAAAGAAAATACGTTATTTTTTTTAAATTGTCCTTTTTTTACAATGCAAATTCCAATGATGGGATGTATGCCTGGCTTTATTCAGCTTCCAATGCTGCTAAAATTTTGGAAGGAGAGATGTTTCGAATGACTTTGTCCAGACCAAAAAATGGTAATGCACAACACTTGCGAGCTGTCTCTATTGTACCTTTGCGGTCTGGTTTCAAGCCAGCAATTGAATCATTGAAGGAGTTCTATGGAGTAAAACCAGCAACTTCTTGATTCTTTTATCCGTTCCATCATTGGATTGACAATGCCATCTGCTTTGCTGTAAACATTATAGCCAATTTTTCCTTAAAAAAGAGTAGTTTGTGGCAAGGAGGTCTCGTGGGTTAGATACATGGTACAAAATGATAATTTGTTTGGCTTCTGGGTTATGTTTACGACACGTGAGAAATCAAAGGCACTGAGGCTCCCTTCTATTGAAGAAAATCATTACCCGACATTATCTGCTGTTAGTGGTATATTGGTTGCGGGGTATGTATCAAGAGATACTACAGTCTTAAGTATGCATTCCAGGTCTTAAGCATTCAAGGATATCTTTTTCGGGTATCAATTGTTTGAGTTATAAACTGGGTATAGCTCAGCCTAACTTACCTGAAATCGTCATTCTTTGGGAGAAGGGCCTGCCGATCATTTATGTAACAGACTTTATTTCTCTTTTACACACAGTAATGCTTAGATTTCCCAGTCTCGTAAATGGGTGGTATCAATGCTGTCAAGTTGTTCAAATTGGTTTCGATATGATTTATAGTCTACAAATGATTTCAGGTACCAAATCCATTGAGCTCACAGTGAAGACATGTGAAAATTGTATGTCTTTTATTTTGTATCTGTTTAGGAGTTGAGAACATGAATATTGAGATTAGCAGAATCTATAATTGGAGAAATGCAGAAAACAGCATTGCTGAAAACCATGGGCGTGAGACAAAGGCTTGAGAATGCTAGGACAGTGGAGGCAAATTACTGGGGAGAAATCCAATCTCTAGTGCCGGTCGCGGCAAGCTTTCCTTGCATCCAGCTCTTCAGCATTTCTAATGCAGCTTTTGGCTGATCCATTGGAACCATGTGACCAGCATTGTGAACCTGGTAGTTACAGTTGATCAAAGGTTCTTGAGTAATAATTAAATATTATCACAGCATTAACAAAAACAGAAGAGAAAATCAATGGGGGAGAGAATACCTTTAGGAAACTGAGAGGACCATGACTTTTCAGCTGTCCTGCTTCTCTGCCTTCAACAATGAATGGAACTGTTGGAGCTGCTCCGAAGTCTTTCTGGCCAGACCATGCCAGTCGATTTACCCACCTTGAATTTCCTGTCAAAATACGAGCACGATACTGCTGTCACTGGTAAAAAAAACAGGGTTAATTAGTTTGTGATACCATGTAGACCTACCCAGCCAGTTGCATATCAAATCCTCCTCTCCGGCATAAATAAGCACCTTGATGCCATCCTCTAGGAGAGCTGGAATTCCCACTGCGAGATTTCTCATCCAGTCCCTTGTCATGGCATCGTACACCACGCTGCTGCAGGAAACAAATTCAATATCTCCTACCCCCAGAGCATCCCTTACTGTTTTCTGGTTCAGGAATGTCTCCATCCTCGAGAAATCGTAGCAGAGACTGCCCTCGCATGTCTTTCTAATATCATAGTACTGCAGACAACATAGTTCACAAACTCGCGTTTAAATCAAAAATGCATTTGTGTTCCCTTGATCTACCATAGGTGTTCCCATGTTGTATGTTTAGAGAATAAAAAAGATGTAATGGAGGTTGTGCTTCCTTACGTTAATATCGCCAGCAATTTGCAGGATGCTCTGAAATATGTTGTTGCAAACCCCAAACGCATCCTCACAAGTAGATACACCGTCATTTCCTGAAAAGGGAGTTTTCAGTACTGGTAATTCGGGTGCCACTTCGGGGTTTTTTTAAAAAAAACTAGTACTAGGTGGAATGAAACCAAAGTAAGAATAGATACCGCAAGATTTGATTGCCCGTTCGCAGTCTGGGATCATCTCGTTAATGCTATCGTAATCAGTTTTTTCGATCAACTTGTTGTCCAGAGCATAATCAGTGTATGCTTTATACTGAATTTCAGGTTGAGTTAGACCATTGCCAATGGCAAAACCCTATTGAACAAATTTTAGTGGTTAGAAACAGAAGAAACCAATTAAGCAACGATGAAAAGGATTCGAGGGCAGTGGGCGTGTGCATACCTTGAGGTTTATATGAATTCCTTCTTTCTTTTTGTTTCCCTGGTGAACCCGAGAAGCTAATGCTGGGATGTAGTGCCCAGCATAAGATTCTCCAGTTATGTAAAATTCATTTTTCGCCAGCTGAGGATGCTCTTTGAAAAATGCCTGCAGAATCACACACACAGAGAGAGAGAGAGAGATCACGTGAATATCAAATCATAAATGTAAAACTTTATATGTTGACAAATAATGAAATGAAAAGGAGGACAGAAAATGAAAGTAATCTGACCTGCAAGAAGTCATACAAGTCATTGCTGACTCCAGTTTCGTCGTGGCGAATGTCAGTCTCCTCTGTTGTATAGCTAAAGCCAGTTCCAGTAGGCTGGTCGACGAATATAATATTTGATGCCTGCCAGAGATCAATGGTTACAGAAAACTTGTTCATGCTGGAGGCATATTTATGATATATCAGAGGAAGTCTGAAAGCTATATATATATATATATATCAAGGTTATCAGAAAAGTGAAAGCAGCACTGAAATTACCTTGTCCCAGCCGTAGTCATTCCATGAAAGAGACAGATTATTCGCAATATTGAAAGGACCATTTTCATAAAACAATGCCAATTCACTGCTGCATCCTGGCCCTCCTGTCAGCCATATGACAACAGGATCATTCTTGTTACTCCTCGATTCGAAGAAGTAGTAGAACATCCTGCAACATAATACATAACTTGGCTGAAAATCTTCATTAATTTACTGCATCAGACATAACAACGAATCAAAAAACACATTCAACCCTGAATTACCTTGCAGCTTTAGTATGGGAAAGGCGGTAGTACCCAGCATAATGGCCAAACTCTTGAACAGAAGGCCCTGGGTTACCTAGAAGATGGAATTGGAATTGTTTCTCAGCAATTCTTGGAGAAGAACTGCCTGAAAGTTCATCTTCATCAAAGGCAGGTCTGTTGATGGCGTGCTTAGGGAACAAATTGAGCCCTCTTATTTGCCTTTCTGCTTGTGTTCTTGGCAGGAATCTGGCAGACAGGTCAAGTTGGCCCTTAGGATTTCTAGCATACGAGAATTGTGAAGTGATGAAGAGAATAAGGAACAAAGAGAAAAACATGTAAGAATATGCTGATGCCATGGCTAACGAGAACAATGGAATATGAATGAATGTGGCATCAAACCTCGAGGATTTAAATAGTTAATTTGGACCAAACTGTAAGGGGTTTGGTGTGAAAGATCAGAGAGTTAATTTCATAATTTTTTGTTCATTTTCTAGTTATATTAGCAGAATCTTGTATAGTTGGCACGCCTCCTCTTTTCCTTTTTTTTTTTTGTTTTGTTATCTTGCCCTTTCCTTTTCTTGAAGCATCGTATATCTTAGGGGATACGTGCATAGTATGTATCAAAAAAATATGAAGTAATTAATGATGTAATTTATCATACAGAATTTATGGGATATGTACATAGTATCTTTAAAAAACATTAAGTTATTCATGTTGGAATAAAAATGTGGATCGCACATTTTAACAATTAATCTTAATACGTAATCCATATCCCAAGTTCGTTCGTGTAGAACAATGTATCTTAAGTAATAGCATTAATACCATAATTTTCGCTGGCATGAACCAAAGTTAATGTGATCTGCTACTTGAATCCAGTTTGTCTATTGTTAAGTTTTCAATGTTCAACCTAAGAGGTCCTAGCGTGAGTGGTGAGGACGCTCTCATCCTTTAAGAGAGGCAAGGGTTCAAACTCTCCTCTTGTATGGAGCAGGCTATTTGAAGAGTACTTTCACTTTCATCCCTTCGAGGATCACCGGTGCGAACGTGGATTAATCTAGGTCAGCGTCTGGAACACCGCGTGATTTATACAAAAAAAAAATTCAATGTTCATATATTAAAGTAAATTGCTTAAACGAACAGCACAAGATATCTTCATCATTTCCCAATTAACTTTTCATCTGCTAATATATATTAAAAAAAAATCACATCTAGATCCGTTACATGCTTACTTATCCAAACACATATTCAATAGAATATTCTTTAATTTTCTATTTTTAGTTTTCTATTATGTGTTATCTACTTTATTTGTCTATTATTGTGTGTGTATGTGTGTGTGAGACATTTATTTTAGCAAGGGAGATGTGAATGAATAAAATTAAATATTTTGAGACTCGCTCTGTGGTGTGGTGTGGTGTGCTGTTCTTGGTATTTAAGAGTTTTAACTTGTAATAAACTTTCATATCTTTCATTCACGTTTAAGCTAACTAGTGTTAGAGCCCAACAATTTATGGTAGTTTTGGTTGGATAGAGGATATATAATATAGCTTAATGATTTTTAATGATTTCTAGGGGTTAGTTGTTGTACATAATTGCATAATCATAGCTAAAAGAGGATAAGGAGGTTTCTCCTTGGAAAATAGAAGTTCAAGAGCAAATATTGTTTTCATTTGTGATAATTTTTGTTATTGAAAATTATAGCGGTGAAACCCATCACCAATAATGGAGCATTCTATAAAAAAATGTTATGTTTGTTACGTAATAATATAAATTATATTAGGAGATCTCACTTAATAACATGGTATCAGAGTTTTCAAGTTAAATGATTCATTGACATGGTATCAGAGACTTGTTGACTTAGCAGTCATGAGTTCAAATCTCACCACCGTCATTTTATTTAATAAAAATAAAGCATACGATAGAGTGAGTCTGTGTGCAAGTTTCAAGCCCGAAGAGCTTTCACTTGAAAATATGCATTAAAGAATAATATAAATTATGTTCTAGGACCTCACTTAACAACTTGAGCTTTTAAATTAGATGATTCTTTAATAATGTTGAAGATGTTAAACTTATGGAAAGTGTAAGTGATACTTTAAACACTTGAAAATATCCATTACAGACTAAATTATGAGTGGTTTAATACTTGTCTTTCAACAAGTATTGGTGAAAAACTTTCTAGTCCTTAACTCGTAAAAATATTGTGGAAAACAATCTGATCTTAAACTCGTAAAAGAACTAGTTTTGATCTTGCACTCACAAAAGTCCATAGTTAATTTCATGTTTCCTATTTTTATTTTCTTTTTCTATATTATTATGCTTTCTAGATTTTATCTACTTGAAGAGTAGTTTTCTATTTTATTTTTCTTTATTCAGAATTATTAGGTTTTTTAGTTTTTTTTCATATAAAGGGTTGTAATAGCATTTTAGCGCTAAGACATGGATGAATAAAATTAAGTATATTAAAAGTTGTTTTCATAGTTATGGTATTCTTGTTATTTGAGGTTGACTTGTAACAAAGTTGATTATCCTTTGATATCATCTTACATTGGTTTTGTCCTAGGTTTTACCTTGGATCAACTAGGTTACAAATAAACCCTATTTTCTTGACAACCAGCAATATCAATTCAAATTTTAAAACTAAAATGGAAAGGCAAGCTAGCACAACTGGAACAAATAGCCCATGCCTTAAACTTGACAATAAATATATAATTTCCCAACGTCTAAACAATTCTAAATTAGCCATTTATGGCTTAGGCTGCTCAACTTTATTCTTGTTTAGGATTTGACCTATTTGAAAATTATATTATATAGCAACCTCAAACTGATTTAGATTTATTTTAATTAAAATTTGATGTGTGTGTTTACATTAAAGAGTATTCTCAGACTCGTTATCGCATACCGAAACCATGCTCCTCCCATGTAGGGTTTTAAGTAGGTTATATGTGAAATTGGATGCGTGTATTTCACGTGTAGAGTTTGTGAAAACATATGTCTTGCCTTGCAAGGTAGGCCACAACCCTGGTGGTTTATCAAGATCAAGATTCATGTCTTAACCTTAAAATGCTTTTTAACTTCATTGTGCCAAAAACGGAGGAAGGAAGCAAGAAAGTTATTGTCCTTATTCCGAGGAGCACGTTGCACCTCAAGCAATTGTTCATTTTGCGGTTAAGTTGCTTTGCTAGAAAGAAAGTGGCGTCGGTCACAGGAGAGTGGTGAGAGGAGCTAGATGGATTATCTTGCGTGCAAGATATCATCAGTAACTTGGAGAGTTGATTGAGTTGGTGTCAGGGTCCTGGTCTTTGCATAAGACAAGATGCTAGAAAGTAATGAAAGGCATTAGACTTCACTCAACGTCCAAGATTTTATCATTTTTATAAGGACTGTGTTGTGGCCTGAAAGAGTCGGGAGTGACATCTTCTCGTAGAGTTTTGAACCTATATATATATATATATATATATATATAACTGTAGAGACAAGAGAGACATGTGAAGAGTTTATAGGACATCGGGTCAAATGATTCAAGCCCCTCTTTCAGTCTGGTGAGCTCCATGTTTTATATTCAATCAATCGATGCTGTAAGAGTTCTGCAGTTTACAGATGGCTGGAGCCTAAATTCCATTACAAAATAGTGTAGATATGAAAATTTGGCAAACCTCGCCCGCTTGTAAGAATATGCAACCATGAGATGAGTGTTCCGTTCAAGGCAGCATGAGAATCTATGGCTTTCACTGGGAAAAGCAGTCTGCTGGTGACTAAAAATTTCAGAACCATGGATGTAACAACAAAAATATTAAATGGGTCCTCAGCAAACAAAGATGACAAAAACGAAAGGTAGTTGTAACGAAAGGTTCTTTGCTTTCTTATGTAATTTCTGGGAGTGGCTTCGCTTCTTTTCCTAAGAGTTTTTATCACAAACATGAGAAAAGTGACAGAAAGCACCGTACTTGCGTTTGCAAAACTGTGCACAATTTTGAAAGCTCGCATGGGTTGCAGATTGGCTTCTTTCACGCAAGTGACTAATATTTTCAATGCACATCAATTAGGCAGCCACATGCATGACAATGCTTGCGTACACATATGGAGACCCATTGCAAACATTTTGACTGTAGATCATGTAAACTGAAATATGAAGTGGCAAACAATGAAATTGCAGAAATAAAAATCATAGGACCATTGTGGGCACAAGGAATGATGGAAGGTAACACTCTGGCATCTTTGCTGAAGAAAACAGGAGCCAAATATATGACAATTGCTAAAATTTGACAGAATCTACTGTAAGCTTTGAATCTAAAAGATGGTGTTGGCTAATTCCATAACATGATTTATTATTTCCATCCCACAGCAGAACTCTTTTATCTTCTGTACAAGTAAGGCGTATGAACGGCATCACAAACATTGCCTTCAGTTCAATATGGTACGAATACATTTTATAGCTTAAGTAGATAGAAAAGGGCTGCTTTTAAGATAAAAACATGGATTTTATCCCATGTTCTATTTTCAAAGTAAAACTGCGTTGCACCAACTGCAATTCCATTCTGACTTGAGGCAGCCTTCAAGTTAATGAGTTCACCATCCTTCTCTAACAATACCTGGGAAAGATGAAGGGGTGTAACACGCGGATTTATGATCTAACCTTGGCGAGTCGCGCCCTTATTTCTTCAAGTTCACCCTCATCATCAACACCCTCAGCTATAGCTTCTTCCTAAAAACAATCCAGAAGGATATGTTATCTTCTTTTGCTTCAAGGCATCAAAGAAAAGAAAGCAAAGTAAATGTTAATATGCCACACAAACCTCTTCCATCTGAACAGATTGCTTCACACTCTCCTTCCTGACTGTGGCTGGTAGCTCTGCAGCAGTCTCGCCAGCTATAGCAGTCAATACCTTGTCAACTTCTTCTTCAATCTCCTCTTCTAAATCCTCCGAGTCCAGCGCACTGTCAAGTGCATCGTTCACAAACTCCTCAATCACCCCTGCCTGCAAACCACAAACATGAACAAGAGCTCTTATTTTAAAAGTATAGCACAAATACAAATATCTATTAGTTGTTAAGTAGTTTAGTTTGTATGCAGACAACCAAAGATGAAATCAATAAATTAATAATAAGCTCAAGTGCATAAAGAAGCCACAACATATTAAAAGAAGATTATCCCAATTTTCTAGCCATACTAGATCAAAAATGCCTAGAATGAAGGGAAGAAATGATGATGCACTCCTTGAAGATCTGCAATAAATGCAATGCATGATAAATCTCCACTTTCTTCCAAGGTTCACATTTCTTAGATTATCAATTCATATAGCAGAACAATCAAAATCAAATGAACCTTTATCATTTCTTTGCTGAACTCTTGCATTGTAACAGCCACATCTGGAGCCTTCATGAGATTATTGACAAGCTTCATAACCTCAGCACTCTTTGACAAATGGCCCACTGTACGGGCAATCGCTGCAAGATCAACCAAAAAAGAATGATACCAGGAAATTCAAATAAGCTAGCAAAGCTCATTCCATCTGAAACAAAGGTAATGAAAGAGTAAATAAATCAGAACATAGACAATATACACACACGTTTATCCTACTCAACATGGCAATCAGCACACAGTTTTTCAAGTATTATATAACTTGCTTCAGTAACCCAATTGATGAACAGCTACATGATGAAAACCATTTTCTTCCTACTTAAAATTAAAGTGTTAATTGATGGTGTTAATAAAATTATTTAGGACCGTGCAAATCCTTCAATCTATAAATCAATGAAATATGTGCTACTTTATTCTCATGGATAACATTTTGGGAAATGCCATACTTTACTCCCCAGAGATAAATAACAGGTTTACATGTCAAAGAACTATTTCACCTAAAAACTTATATTGTTAGGTGAGGTTCCGGGAATAGTTTTATATTACTCTCTAGCACATTTTCTTAGGTGAAAGTTTTTTAAACTTGGGCATGCTTATACTACCCTGTGCGTAATTTATATCAAATAAAATGAGGTAGCGAGATTCGAACAAGACTTCGATATCATATCAAATATCCAATTCAACCCAATAGCTAAAGCTTTGAGATAAGGTCCAAATCACATTACTTGGCATGACCATTGTCATATATATTTACCAATGCATACATTCAACTTTTCTTCAGGTATTCGTTTCTTCACATTTATGATTCGTCTGCCTTAACATCCAAATAAAAGCCAGATTATCTAAAGAAAAGGATTGATTATTCATTGTCCCTAAAATTTTGCAACAAAAGGTATGAAATATTTTCTTCAAGTTGAGATTTCTAAGGAATTCTAAACCTAGAAGTACAAATTTTGTTCCCGATTATGAACTCTAAGTTAGCATGAACTATCCTCACTTAAACATCCTACTTGCGCAACCAAATGCATTAAATTCTCTCTCATCAATGTGTATGAATCTGTGTCAAAGTTGTTTCTATAATCGAGATTACTTGTAATAATAAATATAAGTAATGACGCTGCCTAAATTCAGAGATTATGACGGTATATTAACAACACAAAGCAATGGTTCTCCACATTTGCAAAGTGCAAAGTAACAAAAAAAAGAAGTAAATAATGAATAATCATACCGAGACTTTCTCCAAGATGCATTGATATTGAATTCATCTGTGCCTTATTTTCATAAAGACGGTTTACTGTTCTTCTAGACGTCACAATTTCCTTAGCAAGTGCCTGGGTAGAATAAAACACAAAACATGATATCATTCATAACAACAATTCTTAATTACAATAACAGCTGAAGAATAGCGATTAAAGTGAAAAGGTAACATCAGATTATATACTTAATCAATCAGATATGAAAATTCCAATAAACATTCTACCTTTGTCAATATATATTGAAAATTCTAGAGAGTGCTTGGCAATTGAATTGATCAATAAAAATAATCTATTTGATAAGAAAAGTAATACCTTGGCTGAGACCATATCATTTCTCTTAGCAGCATCTCTAATTGCTTTCTGTACAGTTTTCTCTTCTCTCTGTATATCTAAAAAAATCACCAAGGAAAAAAAATACCCATTAAAGTTAGGCAAAAAGAAGAGTACCCATCAACATAAAAATAAAAAATAAAAACCAAGATTCATCGGAAGAAAAACAAAACAGAAATCTTAAATAAATAAAAAATGATCAAAAAATAGAAGAAGCGAAAAGATTGCCTCGGATATGACGCTCGGTGTTGCGGCTCTCTTGGCGTAGCCTGCGCTGCCAATCTCTAAGTTGTTGCTGTGGATTTGGCTTTGGCTTTATTATGTTCATTACTTTCTCCATTTTTTTCCCTCTGTTTCTTCACCGTTGATCAACTCAACTGCTTAATGTTCCTCTCTTCTCCTGTTCTTGACTTTGTTTTCTTTTTTTGTTAACTCGCTGGATGTTTTTGGAGTTCATTGGTACTTAATTTCTGCACGAACTTCTAACTCAGTCCTTCATTACTAAAAGCCTTTCTGTTAGGACCTTGATAAAAGGAGCGAGGGATTTTCATAGGTTTTATAATAATATAGCTTCGTTCACGTACTGTGAAAACGATATAATTTTAGTTATTTCATTGTTTATATTATCATAATCATTATAATTATGTGTATCTTAATAAACATATTTCTTACTTATAAAATATTTAATCTATTTTTTTTTCTTTTATTTTTTCCCAGCTTTGTATCAATTTATAAGAAAATTCAATCATTGAAATTAAATTTAGAAAATTTTAATCCTAGAACTAAAATAAAATATAATAATTTTCAATGCGAAAAAAATATTTAATATAGGTTATTTTCTCGATGAGTATCGAGTTTAAGCTTTTAAATGTTCTTGGTCTTTTAAATAAATATTATTTTATCATTTGGTTTTATAATTTCTTTAGCAAAATAAACTTAATCAATTGAGAAATAGTAAAAAATCAAATAATTTTTTGAGAAATTTGAAAGACTTTGATATGGATTGATCCAGCACAAAAGATTGGTTTATTGATTATTATTATTATTATTATTATTATTATTATTATTATTATTATTATTATTATTATTGTACACTTGACATATAGAAAAGTAAAGAAAATGTTATATTTTCTGTATAAAATTGATTAAAGACGAGTATAATTTTGTGATATGATTTTTAATTTAAAATCTTATAAAATGACAGGCACATAAATATGCATTTTCAGATCAGTTTGCTCAATCAAGATTAGTTTTTGTTTATAAATTATTTTAAAAGCAAATCCTCTACACTAATTGATTGCATTCAAGGGAACTCGATAGATTAGGATGTCTTAATGAAGGGTTAATCAATAAAGAAGGAGGTGCATATAGTCAATTAATTGGTTATGTATGACACTGACTTTATTTATATAAATGTATTTAATTTTAATACAAAAAATATTTATTTTTAATATTCATGGAATATTTAGTTAATAAATCTAACTAATAACACACGTCATAAAATTATTGTTAGTTATAAAGAACTAAGAAAACAAAAACTTGATACCTTGAGATTTTCAGAATGCATTATGGTGATATCAATTAATTGTTTGGAGTTGTGGTTGAAGTTATTTTGTAAAGTATTTTTTGTTCAAAAAAACATCAAAACAATGTTTTTTTATTTTTTTTAAAAAAATATTTTTAACATCAACACAGTAAAATGATCTAAGAATACTAAAAAAAAAGTTAAAATAAAAAATAAAAATTTTATTTTTTTTCAAAAATATTGTTGAAACGTTGCGACAAACACTATGTCATTACTTGTCTTCCATTGATTTTACATAGCTAGGCCTAAACACGAGACCTAATCTAAATGTTTGTTTGAGAGTGTGGTTGCAGTTGTTTTTGAAATTATTTTTCGTTCAGAATTACATCAAAATGATACTTGTTTTTATTTTTAAAAATTATTTTTGACATTAACACATAAAAATAATCTAAAAATACATAAAAAAATAATTTAAAGTAAAATAATAAAAAAAATTATTTTTAAAACACGGTGTAAAATAAGAAATTAAATCATGTAGCAAGAAACCTTTGGAGTTTGTTCTCTGTATTATATTATGAGGACTTGGGAGATCAGAGAGGTAGCTTTTTTTTGTTGCGGGATGATTGTTAGATATTTAAGGGTGTTTGAAATTTCATTTTAAAAGTCTTTTTAAAAAATTTAAATTAATTGTTTTTATTTTAAATTAATTTTTTTATCTTCAATTGTTTTAAACTAATATAAAAAATAATTTTAAAAAAAATAAAATAAATATTATTTTAATACATTCTTACAAAAAAAATTCACCGGAATCTCAAACTTAATGGAAGGTCCAATGCTGTCACACCGATCGATGACTTTTGATGTCGTGCGACTTCGAACGATTCTTTAAATCTGTTAGACACTAGTTTGTTTTTAATAGTTTTTGGGTCAATAAATCAAGTGTAATAATTTATTTTATTATAATAAATATTTTTAAGTTTAGTGGTCTTTTAATATAGCATATGATACGCTTTCATCCTTTCCACTAACATGCAGGCGGATGATTGCCCACCAACCACCTCAGCTAGCTAGAAGCAGTAGTGGATGTGAAACAATTGTACTAACACGTGTAGAGAAGGCGAGTAATATGAGATAAATAAAACTTATAAGGGCAGTGACTAGGCCCATTAGAAATTATAAAGCCCATGGGAGTCTAAATTGCAAAGCCCAAAACAGCATGAAACTCAAGGTTAAAGTGCGTTTTAAAGGAGCCTGGTTGATGTCCTCCATTCAATTCCTCGTCGGTGGGTACATAAAAGTGGTGTCCACTCTAATGAGCCCAGCCCATCATTTGTGAATAACTCTTATGTGCTAACAGATTTTTATTTAGTATATGTCTGCCATTTAGCATTCATATATATTGCTAAGAAAATATTTTAGTGGGAGGAGGGATCATGGCATCAGTCCTTCCTCCTCGACTATGGCCTCCAGTACATTTATGGACGAGACGACAGTCAAACAATCACTAATACTATTGCGGAGTGGCTGTCGTTTTTGCATTGACAACACATGGCCTACGATTCCACAATCCACATGGTTGTGTACATAAATATGGACACTAGATAAGGTTCTAGCTCTAATTTTTAATATAATGATTATTAAAAATTTATATAACTGGTAAATTTTAGAATATATATGAAATTAGTCTGGATATCTATATTAAAAAAAATATAAATGCTAGAGATATATTGGCATGGATATGCTTTCTAGTGAACGAAATTTGTGTGAAAGATATTTTTTTCTAATTTAATGGAAGTAATGATTAGAAAGAGATGCAATTAGAGGCAAGCAAAATTATTGGAATGCATCTCGACCACTTATCCTCACCTTTTGTTTCCACCTCCTCCTTGACATCAAATGTGAGATAGAGCATTGGAGTTGAAATTGCCTCCCACATTATTTCTCTTATATATACATAATAAACAATTATATGAAGAAATATAAAAACAAACTATACAATAAAAAATCTTGATTTGTATTTCCACATCCAGGTCATGGCCATACATGCCTAGTAGTGGTATTGATCTCTTCGAGCATCTTCAACTCACTACCTATATGAGGAGGCAAAGCTACTTTTAACTAGTGCAAGCATTTTTTATTTTTTCAACCCAATAGCTATATCAATAGCTAAAATAATTTTTTAAAAAAAACTGTTTGAGACTAGGAGAAATAGTTGGCAAACAAACATGTGATTTGTTACGATAATAATTATTTGATTTGCTAAATAGTATCTGTTTTTATATGTAATCATATATAAACTGTAATATTATATTTTATTTATTTATTAAGATAATTTATTTATTTATAAGATATATATTTTTAAAATTTTATTTTTAAAAAAATTAAAAACTATATAATATTATCAAGTAGCATTTTAAATAATATAAAAAATGAAAAATAATAATATTGTTTATCCCTGTAAATTTTGTTTTATATTATTGGTTTGTATATATTAAAATATATTTGGCTATTCTAAATGGTATTTATCATTAAAATATACATATACAAAAAAATTATATTTACATTATTCAATAAACTATTCTTTTTGTTATTTAAAGATAGATTTTGTCATTGGATCATAGTGGTTTGAAAAAGGAAGGACGATATTATTTTAATAATCAAATCCTCAATAACTTATCATCTTTTGAATAACTATATTATATATATAATACATGATTTTCAGATATCAATGAGTCCATCAACAGGTCGCGTAAAATAATAATAATAAATAAATAAATAATATATAGTGTGCCTCTGCTTTTGAGCCATGCGGCACACGAGTGTGAATTGCTCAATGGATGCCCTCACATCTTCCATTCTTTTTATCGAAGACTGAGCCTGGTCCAACCTGTATCCACAACTAAAGGATCAATCCACCGCTAGAGTGATCAACCTAGTGTTCAATCTTCAACTAACCCATTAATGAGGATGGAAAAAAGAGCAAAAAAATAATAATTTAAGTCAATTTTGGTTAACATGTTAAAATTGTGAGACCAAAATAAATTCATAAGAAAATATTAAGAGCTTCATTCCAATAAATCTAGTGTTGGATGTAGAAATTAAAAAAAAAAAATTCATGAGACCGGGATAGCTCCATTTAAGCAAATAAAAAAAAATATGAAACTCCATTCTCAAACAATTTAATATTTAAAAAAAATCCAAAAAAATAATTGAGTTGTTGGACGGTGAAATTTGAAGAGAAAAAAAAAGTTATTCAATTAAAAAAGACCTTAGAAATTAACTGAGTCAACTTAGATCAACCTACTAAATCTATGACATGGTTTGATTAGATACCAAGGTTGTTTGAAACTGGAGCCTTAGGGTGATTTTTTTTTCAAGTATTTTTATTATTTTTATTTTAAAGTTTAAATTAATAAAAAAATTATTTTGATATGATAATATTAAAAATATTCAAAAAAATAAAAACATATATTTTTAATATATTTTTAAATAAAAATCACTTTAAAAAACAACACCAAATTTTTATACTTCTAGTTCATCAATGGTGGTGATTGAGTGATTGGTGACAATCCACCCATCCTTCTACACGAAATTTTATGATATAGCCACAACAATTTAGCATAACCTTTTATGTTTTATTAATTAATTAATGTTAATATAAACACACACACATGGAGCAACCCGCCCGTTCATTTTTCCACCAGAGGAGCACGTGGCGAGTTATGACAAAAAAAAGGAAAAACTCTTCACATGTCAATAGTGCTTGATCCGTTTCTAACATGAAATGTTTGCCCTGAATCATCGGAACCATTAAGGTGGGACCTTTAGACAGAGGAGTTGATTAATTTCAAAACATAGTTTCCATACATTAAAATTGGTCTAATAATACTCTTTAGGTATTCTTTTTACTAAAAATGAAAGATTCATAAGAAAATCTAAATCAACCCAAATTAACACGTGTGGCCATGCTAGAGAATTGAAATAATCTGAAAAATATTTAAAACAAAATCAAAAAGGTTGTTTTATTTTAAAAAATAATTTTGAATAATCAAATTTGAAAAGAAAATAAGTAAATAATTTTTTAACTCATGTTAATTTTTTAAACTCGTGATCCAAATATTTGAACTGAAAACACCATACATGAAAAACTTGTAAAACACAATTTCCAATAAATTAAACAAAAGAAAAATCTCGACAAAATAACAATTAGAAGAATGATGATTGAATTGAAATATAAATAAATTAGAGGGAATCAGGAAATGAAGTGTGTACATTTTATTTTAATTTGTGCTATCAACAAAGTATAAAAATTTACATTATGAGCACTAACATGAATATTTAAACCAAATTTTTACTTTGCTTCTATTTTTTAACTAACATGAGTATGTTCGGGTCAGCTTGCATATACCTCGACTAATCTCACACCTCCTGAAATTGACAATCATGTAAGCCTCCAATAATCATTATAATAACAACCACAAAACTCGAAGATAAGATTATATAGGAGGAGTAAACCTCTTAGTTCCAAAATATTAGTGTAGTATCACCGTATGGTATGGTTTTTACGTTTCTTGCTTCTTAAACTTCATCGATGCCTGTTAATGTGACACGTGAACTTACTTAAGATTTATTTTCGACCAATTATATCATTATTGGTTCATTTTTTTAATTTTATTTTCGTTATAAAAATATAAATGTATAAAACTCAACAAGGCTAGTTGAAATGATAAAATAATTGGTTTGTAAAATATTAAATTCAGTGCACCGCGCCTAACAAGGAGATATGCTTTGCCTGTACATGACAAAATAGAGTTCCATCTCCTAGTCATCTCTTCTCTTGAACTATCATACCAAATCAAGGGGGCTGAAAAGGAAAGGCTTAAGATTTGAACCCATTGATTTGCCCTTTGCGAAATTGCTTTTCCATGGAAAAATAATATATACGAGTTAATTAAGCATAGTAAAATACAATATAAATGCATTTAAAATTACTCTCTTTAGTCAAAGTAAGAAATTATTTTGCCTAATTAGGCATTACATTATTAAAATAAATAAATAAAATCACCTGTTAATAATAAAAATAAGAATTCACCTTATCCTAAAGGATGATTACTTTTTAGATGACGTTTATGAAGACCTTACCCTGAAAAAAAGAAGAAAAAGGAAATCAAAAGTTGTGGGCTTCGAAAGCAACAAAACCAGTTGAGTTGAAATATTACCTTCAGAGTAGTTGTCTTCTTCACATGTTTCCTCCATTGATTCTTCATGAATTGGGACCTCCAAATTTTACTCTACAGTGCTTAAGTTCTATGTCCTTTGTAAGAAAAACATAAAATTACAAAATAAATAGCCCCATCCATCAGCAAAGCAAATTAGTATAAACACCATCCTGCCTTCTCCGAGTATTTTAATTTTCTCTTCTCGTTTCTTTCCTTCTCTCCCTCTCTCTTTCCATGCTCCTTGCTTGTCACTTCAGAATGTAAAAGCAATCTCTTAGATTCCACTAATTTGTGTATTTGAGTGCTTATCATCATCATTACCATCCTTCATTTCTTGCAGAGCTGCCCCTTGTTGTTGTTTTTAGGAAGAATCCAAGATCAATCCTTTCTGTCTTCTTGCCTGCAAAATACTTGCAGGGGAGGAAAAATGGGAGGCCCATGGGAATTTTCTGTTCATGCGATAAATGGGAGGTGGTTCTCTGTTTTTGCCTCCTTTTTAATCATGGCTGGAGCTGGTGCTACATATCTGTTTGGCACCTACTCCAAAGACATAAAAGCCACACTTGGTTATGACCAAACTACTCTCAATCTCTTAGGATTCTTTAAGGATCTTGGTGCTAATGTCGGGGTCTTTTCTGGGCTTCTAGCTGAAGTGACACCGACATGGTTTGTGCTTCTGGTAGGTTCTGCCATGAACTTTGCAGGGTACTTCATGATTTGGCTGGCTGTGACTCAGAAGATAGCCAGGCCCGCTGTTTGGCAGATGTGTTTGTATATTTGTATAGGAGCCAATTCCCAAAATTTTGCAAACACAGGAGCTCTTGTCACTTGTGTGAAGAATTTCCCGGAAAGTAGAGGGGTGATGCTGGGTCTGCTGAAGGGTTTTGTTGGGCTAAGTGGAGCTATCCTGACACAATTTTACTTGGCCATCTATGGAACTGATTCAAAGTCTCTCATTCTTCTCATTGCGTGGCTCCCTGCTGCTTTATCTGTGGTTTTTGTGTATACAATTCGGGAAAGGAAGCCTGAGAGGCAACCCAACGAGCTCAGGGTCTTCTACCATTTTCTCTATGTTTCGATTGTGCTAGCTTTGTTTCTCATGGCCATGAATATAGTTGAAAAACAGGTTGATTTCTCTAAAGCAGCCTATGCTGGAAGTGCCGCTGTAGTTTGTGCCATGCTTTTTATCCCTCTCATTATCGCCATTAGAGAGGACTGGATCCAATGGAACCTCGAGGATCAAGATGGAATGAAGCCTGCTGCAGAGACACCCGTTGACAGGGCACTAGATATTGCACGAGAAGTGAAGTCTGAAGTCTCAAAAGAGAAGGAGGAGAAGACGATGAAATCTTGTTTCCTCAGCATATGGAACAAGCCAGAGAGGGGCGAAGACTACACAATCTTACAAGCACTTACGAGCATGGACATGCTAATCTTATTCGCTGCTACATTTTGTGGCCTTGGTGGAAGCTTAACAGCAGTGGACAACTTGGGCCAAATCGGTGAATCCCTAGGATATCCAACTAAAACCATCAAATCCTTCGTTTCACTAGTGAGCATATGGAATTATTTTGGAAGGGTCTTTTCTGGATTTGTTTCTGAAAGCTTATTAGTGAAGTACAAGATGCCTCGTCCCCTGATGATGACATTTGTTCTCCTTCTGGCATGCGTAGGCCACCTCCTCGTCGCCTTCCCCTTCTCAGGTTCAGTCTATGTAGCATCAGTGATTATGGGGTTCGCGTTTGGTGCACAGCTGCCATTGCTGTTCGCTATAATTTCTGAGCTTTTTGGCCTGAAATACTACTCTACATTGTTCAATTGCGGACAATTAGCGAGCCCTCTTGGATCATATATACTTAATGTGAAGATCACCGGACTTTTATATGATCACGAAGCACTGAAAGAGCTAGCAAAGAAGGGTATGAAAAGATCATCAGTGAAGGAACTGATCTGCATGGGGGTCCAGTGTTACAGGGTTCCCTTCATAATTTTGTCTTCTGTGACATTTTTTGGTGCTCTTATTTCACTTGTTTTGGTGATGAGGACAAGGAAATTTTACAGCAGCGATATATACAAAAAGTTTAGAGAGATTCATGGGGTGAGCTGAGACTGAGAACAAGCTCAGATAAGATTGAGGGGAGATGGATGAAACAGGGCCATTGTACTTGTCAGATTGATTGTATTGGCATAATTTATCTAATCGGGAACTTTCATGGTCATTGTCTCCATAATTTTTTCTTTTCTTTTAGAAGTTTAAAACAATTAAAATACCTTTTAGAAATGGCAAGTTTGTCACCAACGTATCTTTTGTAACGTGAATAAAAGTTTGAGATCTACATAATAGATTTTGAGTTAAGTTCAAGTCAAGTGTGCATTCCAAATAAAGTTTTATCAAATAAAATAAAATATCACACTACAACGAAAGAGGAGACTGACTCGCTGCATAATGATAATCCTTGAGATAAAAACAGGTGACCGTTCCAAGAATGATTGCCTGGAAAAAAGAACATAGGAGATTGATGCTTTCATTATCAAAATTTGAGAAATAATGGCGTGTTCTTTTGTGGGGTTCACGGGTGGATTGGATTGTAATGGCATCCTATCAGCCCGTGGCTGTCTGCGAGTAGGTTTCCATGTCTTACAAAAATATAAACAGCCAATTCAATCATTCAATAATGGTTCACATGTCTCCACACGGGAGCAATCAAGCACGGCAAAAACAGCAGTAATATTCTGTTTTTTTTTTCTTTTTGGTTTATAGTATGATCCGTTGAATCTTAAGCTAGATGAGGAGATATGATTCTTCTATGTTACATACCAATCAAAATTCAAAATTCAAATATATTTTACTATACAAAATTTTTGAGTAAATGTAGGTCACATATGTTGTTATTGTTTTTTTATACAAGGAAACATCACTCACCAGAAAATGTATTTTGTGAGTCTAAGTGAACGAGTAAAACCTTGGTTGTTTGAGGCTCTTACAAGAGATACACGTATTGACTTTAAATTGAGATCTACTATGCAGATCGCAAGTTCTCTGATATCATACTACACTTCTTGAGGACAGATGTGCTGTTATTGTTGCTAGATTGTTTGTACACTTTATATTGCGAGTTATTAAAAGGCTATTAAAACCCTTATAAAGAAAAAACTAGAAAATCTTACTAATATTGAATAAGAAAAATAAACATGGAAAATCATTCTTTCAAATAGGGGAAAACAAGACTAGAAAGCATAATAATACAAAATAAGAAAATATAAAATTAATGAACAAAAATATTTAATTTCCTAGAGCATATTATAATCTGGCATCCCGAGTTTGAGGGGACTTATCCTCAAGTTCAAATTGCTTTTACCTTGATCTCCTATATATCCAATCAAGATTTTTTTATCCCTTTTTAAAAAAAATGTATAATAATTTTACACATCAACTTTGGTTCCTTCATCTTAAAACATGTATCCATTTAACCCTTGAACACATATGCTTTTTGTGATAATAATAAACTTATAATTAAAAGGACCGACATATTTTTTGTCAAGTGCTTTGATGTTTTATTTTATTCAACCTCTAACTTATTAAAATGATACTATTCTGATATCATCACTACTATTACTATAATGTTTTATGATATCATCATCAATATTATCACAATTACTATAATGTTTTATGATATCATCATCAATATTTTGCAAAACATCTCAACTTGATGGAGAATATCAATTCATATATATCTCATCAAAAACAAGATAACTAAATAAGTTGTCTCATTTGCTTATGCTTCTATAATATGTTTTCAAAACTAGTTGTGTATCCATGATCACTCATAATCTCCTATGCTCTTTACTTTTTAAAATTTATGAGTTAATTTTGCAATCACTCATTACATGCTTTCTGTAACTAGTTCTAGACATCTCTTTTTAGTCTTGTAATATGTCTCCATATCTTCTATCATCAACTCCTAACACATTTCTCTCATAAGATAAAAAAAAATCTCATTATTCTATCAAATAGCAAACCATCCTTATTTGAATAAATTTGTATTTTTCATAACTTGATATCCTATATTTTAATTTCAAGACTTTGAATATATAATAACCAAGAAGCCTTTTACAAAAAAAAATCTTCAAAGAGACTAAAGAAGTCTTAAGAACGATTTTTATTGTTTATTTTGAATAAAGAGGAACACATTGTAATCACATATAATTTTAATTCATTAAAGAAAAAAGGATTAAATTTAAATGAAGTATAATAAATATAAACGATGGTGTTAGCATATCAAATAGTAAAACAATTATAATAATGATTAGAAAAGAAAAGAAATGTTGTTAATTTGAAGAAAAAAAATCTATAAAAAGAAAAAGGAAAAAAAGAAAAAGAAAAAGAAGAGGTTCTGTAAAAGGTTCGGAAATTCGAAAAAAAGGTTCGGATAGGTATGTTGGCGCTTAGCTTCGGGAAGCCGTTAGAACTCCAAACTTGCTCAGCATATACCGTAATGTTTTCCTTCCGTTAGCCCTCTCCCCTTCATTTCTCTTTCGTTTTCTTTGAACCAAACCAAAAACTTGATTCCACTCCCAAATTAAATATTTTCCCTTTCATTGATCCAACCCCTTATCTTTTTATCTCTTTCTTTAATACTTTGAAACCATTAGATTCTTGTATCAACTCTGTCTTGAAGATATTTGGTTTCCTTTTCTTTTGCTCTAGAAACCAGTTTTGGACACAAAAACACCATCCGCTTCGCTTGATTTTGATTTCTATAGAAATCGCATTTTCATCCATACCCTTTTATTGGGGTGTCAAAGAGGAGTTAGAAAAGCATGAAGGGACAGAGAATGGAAAAAAGATCATCATTTGGTAACATAATGAGGAGAAGGCTCTCTGATATTACCAACACTCAGTCACAATTCAAAGTGGTTGGCCTCATAGAAGAACATCCAAGGATTCCTGAATCTACTCAAGACGTACTTAATCAGCTTCTTCTGGTTCGCATATCATTTTCTTTTTTGCTACTGGGTCATTTACTTTGAATGCACATGCTTATATGGGGATATGTCCTTGAGATAGTACGGGGAGAATTTGTCAGGTTGATTCGCAACATAGTACTAGAACGTCCCTTGTCGTCGAGAAAACGAAGGAAATGAAATGGGCTGATTTCTTTTAGTGGTGTGGTAATCCTGTTGGTGGAATGAACCTTGAATTGATTTGGCTTTTGTGTCTTCATTTTTTGTAGGTGAAACAGGAGAAGGCAATGCTGCAGAAGCTGGTAGAAGAGAGAAAGTATCCTTTTATTGGCTTGTTAATTCTTCTCTTTGTTTGGTTGTTAAGAAAGTAATTATGGGAAATTGGACAAGTAAGAAACCTTACACAATTCACTATTTGGGATTTGGGATCTAAGAAAAAGATTTTAATTCTAACACAAACAACCAGATTTTGATGGATTTGGATTTTTCTTAACTATGATTGAACAGTAAAATTATAGAATTGAGTGGACATAAATTGCGAGATCTGCGAATGAATTATCAGAATTTACAGTTGCAGAACTGGAATCTTGCTCAATCAAACAGCCAGATGTTAGCGGTATGTTTCTTCCATGCATTAATATTTAAAGCTAATCTCATTTGCGGTGTATGATTTTGAGTGGTATTTGATTGTATACTTTCTTATTTAACAGGAACTTAATTTAGGAAGAGAAAAGGCGAGTTTGTTTTGAAACACCAACTGCTTGCCTTAAATTCTAGTCTTTCTGTCCTTTGGTTTGACTGATTCATGAATTGGTATTGTCATTTCAGCTGAAGGCACTGCAGCATGAACTTGTATGCAAGGATGCCTTACATAAAGCTAGAAATCTAGAACCTCAGGTTAGTTTCACTTTACATTTTGCTATTCATCGTCAGAATCCATTAAAATGGTTGAGTTTGAGATGCAGCAGAACACCCACAACTCTGCATATTCTGTTTCATTGCACTGTATTATCGAGTGATACAGAAAGTGAAAACTAGTAGAATACTGTTCTAGAACTTTAATTAATTCAAGATAAACCAATTTCATTGATAAATTCTGTAAATACTTGTAGCCCACGAGTAGAGATACTATCCATCACAAGCTGTGTTTTAGAAATGCCTCGATGCTTTGCAAGATTCATGTCTTCCCTGGTTCACTGCAATGTCTTCTGTTAATGTATATAATGTATGTAATTAATTATTCTACATCGGTTAGAATGAGAAAAACTAGACTACAAATAGAATAAACAAATCATGCCATTGTATGCATTTCTCTTTCACTCCCTCTTTTAAATTCAATTTGATGTTAGTGCTGCTATTTTAGTATTCCTCAATCAATCAAGAGTTGAGTGTGCTTTGATTAATGGATCTTTCACATCAAAAATACTTCTCCTGTAGTTTTCTCTGTTTAGGGATTAAGACAATTTAACATCTAAGAAGGGTGAATTAGATGTATCACGAAATCTTACAATTAAGATAAAATACTTTTAGTAAATGCAATAATTATCGATATAATTAAATAATTAAAGTACTTAAAGTGAAGAGTTAAGGAAAAGAATTTTCAAACTTATTTTTAACATGATTCGGTAAACCTACATCCACACTTCAAGGATCAAATTGAAAAAAACCCTCCTTTAAGATATCTTTTACTGAAGATCTACCCTCTTCAAGTTTTTTTTCTTTAAAGAAATTCTCTCACCAACAACAAGAGTTTTATCTAACTCTTAAAGATTTACACAATGGTGATTCTGTTTTCACAACAAACTCTCCCAATACAATGGATATTACAATTTGTAACACTTATAAGATATAAAAGTATTTAAGTGCAATGACACTTATAATATAAATGGATTTATAATATATCTTTTATAAAAAATATATGGTGAATCTTGTTGTTATGCAGGGAAAAGCAGAGATGAACTGTCAAGATGCTGTCTCCCAGGTGAGTCTCTTCAACTCCATGGCGTGTCAGAAAAATTGTTAAAATCATTCATCGCTTCGTACTTTTTCTCATTTGACCACATTATACATTGTTGGTTCAAGGAAGTGGAAAAGATAGAAGAGGCGGAATGCTTGCCGGAAGCTAGCAATGATATCAAACCCTGTGGTCGCAGCGGAAGGCGCACAGCAAGAAGTCGATGTAAGCATTTTGACCTAAAATTCCTTCTGAATGCCATGCAGTTTCTTTTGTTTCACAGTTGTTAACGCAAGGTACTCAACTCTCAAATGACCTTCTGCAGCCATGGGCCCTCCCACAACAAATCGAAAAACTGCAGAAAAAGAGAAGATTGAAACCAAAAGGTTAGGTATCTTCCACCAGTTTCTCAGCAATCAAGTCTTAAATACTGATTGAACGCGCGGTATTCCATTTTCCATGGGGCCAAAACTTCGCAAGTTTATGTAGAAACCATTTTGCTTGGGTGATATTCTACCTATATTAGAATATCTCACTCCACAATCGTTGTAATTGTTATTTTCGAAAGTACACTAACCTTGAAGGTCTGCAATTCCCCTGTGCTGCAGGCGTTGTGCGCAAAGGCAGTCTGCTAGGTTTAAATCCCAAGAGCGGGAACCTGCAGAGAAGTTGTTTGAGATTGAGGATGCTAGGTTTCCAGTTTCAAGAAACAAGTCAAGGAGAGAAAATGGTCAAACTTTATCATCTATCACGAAGGAAGAAACTTGTGGAGCAGGTAATGAAGAACAGGTGGTATCGCTCAGATCTTCTATCGGAAGGCCACTGCGAAGAGCAGCTGAGAAGGTGCAATCATACAAAGAAGTCCCACTTCATGTAAAAATGCGAAGAGCCGAATTCACGGGTGTACAGCAACATTGAGTTATTATAAGAGTTGTTTTTATATTCCATGTTTTCGAAGAACAGCATCGTATTCCATGGATGAGTGTGGTTCATGTTTTCGAAGAACAGCATCGTATTCCATGGATGAGTGTGGTTCATGTTTTCGAAGAACAGCATCGTAATCCATGGATGAGTGTGATTGTGTTGTTGTCAGTTGTTCATGATCTTATTTAATCGCAAAAGGTTTCAATGATGAACGAACTTCACTGGTATATTCTTGTTTACATACTGTGTTAGTTCTTGCGCCAATTTTTTAAGAAGAAAAACAATTATAATTTGTTCTAAGCAAGATTTAAGAGAATTTTCAGTAGATTAATCAGCGCATTGCATAAATAAAGAGCCTTTGTAAAAAATGAAAAAAAAATCAACAATATCCTAAGCATTTATGAAGCAAAATTCTTTGAAACTCATGGATATGCAGTGCGCGCGCGCGCACCATGGATGGATCTAGGATGGTCAGGGCCGTCACTTGAGTTTTAGGACATGATTTTTCAAGTCCCAAGTTGTAGCGATGAAGACCAGATCAGAGGACAACAAGCCCATCCAATGAAATTAGACAGCTACAGCCACACTGAATTGTTTTTTTTTTTTTTTTTTTTTGGGGGGGGGGGGTTTCATGAAAATAATGTTTTAAACAAAATATATTTTTTATATTAGCATATGATTTTAAAACATTAAATTTTTTTAATTTAAAGTAAAAAATATAAATATAAAATTTTCAATTTTTTTTAAAAACATTTTTTAAAACACAATACCAATCACAAAATTGAGCCATCTATTCCCGATGTTAACCTTTTTTTATATCTCAAACAAATATGGATTATTATATTTAATATTAGGGGGTAATTACAATAGTGGTAATCCAATTTTACAACTTTTTTCAATCAAATACGTAGACTTCAGTTTTTGTTTTTATTTTTATTTTATTGGGTTTAAGCACCAACTTTTTTAAAACTTCCACAAAAGAATAATATGTTGCTGCTACACGAAATTTTAGTTTATCTTAATTGCATGCAGGGCTTTAATATTTCTCAATTTGGCATGTCAACCTTTTCAATTATTTCAACTAAGTAGTTCCTTTAATTTTTCATTTTCTAATATGGTTTTATTTTTTAGTAAAAGTTCCCTCCAAACTAATATTATAATTAATAAGAAAAAATATCTTAAGTTAAAATAATATTTTCTCATACTCTTGGTTAATACATGCTACCTACTTACCACAACGAGATTATAAAATATATCCTGATTAATCAAAATTAATAAATAAACTATTAATTTATTTATTACCATTTTCATACAAGAAATGGAGAAACATAGGTGGGAAATAAAATAAAAATGGGTTTTTATAGAAGTGCGTGATTGGAACAATCAAAGAGTTAGTGTACGTGATTTTATCTTTAATAAAGGCACAGGACACGTAAATAGAAATCGGAGCAAGTGATGAAAGTATTTGATTGAAAGGTTTACAGACATTTGTGTAAAAGAATGAAAAAATAAAATAAAATCCGTGTACTTGATTGGAAAAAAATAAGATGATATACTAAAATGTAACTATCCATTTTGCAATGAGTTGGTCCATACAACATTAATTAATTTCGTTTTGTTTTGTTATTCGTCTTTTTTTCATAGTGACCATGGTATATATAAACTAGATTGATGAACTATTTGGAAATGTGATTGAAATTGTTTTTTTAAAAAAAATTTATTTAAAAATGTATCAAAATAATATATTTTTAAAAAAATATATATTTTATATTAGCACCTGAAAAACACTAAAAATATCTAATTTAAAGTAAAAAACAGAAATAAATTTTTAAATTTTTTTTTTCAAAAACATTTTTTAAACACAATTTCAAGGTATTAATATTTTAGGTCTAATTAGAAATAAAATATTTGGGGGTGAGAAAAAATGTGAGATTTTTACCATAAAAGTAATTTGTAATATATATTTTTTTATTAGAAAGCTAAAAGAATTAAAAATGATATAAAAGACGCGCTTCTGTCTTCGTGTACTTGAGAAAATAAGTTAGAAGAATTAATTTTTTAATTGCTAATTAATTTTATTTAAATATTAATAGCTGACAGCAAGATAGCTGGAAACCATTCTAGCAATGACCTCTAGTCATCAATAGTCTCTACATTCTTCACTTTAATCACCAAAATTCTTCGTAGTAACTAACTGGATTAGATTGGACTGTCACTTACCAGATTCTTCCTTGTTAATTAAACCGTGTGGGTCCTCTTTTTCATTCTTTCTTTCCCTCTTTTATTTTTAATATTTTTAGATTATTTTAATAGGTTAACATCAAAATAACTTTTAAAAATAAAATAAAATAAAAATATTTTTCTGTGAAAAACAAATTCAACTACACTCTTAAACAATATTAAATTAAGATAAATTTATCTATCCAAAAAATTAGTTTTTAAAAAAATATACATATTATTATTATTATTTTAACAAAAATAATTTTAAGAAAAACTGATCCAACATGCTAATAAATGAGTCACTGATCAACCCAAATTTTTTAATAGGTTAATTAAGTTTTTTTTTTAAAAAAAAAAGTAATATAAACCCGTTCAAATCCTGATTGACTTGCTGGTCATGTTTTAAAATAATGAGCTTTTTTTTTTTTTTTGAGTGGTCTTAGTTTGTCAACTTGGTATAATTGAGTTAGAAAAACCTAAAAAAAATATATATATTTATATAAGCTAGAACTCAAGCTATTGAATAAAGATATTGACTTATTAACTTGTAATTACCAAATATTCGTTTCTTGCGATTGAAAATAACTTCTATCCACTTGACATAATACCTTGAAATAATTTTTAATGGGATGCATAGCATGTTAATGGGATGCATGCCACCACCCTAGCCCACCGTACCACGCCCTTGCCAGTTGCGAGCCCATTTAAATAAATTAATATAAAGTTGGATTTCACCACGTGTCATTCTCTTTATCTTTTACCGAATCCCATATTATTGCCCTTTAAAAATATTTTAAAAAAATAAATTTGTTTTAGTTTTTCGATATTTTCATATGTAATATCAAAAATAATTTTTAAAAATTAAAAATATATATTTTAATAAATTTCTTCTAGAGTGAATTGTTTAAATTATATTGAAAAAGTAATTTATGATCTAGAAATGAATGAATAATTAATTTAATTGCGCGTAAAGTATAAAATCAAGGGTCGTTTTCATTACAAAGTGGTTGTATTTAGAGAAATAAGAAGAGGGACGTGGCAGAGCCTAAATAATATAATTAAGTAGTAGAACCCAAGTAATCAACCGTCCTCACATGCTCGGAAGGAATAAGAGATGAAACGGACAAACTAGTGCGTCGTTTTATCAGACTTCGAGACCCCCAAACCGCGTCAAGTCATAATCACGGGTTGTTAACTAAGACTAAGACTTTTTTTCAAATAAAATTATTTTTCATTTTAAATTTTAAATCCGAAGGAGGAAGTCTATTATTCTGTTCTAGGATTGAGTTTCTTAGCCTTGTGTGGGAGTGCGGCGCAAACTATTTTTAGATTGGTTTATTATATTAATGTTAATTATATATTTTTAAATAAAAAATATTTTGAAACAACGATTCCATAATATTATTAATAATAATAATAATTAAGTGTTTTAATTTGATACGGAAGACGTGTTTTAAATAGTATTTTGAGAAATAATTTAGGCTTGAATGACGGTAAAGCTCCTAGTGTATTTTCAAGAGCATAGTTAAAAAGAAATGACAAGATTTTTTTGATTTTATCTTTTATTTTAATAGCTTCAAGAAAATAGGTATATTAGAGAGTGAAAATAATATTTTTAAGCTGAAGAATTATTTCTATATGGGTCAAAAACATAGTTGTCAATACCGTTCCGGTTTTTCAATTGAAACGGAACATTCCGGTTTCGGAGCGTTCCGGCGTTCCGTTTCGGTGTCGTACTGTTCATATATAATTATATATATATATATGTGAAAAAAATAAAATATTAATTTAACAAGCATAATTAAAATTTGAATTCTTTTTATTTAAAATATTTTGGTGTCTTATAATTATTTTGATGTATAGGTGTCAAAAATAATTTTAAAAATAAAAAAAATAGATTTTAAACCCGGAACGGAACCGAGGTGTTCAGTCGAATTTCTGAACGGATCGAATTGAAACCGGACAAAAGCGATGTTGTTTTGTCCGGTTTTATAAATGGAACGGTTCGTTCGTACGGAACAGAACGGATTTGATATCTACTCAAAAGAACTAAAAGTTTATTTAATTTATTTTTGTGCAATAATTGGAGCTGCGTTAGTAAATTACTATCAATAAATATATTAAAATACAATATCATATATATATTTATATATACACACACGCACACATATACATAATGGTATCTTACAAATACAATGGCTACAGACAACATCCACGACCAAATCTCTAGACCCAAATGAAGTACTGAGCCCTCCTGGCTTAAAAGAAGATATAATAGAGGGGTAAGAAATGTTATTAAAATAGAAACTTGGGTCGGAGAAAGCTTTAACTTTAGTGGAGCGACCGATTGGTGCTTGGGATTCCAGAGATCTCCAAGGAACATGACATGATTACGACGGAATTGACGACTCACCTATACACTCAAAAGAGAGAGCCTCTGCATTTGATTCTCCTGGCCCCACACGCTTAAGCAAAGTGGGCATCGGTCGTTAGCTTGAGGGCAAAAAAAAAAAAAAGTTGGCATCCATGATTCTCTTCCAGGTCCCTCCCGACAGTTATTAGCCGTTAAGACCCACTTTAATTTACCTGTATCCAAGAGAATAAATTATTGTTTTCTTTTCTGTATTTTTAAGTAAAGCAATCAGTAAATATTAAATTACAATTTACCTATCCACCGATATTACTGCCTTGATGTGACCTCCAGTGACTAGTAAATCGTGGCATCCCAAATTGTTTTTATCAATCAATTTGCTTTTATATATAAGCTAGTGTGTGTGTTGATTCTTGATTTTTAATCTGTAGATTTGGAGCACTTGAAAATAATTTAAAAATATTAAAATTTTATAATTTAAAATGACAAATAAAAATAATATTTTTTAAAAATATTTTTAAAATACAATGTCAAACACTCTCGCAACCTTCCTTGTTACCTCCAGAATGTAATCTAAATAATAACTTCCAATACTAATATGAGAATATTTGCTTTTAGATTTAGAAAATTAATATTTCCTGAATTTTTATATTGTTTTGATGAGTTTCTATGTCGAAAATAAATCTTAAAAAAATTATTTAAAAAATAACTGTTATAAACAATATTATATAAATCAACACTTCATGTGTGTTAGGGAAGGCTAACTTGCCATCATCTTTCCAATTAAAAGAGTGTATTCTATATATATATATATGTATGTATGTATATGTATATGTATATATATAGCTTTTGAAAGAATCAATTGTATCAACTGTCCCAAAAGAAATTCGTTATTTCTTTTGAGAAAACTCCATTGTTTCTTTACCAAGTTGGTTACAACTTTAAGACTCCCCTGAGATCTAAATGCCCATGACACCATGAGTGTGTTCTATCCAAGATTCTTAACATCGAACCTTTGTGCCACAATTAACCAACACATCTCAAGGGCCATCTTTGATTATTATTTTTTTAGCCACGAAATAAAGTAGAATCGTTAAACATTTGATAAATCAAACCATCGAGTGACCCACTAATATGTCTTGATTCCTGACATTTTTATTTTATTTTTTATCCATTTAATGCAGATCCAGGAAAATTCGTGTTTTTTTTCTTTATTGTTAAACCTAGTTTTGGCCGACCAGATATTGCAAGAGCACTCTAAGTCTCCAACCTTAATGGAAACCATGTTCATTTTAGTTCTCACAGTTGCGTACACATGGAGGCTTATGTTGGGTTCAGCTTATAATTAGTAGTATAGCTCAAGATTGAGTTTTGCTGTCTATGTTGCCAACCAGATCATCATGGTCTCTTTGGTGAACGTTTAACGTTGGACTGCATTCTATTATATACCGCTAACAAAAGGATAACGTGTCCCAAAAAATGCCAACACTTCATTATATATTAGTAAAACTAGTTTACAACTTGGTGTCGTGCCGGGTAATTTTTTTAAAAATATATAATAAAAAATATTTACATCACACAAAACTATTTGATATTTTTTATTAAATAAATTTGGCTTTGCATATTAAACTTCAAATCTTTAGGTCCGACTCGTTGCTCATTCCGGGTTTAAAATTAAATCATGCAAGAATTATCATGACATGATTTAGTTAACTTGGCGGGTTCAAAGACAATCTTGTTTATTAGTAAAAAGTATTCGAGGATGGAATTGAAATAAAAACAATCTCTTAACCTAATTTATTTCCAAATCCGAGTGTAAAATTAAATAGCATAAAGTTATCTTAGCATGAACCGGTCAATTTGATGGATTTAAAGTTCCAATATAGTAGTAAAATTGAAGGGGGGAAATAATATCAACAAAAAAAAAACATATAAATCCAACTATTTACTTAGCCTGATTATAAAATTGAATCATGTCCGGTGTAGAGTAAACCAAAACAATCTAGAGATGGAATTAATAAAAAAAGAAAAAAGAATAGAATGCTGAGTTAAAAAGAAAAATCACTGTGTATATACAACAGTGAAGCTCCATAATCATTCTTAATTATTTTTTTTATTTTCTTAACTAAAGAGGTAATCGCCCTTGAATATATTCATTAGTATAGTAGATGGAATGCTAGATAAAGATGATATCCTATAATGATGTATCCTGTCTCCTCTTTTGTTATGTCAAGGTTACTTTCTTATACAATATTTATTTATTAAAGTAATAATTATAATAATTATCAAGTATCATGGCATGTTTACTATCATTATGACCATCATCATGATTATAATTATAATTATAATAATTATTATTATTATCATCATCTTATAACATGCATGAGACACCGCACTGCCATGGTGCCACATATTCTCTTAGGTTTTAGCATTATGACCTTTACTGATCAAGGAGGATTTGGATTTTTAGAGATAAACGTCTAAATCTCACCATCATTTTTGAATTTAACGGTATAGCTAGACGCTATTAAAATAATGTTAAGAAATTGTATTTCCACCATTTTAATATATGTTAAGTACAGGATGGAGTTGGAAAAAAAAACAATTAATTAAAAAAAATCTAGCTAAGACAATTAAACTGTAAAACTTATGAGAATGAAATAGATATATGTAAAGCAAATTAGAATAAATGATATCCAGTACAAGTAAACCTAATGTAAAAGGATGGTTTAAAAAAAAACTAAATACCAAAATATTTTTTTTAACACAAGAGTGTAAAAAACTCTGGCATTTTAATGGTCATTACTATAATGAAATGTCATGGTATTTTAATATATATTAATATATCTTGAGTTTTTCATGACTATTAGAAATATAAATCATTAATTTATTAAATTTTATATAATAACTTAAAATTTTAAGTTGATATGATTTTTATATATGATATTATAAATTGGATAAACAAATGGATTTGAGTTTAAATTTCATTCTCTCTCATTAAATTAAATAGACCAAGTAAAGGGTAGTAGACATTCGATGTAAATTTAATTTTAAAGGGTTTTTACTTGAAAGAATATATTATAAATTAATATAAATTTATTCATCGAGTTTCACTTAATACTTTAAATTTTTAAATTGAAATAATTATTTAGTAATAACCAGAGAATCTTAGTTTTTTATTTTAGTGTAAGAAATATATATATATATATATATATATATATATAAGTTTTTTTGCATATTTATAAGAAATCCTTTAAATATATCAGAAAAATATATCTTTACAGTCAATTAAAGAAAGATTTGATATTGATAGACGTACAAAGTGACTAGAGAAAATACTATATATTACATATAGAAGCAATTTGTTAAGAAGAGAGATTGGGTAGCAAGTGATTAATGGGTTGATTTTTAGTTGGTTTGATGTCATTAACCTAGCACAACTTAGATAATTTGCATGGAAAAGATAAAATATGCTTGATTGAATGATAAAATGGAAAATAAATCTATTCTTATATATTTTTAAAATAGAAAACATTAAAAAAAAAATCTATGTTCTCTCCGTCACTCCTATCTTTATCTTGTCTCAAAACATAAACTAAATGCTAGGTGTGGGAAAGCTTGGAAAAAAGAACACGGCATTATCCTTTAAGAGGGCGAGTCTTACATCAGTCAAACCAGCCTTCTTTCCCCCAACGAAGACTTCCTTGTTCAGACGGGGTCCATAGCCTTTCTCTGGATAAATATTTTGGTGGGAAAGTTTGGTCACCACCTCCTTTTTCTGACCAATTAAACTATATATATATATATATATATATATATATATATATATATATAGTTTAGTTGTGGATTGACTTCCTAAATCACATGCAAGATGAGAGATGAGGAAGGGGGGAGGGTTAGGTTTTTGTGCAAATTATGAATATCCTTTAGACGACCTCTATCTACATGGAAATTATTCTAGAAGTAGAAACCATGGAGGACAGAGCTTCCAACGATTACTTCGATTTAAGTTCATGCAATAATTAACTCATTATTAATTATGTAAGCTCGAAGGCAAGAAATATATCGTAACTCTGCCATTAATCCATTGTTCAGCCATGGTCTGACTTAAATTACCCGATCATAATTAATCGAGGAGTTATTCTACGGACAGCAGAGAGATATGAAACTCCAGAAGACCAAGTAATTATTTTTATTAAATTCTTTAAACCCATTGAAAAGAAAAAATTCTTTCGAGTTTCCCCGTGAAAGTTAAAGAGTCCTACCTAAAAGTAACTTCGAATTAATTAATTGTTTTACCATCGCATTAAAATATTCCTGTTCAACGAGTTCTCTTATAAAGCAGCCAACTTCAGTCCAAGACTGTTTGGACATCCCTCTAATTTCTTGATCCATATGATTAGGGTTAAGCATGTATTTCATTAATCCTTTATTTATTTATTTTATATTTTGGTAATGTGTGCTTTGTCTTCAATCTTTCTATTAAATTATCATTGTCCTCCACGATACATGACCCCCCCCCCCCCCCTTATTTATTTATTTTATATTTTGGTAATGTGTGCTTTGTCTTCAATCTTTCTATTAAATGTGTGCTTTGTCTTCAATCTTTCTACTAAATTATCATTATAACGTGATGGTAAAAAATTTATGATCTGCACAATAAGTCCTGAGTTCGAATCAGTGTTTGCACTCTTTATAAAATTATAAGAGCTTTAGACAAAGTCGAGATTTTACTCGCTCACTTGTGCCCATAAAAATATTTTTTTCCAAAAAATGAGATTTTCTTGTATAAAAAAAATTGTAATAATTCTGAATGCATTCTCATATTTTTAATCAGTGATCATGCTCGGGGGAAAGTCTAAATATTTTTTTAAAAAAACTCTTTATAGGTAAAAACAAAAACAACTATGTTTCTATGTTGTTTATTTTTCAAAAAATAAAGGAGTGAACATAAAACAATGTTTTATATTTCACAAGGAAAGAATAACCATACTCATAACTCAGAGCATGTCAAAAAATGTTATTTCAGTTTTAATAAATAATTGTTTGTATATTTGACACAGCAATAATTTTAATCCCACTTTTTTTTTAAAATCCATTCCTGTATGTAAATTGATTGCACTTATTTTATAGAAATGAATATATATATATATATATAAGAATTTTAAATAAATATTCGTTAATGTATTAGGATAAAAAATAAAATTAAGAAAAACATAATATATAGATAAAAATATATTTATCATTTAAGTAAATCTTTTTAATTTCAAAAAAATAAGAATAGGAATACATATTAGCTCTGCTCCTATTATTTTCATATTTTAAATTTTAAGATAGTAATCAAGTTCTATTTGAGCACCACAGGATTAAGAAAAAAAAAGAAGAGAAAAATCAAAGAGCAGACATGTTTTGGACTTTGGAGTGTTGTATGGACGAGGCAGCCCTCGTGGGTGGGAGAAATTTCTGCCGTTTTGTTTGATGAAAGTAATCATTCGACAGAGAATATTCAAAGCTTGTAAATTAAGAAATTGTAGCTACATTTACTTTGGATTAAAAAAAACATATTTTCCCGTCATTTATAAATTACATTTTATATATATTAAGTTAAAAATCTCAATGAGAAAATAAAAATGTCTTTTATATTATTAATACAATCATTCTTCTTCTCTCCAATCAAAACCCATTTTCATGCCGAGTTTGATTTGGGATTTGGAAGGTTTTAAGATTTTACATCATTTTCATATGCTGATATCAAAAATAATTTTTTTAAAAATAAAATAAAATATTATTTTTATGTATTTTTGAACTAAAAATACTTTCAAAAATTCTGAATCACACTCCCAAACAGACATTCGATATTGTCTTTAAAATATTTTCTTTGAGTTATTAATTGAACTTGAAAGAGCAATAAATTTTTTTATTCTCCCTTATTCACTATATCATTGACTCTCATTGTCAGAAATTATTCATTGATTTTCTGGTTACTTCAATAATTTTTCCCAATCTCTCTAGAAATGAAGCAGAGGTCCACTTGTTAGCAGCTAACAAAGAAAGGAAACAGGTTGGTGGCTGCAGACAAGGAGAGGACTTTGTGCAAACCAGATTCTTAGATAGTTGTCGATTGTTTTCAATTTCCTGAGTATTTATTATTATTAATAATAAAACAAAGCTGAAACCTAAAAATTGATTTTTATATTGACTACAACTTGTCGGAGTTGTAGGTGGCTGGCTGGGATGGAAGTGAAAATGATGGAAGATGGTGGGTTGTGAGTAGATTTGTTTTGAAATTTCCTGGTTGTTTTTTATTTCAATATTCATATTTGTCTATTGTGTTTGTAGTCAAACAGAAAATTCAACTCGGCTTTCAATTTAATTTATTTAGATTTTTCTGTTGAAAAAAAATCAAATGTTTATATAAAAAAGGAAAAAAATAACTAGGTTTTGATATGTGAAAACAACCGTTGGAATAAGAAGATAAAATAAATAAATTATAAGAGCACTTTGGATATTAAAATAATTATAATTAAAAACTTATAATATCTTAGGATTGAACCACGAAGCCCATATCAATCTAATGCGTTGTTATCTCAGTAGTATTTTTTTTCAAAAATATTTATCATAAGATTGGAATAATCCAATAATATATATATATATATATATTTTAAAAAAAGACAATGTCACTCCATATTAACTCTCCAAACTCGTACCTTGAATTATTAGACCAAAAGCATGATATCTAGAAAAACATGAAACTTAATTTTCAATCAGTTAAATATTAAAGGATAAAATCAATGATACAAAAAGATTAAAAACAAGAAATAACGATTAAGAGAATGAGGATGAAAATTGAGATAATTTATATAGGGGTGAAATTGAATTTAGCATGAAACTTAATTTTCAATCAATTAAATATTAAAGGATAGAATCAACTATACAAAACGATTAAGAACAAGAAATAACAATAAAGAGAATGAGGATGAAAATTGAAATAATTTATATAGGGGTGAAATTGAAATTAGTTTTTAAAAAGGACCCATAAAAATAATCAAAAGAACAAGGATTAAAATTTAAATAGAAAATACAATCAAGATTTTGGTATAAAGGTGAAATTAAAAAGAAAAATCAATTTTACAAAGAGCTCATAAAAGAAAAATAATTAAAAAATGATTTATTTATTATTTTTTAAAATTTATAAAAACACCAAGTTACCCTCAGCTTGCATAATAATAATAAAAAAAAAACAATGTAAAAATACAAAAAATACCCATTGATTTCAATTCGTATTGTGAAATCAACGAGATACCTCAAGTGTTTGAAAGTTTGATTTCTTCTTAAGTACATCATGGGTATAGAAAAGGTTTTCTAAATCAAAACTTTAAATTCTTGGATAATCATTGTAATTCCATAATATTCTAGAGAAGTTATTGTAATTTGCCCAATTTTATATAAAAATTATAAAAGAGAAAAAGTTAAATAAAAGGTAACATGATCGATCCAAAAGAACTGTTTTTTTTTTTTAAAAAAAAATAATAGGTATGGCAAAAACACTGTGGATCCCCTCACAACGCACTGTTTTCCAGAAAAATGCCTTTTTTCCAGTCCATTTATGCCTTTTTATTTTATTTTGGTAACCTAAATTTTATCTTTTGAAAAACAAATCATCCTCGGTAGCTAGGTTGTTTAGAATTGGGACCTTAGAAATTGTTTGTCGACCTGTTAAGGGATGCTTGAGGTAACGGGGAAAAGTCCTGTTTTTTCATGATAGATTTGAAAAAGTAAAATTTATTTTTCTACTTAAAAAATGAAAATTCAGGGATCAAATTTGACTTTAGATGTAAAATCAAGGTCCTTTTTTTAACTATTTATGTTTCACTTTTTTTCCCCTCTAAAATCTTTTCCTTTCATTTTCATTTTTTGATTTTTATTTTGGTTCAAAACTATATTTTATTTATTTTCCAGTTATTGAATTTAAGGGATGGTAGAAAAAGTATAAGAAGAACAATGAATGAGAGAGAAAATTGATAATTGACTAATTTCTAGCCATGAAATAAAATTGTTTTTGTGGTTGATGAGTTTTATTTGAATGAGAGGGTTCATTTGGTAATTTCTTATCCTTTTATATTGCTGAAAACTCTACATCGAAGTGGACATAGATTTTTTTTCCTATTTTTTTTCATGTTTTTGAATTAATTTAAAAGTGCTTTGCATTGAGAAATTAATTTTTAGAATTTTATAAGAGTGTTTATTAGATTGTTTTAGATGAAAATAAGTTTTAAAAAAACTTTTTTTAAAAAATATCACTAGCTTAAATACCCCGACCACCTTTACTAAAAAATCACCTGTAAGGTCGTGGTTCAGTTGGGGAACGTCCTCTTCCTTTTGAACGTTAGTTCGAGTTCTAGTGGGAACGGGGCTGGAGGGCTCCTCCTCACATGTCCCCTTCGATCCTTCCTTGTATAGTATTTTTATCATCCCCGCGGTGCCTTAGCTCACTGCGCTTGCAGGATGTTCAATGGGACCGGAAAATAGTCGAGGTGTGCGTAAGCTGACCCGGACATGCCGGTTTAAAAAAATAAAAATAAAAATTAAGCTTCAAGATGACGTATTATTTAATTTTTTTATAATAAAAAAATAGAAAAGTCTTAGGCCCGAAGGCCTTTTAGTTTTTTTCTCCAATTAAATTTATATTTAAATTCTCACTCTCTGTTTATATTAAATTTAAGTGGATCAAAAACTTGATTTCAAAATACAAACTAATTAAATCTAACCAAGTTAATGATTTATATGATAGATTAATCATGTTGCTAAAATACTTTGTAATTACAAATATTTTAAAAAAATTAAAATAATGACAACTTGAAATAGAAGAAGAGAGTCGAATCAAATTTTAAAAAAGAACAATCAGATTAGATTCGGACCCGATAAGGTGAACAAGTTTATTGCATCAGATCAACCCACTGTAGCGGCATGATTTAATTTCACACATATCTATGTTTGTGAGTGTGGTTATAGATGATTTTTAAAGTATTTTTGAATTTAAATTTATGTTTTATTTTTATTTTTTAAAATTATTTTTGATATCAACACATCAAAATGATCTAATAACATTAAATTTTATTAATTTAAACTTAAAAATAAAAATAAAAAATTTTCAATTTTTTTTCAAAAATACTTTTAAAAATCCCCCAAACACCCCATGTTTTATTAAAATCATGCCTCGGGTCTTGAATCCACATTTAAAAATAATATAATTCAAGCAAAATAATTAACAAATCTGGCAAATTTCTTTTTACATTAAAATTAACTTTTAGTACGGCTCGCAAGACAAGTGAGAACTAATGGCATGGATGTAATTACGTTTCAAAACCATTTATAAATTATTTTTTATTAATATTTTTAGATATTTTATATTAAAAATATTTTTTAAAAAAATAAAAAAAATATTATTTTAATATATTTTTAATCACAACACATTTTAAAAAACCAACTCCACAATTAGCTGATCGTGAATAGAGTTATCAACTAGAACTACAAATGGATACATCTTTGCCACAGAGATTTAAACAGGTGTTCGAGGGAGAAAATCTACACCGTCCACGTGTGTTAAAAAAGTCACCCTAAGATTGGCCATGCTTCGACTTTCGAGCAGAAAGAAAAGAAAATCAACAATTTTAAAGTCCCAAGTACGAGGAAATAAACCAGATTCATTAAACTGTGCTCCTTTCCAGCCCAGCTTGCCTGCTCACATGGAATTTCCCGGAGAGTTTTAAGGTAACAACAAATATTTCGACAGAAAATTTTCACAAGTAATATACGCAGTAGATAAAAAAGGAAACCGATCTCTCCCCTGCCTCCACAACTGTACACTGGGGACGAGTCTTTTCCCACTTTCACCGCTCCATCTCATAATTGTCATGTTATGGAGAATGGAACAGCCAAACAGAACCTTCCCTCGGTGTAAAATACTGACTTTACTCAATCTCCTCGAGAGAAAGAGACAGAAAAAGCAGAGGTAGGATATTAGAAAATTTGCATCAGGAGCCTTTGGCTTTTTGTGCTTTTGTTCAACCCTCTCCCAGTGAGAAAAGCTACAGATACATACCGTCGTGGAAAACAGAGGAGGCTAGAGCTTGATAGCATTAGCAACTTCTTATAAAGAGCAATTGGGTACCTAAACCACTCAAACCTCCTCCCCACCTCTCCCTCTCTCTCCCTTGAAAAAAAAAGAAGAAGCTTTGCTTCAGTCCAACAGTCGAGTGACGAAAAGCATGGACAGCCAGAGAAGCTCTGTTCTGGGCTGGGGTTACTACTGCCAAGGAAAGGTAATGCATTTCTTGAGTTTATTGGCTTTTTTAGGATTGATTTGTTTCGTGTCTTCCATGTTCCCTGGTGTTAGGAGTGGAATGGGGTTTTCTGCTTAGGTGTACTGAATTAGGTTTCTGTTCTAGGATATTAAGGAGCTAATTTGTGACGGGGCCTCTGTTTTTTTGACTAATGCAGACGATGGATGACCTTAGGAGTTCCCTTTTGTACACAAATCTAGAGCTTGAGCAGACAAGGCTGGCAGTCCAAGATGAGCTGAGAAAGAAAGATGATCAGTTGTTTCATCTCAAGGATCTGTTGAGCGAAGCCATCAGAGAAAGAGACGAGGCGCAGGAGAAATGGAAAAGACTTGCCATTGAGAAGGTCCTGCTCCAGCAAAATCACCAAAATGCTCCTCTCTCTGGGATTTCCAGTATTGAAGATGAACCCAGAAGAGGAATTGACTCCAGCAATGGCTTCTCATCATCAGATTGCGAGGAGAGCATTGTTTCATCTCCTGTTATTGACCCAACTCCACAACCATCCCAAATGTCCCAACCAGCAGCAGTTGAGTTGGTTCCTGAAAAGCCGTTGCCTGAAAAGGGAAAGCTTTTACAGGCAGTGATGAAAGCTGGTCCGCTCTTACAGACTCTCCTCCTAGCTGGGCCACTTCCTCAGTGGAGACACCCACCACCACCACTCGAGTCCTTCGAGATCCCACCTGTCACCATACCTTCACCCCCGCCCCCTGCAGCACCTCAGCTCATCCACCAAGACTCGTTAACCAACACTCACGGTTGCAGTAGAAAAAGGGTTCTCTCTGATGGCTTTGATTCTCCCACAGAGACCAAGTATCAAAGGATAGTCCTCCACTGACAACTGCACAACCCACTAAGTTATGGTTTACAACTTTTATATATATATTTATGTCATTTTAATATACCACTAATTAAAAAAATTAGTGAGGAGATGGAATTGCAAGGCGGGCAGGAGACTGATCTAGCATTTTTGTACAGAAGTTTGTTTTAGAGAAGCTATTCCAGGTTGACTGAAGTGAAAGGGGAGACAGAAGAGTAGTCGATGGTCTTGTTTATGGCCAATGTTTTTGGGTGGAGATTTCGGTCTCTTTTTTCCTCTTTTTTTTCCTTTCACTTCTTCACATTTTCGTTTTTGTTCCATGATGTGAAAGGGGGCTTGATGATTTTCACTGCTTTTCATGTAACTTGTAACTTAGATACAGTACTTGTGCTAGTAGTCAAGCAATGGTGTGCAAGTTTGAGAAAAAAGAGTGTGAATTTGAAACGGAGAGGATCACAAAACCTCAACCAAAAACATTGGTTGATGGTTGTGAAGTTGTTAGGATTGGAAGATGAGTATGGCCACCAGCCACAGGGTTTGAGAGACCTACTTGTCGGGTTGAGTGGATCCCACAAATCAGAATCAGGATCTACTTCTGGTGTGATATATAATTATATTGCTCTTTCTTTTTTTAATTCTTATTATTGAAGGAAAAAGTATTTGATTATATGAGTCCAGTTTTCTCGTGCTTTCAAGTCTCCGACGATGTATCCTCCTCCCATTTGAGCCATGTATTTTGCTCCAGTTTAGTTAATCGATATACACTACATAATGTTTTGTATACCTTCCCCAAAAATTATATCATCAATTCTTTCAAGAAAAAATCATAAAAAATTTCTACCAAGCAAGGCCAATCTTTTGCTCTCTTCTGGTTTTTGTTTATTTTAGCATGAACTTCTACCTTCCTGGAGAACTAGAACGATGGCAGGGTTTTTAAGTTTTGCCAATCTCAACAGGCTGATTGGCTTCAGAATAATTAAATCAACGCAGGAAAGCCCTGACAACGAAAACCTGAGCAAAAAACGTTGATAAAAAAACTCAGTGATTTATTTTCTTTCTTCTTGGATTGCCCAATTAGGGTTGGTTTCGCAGGTAGATAACCATTTAAAGTGTTGTGTGGGTGCTACTCCACTACCCGTCTGTACGTGGATTTGTATCGTAAAAACGACGATCATGAAAGTCAACCCGCACCATCTTCCCGTTCATCTGATCAGCATTGTCAGTGGAATTGTTAGTTCTGATACCACACCATCTAGCATTATCATTGATATAATTGATTTGAACAGGGAGTTTTAGGGTTCCCTTTCTAGTTAGGCAGGCAAGCAGGGAAATGGTAGACGTTTAACAGTTGCCCACACACATTAGAAGATCATGAGTAGTCACTACGGTGGTGATAGAAATGATTAAATCAGTTGAAATTTGGGGGTTTTATTAGAAAGTTCATCCTCAAACATCAGAAGAGGTGGCATGGAGATTTGGAATTTTGAGCGAAGAAGATGGCTAGCTGCTGTAGATAGGACCTCTCGGAGAAGGTTGAAATTTTTAGGCTGCTACACCAGAAGCCGCCATGGATTGTCTGGTCTACACGGCAAAGCCATGGAAACAGGGGGAAAAAGAGAGAGAAAACTTGACCGGAAGACCTGTAATTTTTCAAAAGATTAGACAAGACAGGACTGCTTGCTCGAACATTCACTTTGGAAGGGAAAGGTCGCCATCATGATTATTTCTTGCACTCGGCTGATCAGGCGGGCACCCCGTTCAACACCCTTTCGTCTCAAAACTTCTTGCGGAGAAGATAATATCAGGCAATTCCATGATGGGAGTTAAGCAATTAAATTAAATTAAAAGTAGTGGAAAGCTGCATTTGCCCGTAGTTGTCATGATATAACTATGAAATGAAGATAATTTTAGCTGCACACACTTCCATTAAAATAAAAATAAAAAACATAAACTCACGAAGTGAATTATCATTTTCCTCGTAAGAAAAAACATAAACTCACGAGGTGAAGAAGGTTTTGCTCCCACCTTAAACATAATGACGGCTAGAACTCGCTGAAACCCGTTACCCTGCCCCTGCCAGTGAAGAAAGTAAAAGGTTGAGGTCTGACAAACCTTTCATTTAAGGGTTTAAATTTTAGGTATCATGTAACTCACTTAACGGTTTAAAATTTTAGTTGAGTTGATTTATTAACATTGTATTAGAATCTTGTTGATCAAGTGATCATAAGTCTGAATCTCATTATCCTTATTTTATTTGATAAAAATCAATCACAAGTAAAAATATGAGTCTATGCAAGTTTCAAGCAAAAAAACTCACTTGAGAAGAAGTTTTAGGAAATAATATAAATCATATTCTGGGATCTCACCTAATAGCTTAAGCTTTTAGGTGAGATGATTCCTTAACACTTATAGGATATTAATTTAAAAATTTCTATGTTATTTAGGATTTTATAGTGTATAAATAGGTATTTTGAAGAAGAGAAAAGTGATCAGCCTCCATTTTGATAACAATTAATGAGAATAGTAACTCAACGAAATTCACTTATCGGTTAGTCTCCTGAAAGATTTGGAGCATTGGATGAGAGAGTTTAATGCATGTAAAACAGAATATGATGATGGTCATTGGTGAATATTTATATGGGCCAATTATAGTTATTCACCAAAATTTGTAGAGAACTTGTTTCTTTTATATTGATAACCCGGATTTCCTTTTGTTGTAGAGGATCCCACCGAAGTTTGCAAAGCATCTTGTTAATTTACCTGGAATTCTGCGAGGGAATGCTGGTCTATTAGCATCAAAAGGGATCAGAACATTCTGTATTTTGAAGAAGGTTGGAGGGAATTTGTGCACAATAATGCTCTAGAACCTGGAGACTTTCTAGTTTTTTCATACTCTGGGATTCCAGAGTTTGATGTCACCATATATGGAAAAGATGGCTGTGAAAAGAATGTGGTTGCTGCAACTGAAAAGAAAACCGAACCTCCTTCCTGTGTTGGGAAACAAAATGAAGTTGATCAACCAGTCGGAAAGGATCAGAAGCATGGCACTAACATTGAAACGATTGACATTGAATCTGGTAGTAACATTGAACCTGATATTAGCATGACTAAATTGAATGATCAGCAGCAGCCTCAGTGTCAAAAAGTATGTAAAGAAAAATTTAGGGATCTTGGAGCCAGAAAATTCATCACGAAGCATCCATCGTTTTAAATCTGTATGAAGAAATCTTACGTGCAACATGGGTTTTTGGTGAGCTCCTGAACCTAACCTGATATCTCCATTGAAATTGTTTGATAAGCTGGAATAAGTAGTTTTTTATAAGCTTATGTAGAACGTGTGGTTAACCTGAGGTGGGATCTTTGACTTGAGGCAAGAACTTGGATGTTAAGTTCATTGTTGCTTTCATTATTTCACCATTGATAGATTTTCTTAATGATAACATAAAAGCATTTACCACATTGCATGTGCAGAATCTACCAAAAAGGTTCTTGATGAAGCACATTAAAGTGAAACAACAGACGATTACACTTAGGATTTTAAAAAAAAAACTGGTTACCTCAGGATACCATCCAAGGCTTCGCGAAGGGTGGACGGCATTTGTGAAAAGCAATTCTCTGAAGATTGGGATATTTGCACCTTTCAAGTGTTAAGGGGGACTCCAAATGAGCTACAAGTTTCTATTTTAAGAGCCTAATTTGATTATCTGTCCCCCTCCACCCTCCTCTGTTTTATCAATGGGATTGCTTATGCTAAATTGTTCAAAAAAAAAGAGTGAAATCTTGTAGGTAGCTATTATTGGGCAGTCATTCTCTGACTAGGGAAGTTCAAACACAACTAGTAGTCAAAGGGATATTGAACATAACTATTTTGATTTCCCTGACATTGCTGATCTTTACAAGGAAACTTGCCTGGAAATGACAAGACATCAGAATTCTGTCCCGTACTCTTCTTCACTGTCATCTTGATTAAGCTTTGAAAGGCATGACTAGAAGTTCTTACAGATCACATTTTAAACTGTTTCGGTATGACAAATTTTGTATTAGTCGCATGAATAAAATTTCACTTGCATCCGACATGGGGGCTATGGAGAAAGAAAAACTTAAGCTAATGGCGCTCCCCATTGGGAATCCAAATGCAATACCCTGCAAAGCTAGCACACAACATTTTGTTCATCATAGAGCAAGAAAAAAAAACATATGTAGAAACTAATCTACTTACTGTCCATCATACAGGAAACTGATCACCCTTTGTAGGGTGTTCACAGGACTAAGAGAATGAAGAAGACCTAAAGTTTCAAATTTATTAAACCATTCCAAACCAACAAATAAAGAGAACGCCTAAAATATCAGTAAAACCCCTTCAGGCATAGTTTAATTTACAGGCCGGTTTATCCTTCGTCATCTCCGACCATACATGTGTGTTATATGCGAAGCGAGGCTGGTGTCCCCACCTCTGTTTTTGAAAAGATTTCTGCAATGCTGTTATTTCAACATCTGCAGTTCTTAGGAAGCTCAGTTTTCTGATTTAGCCCTAGCTGCATGGGATCAGTGGGTACATAGCTGGAGTTTACCAATGCTTTTGGCTCTGATTTATGAATGGCTTGTAGTTCTCTCATAATTTGATAGAGAGCATTGTTCTGTATGAATTCAAGCCAAAAACTTCCATCAGCTCAAGCTCAGTATCCTTAGCTTCTTCCACACATTTATGCATTTTTCCTATCGATCAAAGTAAATTAAACGAACATTTAAAGTGTGGTTCATGAGTCAGAATAAAGGGAGATGTACATACTAATATCAATATTGCTAGTTCAACATGTGAATACCTAATAGTCAAGTTTTCATAATTAACCTTAATAGTAAGCAATCACAGTGACAATCCGAAATGATCCAGATGTTGACTTGATTGGGTTTCTCACTATAAAGCTCTGGTGTATGGCTGTTTTTTTTTTATTAAGAAAAAGAGCAGGGACGAGAATCAAGTAACATCTTTTTTATCAGAAAGACAGAGATGCAATGTTCGAAACTAAGAAAGCAAAACTAATTTCTGTAGCATTGTTCCCCACTTCATCATCTTGTTCTTGAAACATCTTTCACTCTTCAATCTCTACAACTTCCTTACCTCGTGTTTCAATCTGCATATCAGTGGTTCTTATTTGTGTTCTATCTATTTAAGAAGAAACTTGAGGTTATCCTCAATATTATGGAGGTATTCAGTTACTTGGATTTCTTGTAGTTGTAACTGACTTCGTTCTTCATTTGCCTCATTTTCAATCATATGAACCTCCTTGCCAGGTCTTCCCTCATCTACATCATACTATGAATGAAATCACATCCTTGGTCGATCCCCCTTCTTCATTTAAATCCATAGTAGCCTCCTGTATCATATCTATGAATGAAATGAAATCAAATCACATAGGAAACTAAACAGTGACAATTTCATTCTTCATTAGTTTTTCCAAAATCCAAGTAGAACAAGGTAAGACTCAAACCAGAGACCTACACTGCTACACGTGCCCTTGCTTTTTTAAGGAAGAATGCTGCTAGACTAAAGACCCATTAGCACAAAAAACTGAAATTTCTAGAGAAGCAGACATGAAACAAAAGAGCGAAAAACAAAAAGAGTATACTGGGTGGTTGTCTGTTATGGTGGCCATATGCTGTTCGATGTGCAGTATTTTTGTTTGGTCTTGGCTTGCCATCTTCATTGAATTTCAGTCCCTGTGCATGGCATTACAGATCAAAACAAATATAGCAAATGCCAAGCAACCACCTGATATACAAAAATACCATGAATTTCTTTTCCCGGACATCAGCAGGGAAATTCTCACAACTTGACAGCTAAAACTCGTTATTCTGGGGGGGGGGGGGGGTTCCATAATTGTGGACAGGAGTGTAATCTTTATCCATCTAACTCAAAAGACTCTGAATCCCAATACGTGGTGGGATATGTAGATTTATTCTTATACAACATTCACAGGAGAGAGAGAAAAAGTCAAATAGCTGACGGATTTGGCTATAGAATAAGGAAATTCATTTTCATTTTCTATTTTTCAGCTATACAAGTTTAGAATACAGCAAAATGGATGATTGATCACATTTGATGCTAGATATATGCTCGCAAGATGATCACAAGGAGATATTTGTGCACCACAAAATCTACAACATGCGGACCAGTTTCCCTAAATCCTTCACAGCTGCGTTGATTATGGAGGCTATAATTGTGGACAGGAGTGTAAGGGATTCTTTTAGTTCAAAAAAGTACGTCAGAAATGAAATGTTAACAAATTAAAAAATACGCCAAATCATTAAGTAAGCTGGATTACAAGCCTGAACTCAAGTGGAACTATCCCACATCGACGAGACATAAAGTAGAGGAACAAATGGCGCAATATAAAAAGGAAACCGTGTAGCCTGAAAAATTCATCTTTGCGCTTGGGGCAATGACGCAGCTAGTGAGGTTCTAACCGAGGCGCGTCAATTGCTGGTTGAAAACTATTTCCAAACCCCCTCTTAGGCCTGGGTTTGGCCCAGTGCCTTCGAGAATTTCTGGAAGGGCTCCCTTCGGGGTAAAGTCCTGCATTTCATAGTTTAAATATTATTTTTCTAGGATATGGCCTTTGGTATTAAAAATCCATGGTCAAAGAACTATCCGACGTGTTAACGGGGGTTTGTTTATCAAAATGCTGATCTATTAATTAATCAATTGTTTAACTATAAATTTAAAAAAATAATAATTTTAAAAAATCTAAAATTATCCAGAAGTAATTAATCTACTCTTATTTCGTGAAACAATGAATTATAAAATCTAATTTTTAATCAATTAAATATTAAAATGATAAACAAATTCAATAAATCTAAAATCCGGATTGGGATATTAGGAACCTGAAAGAAAAAAATTAAAAATAAATTCTGAAATTCAATCTCTTATAAATCATGATAGGTCACAATAATGACTCTCATTCATTCCTGCAAAAATCATATCAAGTATTTTGTATGGCTCGTTAACCTAACTAAACTATATTTTCAGAATATTAATAATATGGCTTAATATTCAAGAAAGAATAGAAGTAATGAAAATTATTTATCCATATAATTTTAGATGTGAAAATACTTTTAAGTATTTTACATTTCTTATATAGTGTGAATATAGTTACATTAGTTTCTCATTAGCATTTCATAATAATATGAAATCCATATTATTTAACATTGTGAAAAAATATGGTTTAGTTAATTAACGAGAAATAATCTAAAAACACAAATATAAAAACTAGTTTTATTTTGATAGGTAGGTTAACGGAACATTCATTTACATTTACCTTTTATTAAAAAATAAACAAAATAAAGTAGGTAATGATAAATCTTGACCCATGGAAAAAAGTCAATGATTAACTTTGACTAAAAACCCATAATTATGTTTCTCAAAACACAAGTGAACGTGCATCTATTTTAAGCCACAAAATTAAAACTAAAGTCCATAATTCCTCAAAATCCATAATGATCTCTCTTTTACACTTTGAAGTTAGACATCGTATTCTTTGCAGATGCTCCCGCTTCCCTCACCAATTTAAGTTAATTAGTTGTTAATATGATTATTATTAGAAAATTATATGAATATTAATTTAAAAATTCGTACAATTAATTAAATGCACGTAAACTGATATGAATATATAATTTAAAAAAGACTTTACAATAGGATGTCGATAAGTATTTGGATTGACTGAATATTTATTTTATTCGATTTGAATCAATAGGGTTTTCAGGTAAAAAATAATTTTAGCTTCAATTTGAATAAGGTTTTAAAAAATATTTATTGTTATGGAAAGATTGTGGGATTTTTGACTAGCGAACTAGAACTCAAATTATATCAACTCGGTACTTATTTGACAATGTGTTTTAATTTTTTTTTTTATAAATATATATTTTTTAGATTTTTTTGATGTATTAATATCAAAAATAATATTTAAAAATAAAAAAAAATTTAATATATTTTTAAATAAAAATGTTTTAAAAAACAATTTATAGATAAGTCTAATTGCCATTACTTGTGATGCAGATTGATAGGAAATGATTGATAGCATTATGCAAAGGACCATAATTATAAAATTGAAAGCAACTCTCACTTCACCTATGAAAAAGGGTGTCTTGAATGCGATTTGATGATCATTCTTTTTCAAACCCACAAGCATCAAAACAAGTTGGAGTAAACAATTAATCTCCTAATATTACCTTCTCAATAATTAAAAATATACAATTGATTTATAAATATATAGCTTTCCATATTTTTAATTATTTATATATGGAATGTAAGGCTAAATTACAAAAAGGAGTGGAATAAATTGAAGAAAAAAATTAATATAGCAAGGTATTAATGGTTCATGGACTGTTTCTTTTTGTGATTCAACATTGTTTTTCTAAAAACAAGAAAATACTGATTTGGTGCTTTTTAAATAGAAATAAAAATTTAAGAATATATTATTTTAATTGAAATATTCCTAGAAAACAATATGCTACAATTTACCTTGAACACAGTTAAGGGTGCAGTAAATTATGGTCCTTCGTTTCAATGCTGCTTCTTAAGTGGCAGAAAAGACGGGGCAAAGCATCCGTAAGGGTAAATTATAAGTTAGTCCCTATGTTTCAAGAAGGAAATTGTTTAGTACTTTTAATTCGAGAAATTACATAAATAGTCCTTATATATTTATATTTTAGTATTATTATCAAATCATTATTACTCGATAAAAACAACAATTATAAAAGCTATCAGAATATAAAAAATACACAAAATATCACAAATCACTATTTTATATTTAAGGTATCTTTATTTTTTATTCAAAATATTCAATTTCATTGAAAATATAAAATCATATTTTTAATTTTGTAATCTTTAAAATATCTTGTTTCCTTCTCTCTCTACTCAGCCAGCATCACGATCATCACTTCCCCCACACTTGGCCCCCTTCTCTCTCTCTCTCCTTATTTTCCCACCGACCTCTATAAATTTGATTAGAATTTAAAGATTTAGGATTAATTAAATAATTTATAGAAATAGAACTAAAGAAACTATTTAACTCAATTTATAAAACTGTAAGGACAAAAAAAAGCAAGCAAAAGGAAAAGCAATAAGCAGAAACAAAATCCAAAACAAAACAAAAACCAGTCTCTGGTCGGACTGAGCTCACCCACTCACTCCGCCTCTCTCACGCCCTCCCTTTATCAGCCTCTATCGAACCAGCCAAAAAAATAGAAGAGATAAAAGTTTGAGCAGATAATAAGAACCCAAAACCACATTTCCTCTCTTGTCGTTTGCTTTTCATACAGAAAAAGCAATACTTTATAGATTTTGGATCTCCTTGACTGGTACACCCTCAAGTCTTGGTAATTTCTTGGTTAGGGTTTTCATGTGATTATGGAGACGACGAGAATGAAGAAGTACAACAGGCAACTAAGTCCAGAGAGAGCAAAAGTGTGGACAGAGAGGTCACCTAAGTATCAACAACAGAATCGTAAAGTTGCTGTTGTTTATTACCTCTGTAAAAATCGCCAGCTTGAGCACCCTCATTTCATTGAAGTCCCTCTTTCTTCACCTGATGGTCTCTACCTTAGAGGTATTTTTTTGTGATTTCTTTATTGGTTTCTGGTTTCGAGAATGAATGTAATTTGATGTGTTGTTGCAGATGTGATTGCGAGGCTTAATGTTTTGAGAGGGAGAGGGATGGCTTCCTTGTATTCTTGGTCTTCTAAGAGGTCAAAGTTACTTTCTTTCTTCTGGTTTTAGTTTATTGGACTGTTTTGATTTGAAAAATCTTTGATAATTTTTTTTTTGAAAAAAGGTGTGGGTTTTTTTTTCAGTTTATTCTGCTTGTGCTTATTTGTTTATTTTTGTTTGTGTAATGTATCGCAGAAGCTATAAGAATGGATTTGTATGGCATGATCTTTGTGAGGATGATTTAATTCTTCCTGCTCATGGAAATGAATATGTTCTCAAAGGTTCTGAACTCTTTGAAGAATCTAATTCAGGTGGGCCATGGATGAATTTCAGCTTGATTCATGGTTTATTGTTCTGTAACATGGATATGTTTAAGGCCTGAATGCTTTTTAATCTCTACAGATAATTTCTCTCCTGTTGGAACCATAAAAATGCAAAATCTGAAACTATTGCCAGAACCAGCCTCTTCTATAAGTCAAGATGACTCCTCGTCAGCTTCAAGTTTGAATGGAAAAGAAACAAAGCATTCTCAGGAAGATGAAATCTCCCCTCCACTGCAACATCCTGGCTCCTCTGGCGTGTCTCCAGAGTCTACTGCTCGAAAGAACTCTATGTGGAATGGCTCTCTTAGCCTGACAGAATACAAGGTTTACAAGAGTGATGGATTCGCAAATGCTTCGACTCAGACCGAGGAAAATGTAAGGAGATCTAAATCCCGCGAAACCTGTACAAGGGGTGTATCGACTGATGATGCTTCTCTGGAACAGGAATGCAAAGAGGATTATCACAATCGGCTTCCATGCGTGAAGGAAAATTCTGAGATATGTGAGAATTCAGTTTCCTCTAGCCCATCATCATCAGGTGGGAAGACTGAAACTTTAGAGTCCCTTATTAGAGCTGATGTTAATAAAATCAACAGTTTTAGAATTATTGAAGAGGAAGACATTCGAATGCCAAACAATGCAAGACTCAAGGCCACTAATATGTTGATGCAAATGATCTCATGTGGGTCAATTTCAGTGAAAGATCACAGTTTTGGATTAGTTCCAACCTACAGGCCGAGATTTTCTCATTCAAAATTTCCCTCTCCATTTTACTCTACTTCAATAATGTTAGGAGAGCTTGATTGCTTGTCAGAGAATCCAAGGGTGATGGGTCTCAGATTGGAAGAAAAGGAGCATTTCAGTGGGAGCCTGATCGACACGAAAATGGTAGATGGAGGAGATGGGCTTGCTAGTCTGAAGCGTTCTTCTTCCTACAATGCAAACAGGTTAACCTTGCTTCAACCCCTGCTTCTCTTTTGTGTTAAATTCTTCGCATATCATTTAAATGTGATAGCTCCCCCCCCCCCCCAAGTATCTATGGATGCAAGCTGGTTGTAGCAGTACTAAAACCTAATAAGCTAATACATGACGTTTTTACATATTTTGCAATAAAATCAACAGCTGGCTTGTTGAATGATGACTTGAATTGAGTTATTTTAACTTAAAAACTAGGCCTGTTAACCAGTTTGCGGATAGTTGGCAAATTTTATCAGATAGGTGTTCTGAAGAATTTGTACACTTCAAAATTTGTTGCACCGACTGGAGACAGGCTAATGAGACATCTTTCATGGCTGGTTACTGAATGTTTTATTTGGTTAGTTAACCTGGCTGGTTTAGGCTCTCAACCAGGTATTCTTGAGGAAACATCCAAGTCAAGCTTGAGTTTTCAATTTGGCTTGGTGAAGAGAGTTCACAATGTCAACCAGTGGAGTTATCTCCTATCATTTCAGTTTTTAATGTGGTTTGTAGGGTTCCTATCATGTTGGCAAGGACATAACATGATGGTGTTTTCTTGTTGGAGCAAAAATCTTTTCCCTCATGTGGACTTGTAAGATTGTTGCCCCACCCTCTTCAACCTACTACTTTCCCGGCACTGCACTGTAGTTGTTAATAGTGAGGTCACATGCATTGTCCCGTCAACCTAGAGTGTTGGTATTCAAAAGCTCCAAACTTTTACTTAGCAAAGCTCAAAGAAACTTTATAGGTTATTATTGGCCTGCTCAAAAAAAGGTCATGCCTCGAGTTGAGTCCTCGTGGTTGGGTTTGGAATAATGCACAGTGCGAGAGGAACAAGAAAGCAGATAGTATGAGACGAGACAAATTTGTGTTTGTTTTGGTAGACAAGATATAATTTTTTATCCGTCTCTGTTTGATTGATGGTATAGGAATGAAAAAGGAATCTATTATTTAGAAATGTGATAGTATTGGAATAAAAGTTATAAAAATACATAATTTTTTTTCCCTATGAATCTATTATTAAGGACTTATTTTTTATGAGAATGCTTGATGGTATTATTCAAAGAGGAAATAGTCCTACTTTCGTTCCTTGTTATTTATCAATCCACCTTAATTACAAACACAGATTATATTTCAGGATGTGTAAACAACCAGATTCAGTTGAAGACAATGACGAGTCACCCTCTGGACACTCAAAATGCATCTCGCGATCATTAAAAGCCTCCCTAAGCAAGCAACTGCTCAGCGAATCTTTGCGGTCACCGGTTTCTGATAAACCTCGAAACACCTCTGACAGGGCTGATGGCTCTCAAGGAATGCATTATAGCTCGTCAAATGGTGGCGGTGGCGGTGGCAGTAAAAGAATCACAGAGCCTGTTCAGGGTAAGAAACAATCAAAGAAGCTCGGTTCTTTCAGAGAGGAGAGGGTGATCCAAATCGAAGAAAGTTAAGTGTTGACTCCAATCTGTTTTAAAAGTTGCAGCTAAGTTTCATCCTTTTGTTGTCACATTTTGACACTATTCAAATCTCCTTGAACAGGCTTGCTTCAGGAGCTCGGGTTATAATCCACTCCAAAGCCCCCTGTAACCCTGCTGTCTGCCGCTCGTAGGGCAAATTCGGAGGCTGGTCAATGTTAACAAACAGTCAGTTCCATTTGAAAAGGCTTGTTGATTGTATAAATAGTCAATTTATTGGCGGGTCCATGGAATGATTCTGTAAATAAAAAAGGTTCAAAAGTTTAGAGCGGAAAAGGGGATAAAATAAATAAAAAAAACCTTTGCAGCTCAGCCATTATCTGCTGAGTGCCAGTTTTTTTTTTAAAAAAAATTATTATAATAATTGAATTGTACCTTTTCGTGTAGACTGTAGTCGCAAAATCATCCCTGTGCTACAGTAATATTTTGCTGCAATAGACTCACATCAATTGCAACCGGGCCAATTTCATTCAAAACTGTATTATTTTTGTCTCGGTTTTAATTCCGGTTTATTTTATTAAATCTGGCCAGAATGTTTTGGTATTGTTCTGGTCTTAAATTTTGAGATTATTGATTTTGTATTTATATTATATAATTTAAAATTAATTTATCTTAAATTTTAATTATGTTTATTAAATTAATATTTTAATTTATATATATATATATAATTAATTATATATGGACAGTTTTTAACGGCCACCGGAAGAAAGTTATGGACAATTTTAATTGCAACCATATATTGTTTTTCAAAAACTTTTTCGCCTGCGCTATTTTGTCATCACTAAACACCCGTATAAATTGCCAGGGTCTTGTGTTTTCTCCCCTCTTCCTTTCCGACAAGTTAAAGCCTAGGTATTCAACGTCACGGGCAAACGAGAAAAATTTATTTATGATTTCTAAATTTGGAAATTTAAAAAATATAAATTTAATGGGTAGAATTATATAAATTTGGAAATTTATCTCAACCAATTAAGTATTGTTCACCTCATAAGTTATTATTTTCAAATTTTCTTTCATTATTATTAATATCTTAACCCTCTCATCCCTTTCTATTAAATTAAATTGATTGAATCGATGATGATATAGGAAAATAAAAGGGTTTTTGTTTTTTGTTTTTCTTGAGTAAAGTTTACTTAAAGCATGACGAGTTAATCAGTCCCTCCAAGGCATTTTTCAGTATAGAAACAACCAGAGCAACCCACTTGGATTGTCCTTTCTTTGTTTTTCTTCCCTTTCCTGGAAGACATGAAGCTGATATGTTCCCTTTTATGTATGGTTTTGTTTTCTTGTTGTTTTGCTCTTTAGTTCGCTGATTGAAAGCATATTCTCTTTTCAGTTTCCTCTGATTTCTGCTCTTCAATTTCATTTATCTTTGATCTTAATATACTTACATTTGATAAAAAAAAAAAAACAATGATAGCACTGTGATAGTTTATGTAATTGCGATTTAAAATGGATATAAATTATAGTTTTTTAGTAAAATCTATGGAAAATTACAATACAATGCACTGTGAGAGGAGAGAGGTCAAGAGTTTCGCATTCCACGAGTCGTTTGTATTTTTCTTTTTTTAATCTAATGAGAAATTGTGTAAAATATAAAAAATATTTATATCACTAAATATATTATTAGTTGACAAACACAAATCCAGTGAGTTCTTGAAACCATCAGAAATAGTTGGGATGCTAGCAGGTACGTAGATTAAGAATGCCACGGAGGAGAGAAATGTAGCCACCATTGAAGGCACCAAAGGTGACGGCCGGATTGACATGGCCTCCAGAGATACCCTTGTCCAGCAAACACAAAAACTAAGGTACTCATGAACTCAGCCATCCTCTTCCCTTCCGATCGCTATCCTTTTCTCTTAATTATATTTTTTTTTTGAATCTCATCATTCTTTAATTTTTCTTATCTCTCATTTTGTATTCTTGTTCTTTTGATTACTATTTTCTTATGTGAAGTTATTTATAAATTTGATGTCTTATATGACTTAATCCTCCTTTATTTTATTTTTTTTCCTAAAAGGCTTGATTGTAATTTTTTTATTGTTTTTTTTTATGATTCGACAAGTTTTTTAGGTTTTTTTTATATCTTTTTATTAATTTCATGATTTTATCATGATCTCATGTCTATCATGGATTTCATAGATTAACTATGGTTCGGCCAAGTTGATCTATTATGCTGCCATCTAAATTGACCCGAGTTGCTAGATTTCACAGATTAATCATGATTTTATCATGATCTCATGTTTCATACCGGATTTGCTAGTAACACAAACTATAGATTTTATTAGATCATTGAACAATGTGATGTTGCGGGTTGAATTATTTTTTAATATAAAAAATATTTAGACATTGTTAATATCTTTTAATAGAAAAAATTAAATTGTGTGAGAATTGATCTAGGCCTGTTTGGCAGCGAAACGCGTTTGGCAAAATTAAAATTTTTATTTTTTATACTTAAAATAAAAAAAATTTATTTCATTTAGATCATTTTGATATGCTGATTTCAAAATTTTTTTAAAAACTAAAAAAACATTATCTTGATATATTTAGCACAAAATTTTTAAAAGCTACTGCCACACTCCCAAACAAGCATAATGTGACTTGGTCATCTTGACAAGTAAAAACAACAACTCAGATAACCAGTAAAAATAAATACTTAAAAATGATATCTTTTTTAATAAATAGTGAGATGATAACATATTAGATCAATATGGATTAACTTGAATTACTTTATCAATCCATATATTAAGTCATCAGATTATGATAACTTCTAAACAAAATAAATTACTAATTTTATTTTTCAATAAACTCAATGTTGAAGGATGAAACAAGAAAAAAAAATCAATTATAAAACACAATATAGAAAAATAACTTGTGTTAACCTACCAAATTTGTGATCTATATATCATAAGACCAACATAACCCAATAAAAAGAAATCATGAAATCAAACCAATAACTTAAGTTATACGATAAGGATAACCTTATAAAAAATAAACTAAAATAAATCAAATAAATTAATTCGCAATCAACCTAATATTTAATATTTTTTTTTAAAAAAACTCAATTAAAAAAATATTATTCTAGTAATTAAAGTTTCAAAACTATACTCACATCTGTCCAACAACCTCGAAAATTCCCTTAACAGGTTAAGTTTGGGCCCAGTTTCGAAGTATGTTCCACTCAGCCTTGTCTGAAGACACTCGGAAGGGATAACAAAAGCCAATAAATAGACCAGTAAATTCATGAATAAAACACACGAAGTCCAGAGAGGCCCAAGACACTATCATTCATGACTCCATGGCACCTTCTCTCCTGAACTCCTCCTCCTTCTCTTCTCTTTCTCCATGGTCTCTCGCAACCCGAACACACCTTCCATGCGGGTCCTTACCCGCCCCCCAGCACCCTCACCCATCCCCATTCCCACTTCATCTCCTGATCCCCAACCATTCCCCCAGTCGCATCCTCGCTCCCTAGAAGGGGTGGTAGTAGTTGGAATCCTTTCCCGGAACCCCAACCACTCCACACACCTTATCAATCGGGTCCTTGACTCCAACGCATTCGGGTCGGGTCATCTCGACAAATCATTGTTTGCTGATAAAGACGAAGTTAAGGATTGGTTGAAGAAGAGGAGAATCAGTTATTACCATGAAGAAGAAAAAGGGTTCTTGTTCTTGCAGTTTTGTTCGACCCCCATTATTCATGGGCTCTCAAATTCGGGTTCGGGTTTGGAAGAGCTGGAGTTTGAAGAACTTCAGGGTCTGCTCTTCATGTTCTCTGTAAGCCCCCTTTTATAACCTGCGAAATTTTCATTACGAATTTCAAGCTTAGTTCTTGTTGATGATTTTTCTTAACTTTATATGATTCCTTACAATGGGATTTTTTTTTGGTTAATTCTGTTAAAAAATAAGTTTTTTTGGTTAAAATTTAAATATATTTATGTGGTCCATAGCATTGTGAAAACAAAAAAAAAAATCTAAGACTAAGTTGGTACTCATGGTTAGTGTGCTTCAATGATCAGTGTGTGTGATTTATCTAATATAAAATTCAATTAGCATTGCAGGTTTGCCATGTGATTCTATATATACAGGAGGGCACGCATCTTGACACTCATGTTTTGCAAAAGTTGAGGATTTTACAAGCATCTAAGCATGCACTATCTCCTTATGTGAGATCGAGAATTATCTCGTCGCTGTCATCTAGGCCCCAGTCCTTGTTAACTTCATCTAGACTGGCTTCTTCGACTGGTTCTTCTCCTGGAAGAAGTGGCTTCACAAGTCGCGATTCTTCCTCTGTTTCTATTATGTCTGGCTTAAGTTCCTGCGCCTCGTTGTTTCCTGGGTATTGTACTCCAGTGATGCTCTTTGTATTTGTTGATGATTTTTTGGAGGGAATGAATTCTGGTTCTAATGTAGAGTCAACTGATAGTTCCTCACTCAATCAGTCGTCTGGTTTGAGTAGTGTGGCTAGGCCAAATACACCTGCAAAAGGTTCTGGTTCAGTTGTTGTGCTAGCTCGCCCTTTAAGTAAATCAGAAGGTGGTTTCAAGAAGAAACTGCAGTCATCTCTTGAAGCACAGATTCGTTTTCTAATAAAGAAATGCCGAACACTGTCAGCTTTTGAAAGCAGTCATAATGGTTCAAGAACTGGGGCTGTTTCAAGTACTGCACCTTTGTTTTCACTAGATGCATCAAGATCTGTTGTACTGCTTGACAGGTCTGCTAATCTGAGAGGTGAGTCTTTGGAGTTTGCTACTAACCTCGTGGAAGATGTTTTGAATGGGAAAATAACCTCAGATTCTCTTTTGCTTGAAAGTCATGGTCAAAATGCAAACAAAGATGACATTTTATCCATAAAGGAGTTCATTTACAGGCAGTCTGATATTCTGAGAGGAAAAGGAGGGTTGGCTAATGGAATGAACAGTGGCTCCGCAGCTGGTGTTGGGATGGTTGCTGTTGCTGCTGCTGCAGCTGCAGCCTCGGCTTCTGCTGGGTCAGGAAAGACTTTGACTACTTCTGAACTTCCAAGTTTGGAAATATGGTTGTCATCCAGTCAACTTATTCTATATGGAATTCTTTCAGCAAAACATGTGTGTATTGATGAAACTGAAGTAGGTAAAAGGAAACCTCGTCAACGAAACACTGGTTCAGCTCAAATTGATGGAGCTTCAAGAGTTATAGACCCTGCAGACATTGCAGTATCTTTGCTGGAAAATAGCAGAGGACTTAACAGAAAATTTTCTACTTCGTGGTGCGTGAAAGCTCTTCCAACTGCCAAAGATGAGTATTTGAAGGGTTTGCCTGTTTGTTATCCCACCGCACAGCACGAGGCCCATTTAGAAAAAGCAATGCGTGTTTTCTTGTCAATGGTCAGGGGACCTGCAGTTCCGGTGTTTGCTAAAAAGCTGGAGGATGAATGCTCATCTTTCTGGAGATCTGGGAGGCAACTATGTGATGCTGTTAGTTTGACAGGGAAACCATGCATGCAAGTGCGACACAGTGTTGATAATGGTGTGATGCTTACTGGAGCTCCAGTCAAGCCTCATTCAAGTGGATATTTTTTCCTTCATGCCTGTGCCTGTGGTCGTTCACGTCAACTACTATCTGACCCTTTTGATTTTGAATCAGCAAATATATCTTCTAATTGCTTCACAGATTGTGACAAACTCCTTCCTGCTATCCAGTTACCTGAGGGAAGCAACATAGGACCGATCCAGTCATCTTCATGGAGTTTGATTCGTGTCGCGGGTGCAAGGTACTATGAATCTTCTAAGGGCCTGCTGCAAAGTGGGTTTGCTTCTACGCACAAATTTCTTTCAAAATGGTCAATATTTCTTGAGAAACCAACAAACCTAAATGGTCGACCAGCTACTAATGTGCAGCAAGGTTCTGCAATTAGGTCAAGTACAGATCCCCAGGTTGACTTTAATGGTGATTTAGATAAAAAGAAAACTGTGTTTTTCTCAGGAGATATGGATACAGTGGTGGAAAATAAAAGAAAATTGTCTGTAAATAGCAAGTTATATGAAAAAGAACTCAGTTCTGGTAGAATTATTCCAAATCTTACAATGAGAAAGCCTTTTTCTGAGGTTGTAGCTGGATCATCAGCTGCAGATTCAGGATTCCCTCCTCTGCAGCACAGGAAACATCACCTGTCAATTTCTGAGAAAGGTTCCAAGAAAAACTGGGGGAGAGATAATATTGAATGGGGCCGTCCTAAAGTTGGTCAAGCATCTCACAAATCTGAAGATATTTCATCTATCCAAGAAATTTTACATGGAAAGGCTTCTAATGGTGGCCTAGATGGTGATCCTTTCCTACAAATAGGAAGTAATGTAGTCCCTATGAATTCTATTGGCAGTGAAGTGGTGAAATCTTCTAAAGATGCAATAATTTATGTTGGTTTTGAGCACGAGTGCCCCCATGGCCACCGTTTCTTATTAAGCCTAGATCATCTCAATGAACTAGGATCTTTGTATTCTTTGCCTGAAGAGTCTCATTTACCTTCTGTGGAAACTTCCGACAACAGTCTAGCTAATCATTCAAACTTGGGTAGAAACAGTGGCACTGGTAAAGGTCGTCGAAGTTCAAAGGACAAGGCTGTTGCTACTGCAAATAAGCTGAGAAATACAGACAAGTCAAAGGAGATGGGGGTAAATGATAATCTATCTGTTAATGAGCTGACAATGTTCTCTAAGTCAGGGAAGGAACAGAAACTGACATCTCTCAATGTTCCAACACACTCCAATTTTACGAAATATCTTGATGCAGACTTAGTTTTTACAAGCCTTGATGATGGTGGAAGTGCTTTCTCCATGTTGAATAGAAATTTACCAATGTATATGAATTGCCCATACTGCCAGCTCTCCAAGAATAAGAAGGATCCACAAAAAGTCAAGTTTGCTGGGACAGTATCACAGATGCAGAGAATTTTTCTGGTACATAATGTTGCTAGTCTTTTCATACATTTTCCTGATTTCTATGGAACTGAAGAATTGTGTTGTTAGCATTTTCGTTTTATATGGTTGCAGTAAAAAGAAAAATATTCTTTAGTTTGATTGATAATATGATTTGGATGGTTCCAAGTTGTGCAATTCAGTTTTTTCTACAGTTTGTTTGACCACGCAGACAATGTTAATGCTGGCTCTTCTCAAGTGTGCTTGTTATTAGATGAGAAAGTGAAGTGGTATTAAACAATCAATAACCTCAAATTAGGCTACCTTTTTTCAGAGGACTACTTTGGTGTTTCAAATGGAGGACAGAAATATACCATATCCACCAACATTTTTTTCAACAGTGAAATATAATAATATTGTCTGCATTTATCAAAAACCTAATGTTTAAAATCTGCTTGCAGGTAACACCTCCATTTCCAGTGGTGTTGACCACATGCCCAGTTATACAATTTGCGGTATACCAGCCTTTCTCTTTAGAGCATATACATCAACATGGTATTTATACATCTGTAGAAGTGCATTCAGTATTCACTGGGAGTACCTTACCTTCATGAACAGTAATTCACCAATGTGGTCTTGGAATACTATCGTGGTTTACATTGTTTCTTTGCCTGACAACTCCTTTCCTTTTATTGCAAATCTCAAATATTTATTGTTAGTACTGTTCATTATGTCATGGGATGATGTTGGTGAGCTCGTGTGTGTGTTATTCATGTTTTAGCAACGTGTTGTTTTCAGGCATCGTGCCTCCCACCATCAGTTTCAGACCGTGATCAAAAGTTGCAGTTCAGCCTTGGATGTCCAGTGGTCCTTCCACCAGAGAGTTTCCTTACACTTAGACTTCCATTTGTGTATGGTGTGCAAGTAGAAGATGGAAATCCAGTTCCTCTTAATGCTTTTGAAAGTCAACCAGAAATGACAGCCTGGATCATGAAGGGCACAACTCTGCAAGTTGTTTCCAAGGCAAGTAAACTCGGTGAGGAACACCAGCGAAGTCAGAATACCTGAACCTTGTAAATTGGACAGCACATTGACCTATGGCTTCAGTGAGTTCATGGAAGCAGATTTGATCGAACTGTTTTACCTATACTAAGGTGCGCTTTAAGCAATTTAAATAATTCTCTGAATTTTTGTGTTTATGTTTAATTTTTGCTAAATATATTCCGGAGCTGGTTGTTATCTTTTGTTTATTTATTTGTAAAAATTTTTCGTTTCCTTTCTGAAACTTCTTATATTAAATTTCTTGCCACACAATGTGGTCATAGCCCCTAGTTAACTGGGAAAAATGCCCCTAGGGATTTACTCGGAAAATATATGAATCCATGCACAGAGAGTTTGGAGTTACAGCCGGCATGACTATTATTGGAGCTGGGAGACAAGAATTTTTTGTAGCTGCACCCGTATGGCTAGGATTATGACTTTCCCCATTGAAGTTGAAGCTCTATGCCAAGTTAAACTAGAGACTTGACTTGGAGATGCATTTGCAGTGCAAGGATTTGAATGACTTTTCAAGCTGTATGTGGTGATTGGTGAGCTACAACCTGAAAACTGAGTTTACACGATTTAATCATTGCAATATATTTTGCTTTAGCTGATGCAAACCAAGGAGCTAGATATAGTGATCATACACTCGGGAATGCGTCTGAATTCGCACAAGACCCTTTGCATATCATTAGCCTCACTCAAACATTCTTTTTTTCTTTTTTTTGTCATTCACCGGGGTTCTTTTTATTTTGCAGGATTTAGAACTGAAGCTGGCTGGTGCCGCCAAGAAGTCATTCACGTTGCCATGGTATGCCTCTGTGTGCACACACGCTTGCCAGTTAATTCAAGTTATTGTCAGTGCAATCATTATTTTTCTGTAAGTCTCATAAAAGCCTCCCCCCTTGGGCTGAATTGGGTTCTCAACTGTCCTGGAAAAAAATTAGGATGCTTAAACCAGTCAAATAGAAAGTTGCCATCTCTTTCAAGTTTATTTATTTATTCAATTTCATCCTTTTCTCCTTGGCCTTTTCAGCTGTAAACTGTCTGTTAAGTATTGCTACTACATGGAGGCAAGGTTCCTGCTCATGTGTACACCAAATATAGATTTGTGGTATTATAACCTCTAGCGGACTCTAGCACAGAAGTGATTCCGTCTGTGGGAGTTGGATTTCATTCTGACATGCTAAGTTGACAAAATCGAAAGGAGAAACAAATATGGGAGACATTGCAGACAGCAGCTGGTGGTTTTGCTCTGCCAAAAATGGAAATACGAGGATGACTTAAGAACTACCAGAGTAGAAGCAGTTATCCTGTTCTTGTTTTTGTTCTGCCATTTCATGTCAGTGTACTTGTGCAGAAAGGGTATACATATGGAAATCCTGAGTCCTGTTTCCATTGATGTTTTGTTTTTTTTAATTGGAACATAATATTTTTGTTTGGAAGCATTTTGGCGTTGTACTATTATATATATATATATAATTAAAGATATTAATTCAACAAATGATATTAGTTCAAATTTAAAATTAAAATTATATGAAATTGTGTAATATAAATTTCAAATCTAAATAAAAAAATAGAGTTGAACTGATGTAACTTCTTTAATCTATGAATTTAAAGATAACATTAAAAATAAAATTTAACTAAAAAATTAAGTTAGATATTTTTAGAAATATTAAAATAATGATATGTTAAATTGAGTTCATTTTCAAGTTATACAAGTCAACTCATTAACCTTTAACTTGGATCTTGTCCTTGTCAACCAGGTTGAGAATTTTAAAAACTACGGGAGGCAGTCTGCTCGGGGGAAAAGAAAAAAAAGGAGCCGAAAGCCCATCTCCACATAGCAACAAAAGACCGACACTGGCCTTATATTGTTCAACAGAGTACAAACTCCACCCACCAGAAGAAGCTCGCCGAACATTATCATTTTATCTCCTTGACAGCAGAGAAATGCCAGCAGCTGCAATGACAGCCAACGCAATCCTCACGGCCGCTCCACCAACTCTTCACCCTCTTCTCTCCCCACTCCCCCCAAATCATTCCTCATTCCATGGCGTCTCTCTTAAGCTCCCACGTCAGTCTTTTTCCTTCTCTCTTGCTGCCAAGAAGCAGCAACCACTTTTTGTTGTTTCTGCTGCCAAGAAAGCTGTTGCTGTCCTTAAAGGCACCTCCAATGTTGAAGGCGTCGTCACTTTGTCCCAGGAAGACGGTGGTCTGTCACTCTTCTCTCTCTTTAAGGTTTTGTTGTGAATGTTTTTGTTGGTTGAGGTTGACCTTTTGATTCTTTGTTGGATGATGAGAAATTAGAGAAAAGAGTGATGGTTTTTGTTTTTGGGAGATGTGTTTTCTTTTTTGGATCAATTGAATTTGTTTCTTGATGGCTGCGCTAACCGCATGGTGATTTTACCCTTGTCGAGTTTATATTTGATTTTGCCTGTCATTCAGATTGTAACTGAAGTTGTTGATTTTGAAATTAGCTGGCAAGTAGAGAAAATGAGGTTGGAACTAGATAATCAGTGTTTTTGTAATTGTTTCAGACAGGTTGATATTTGATTTCTGATGTTTAAAATATAAAATTTGAAAAAAAATATATTTCAGGCTATTTGTATGGAAATGATTTCAAGTAGTTTACTTTTTGTTTCTCACATACTTTCTGATTCACGGTTTGATATTGTTTACCTAATTTGAGGTTTAGTTTTCGATTCTTTGTTGTTTTCGAAAGGCAGTTTCCAAAAGGAATACTGTCATGTAGAAATTTTTGTATTTCAAACCTGGAATTAGGAGAAGCAAGCATTACTGAGACTTGATTTAGTTGATATGGTTTTTGTTCTTTCCATCATTGAGAGCTTGAATATCCAACCATCCCAAGTTAGATGGCCATAATGGTTTCAGTTCAGTGGAGGTTAATGTCAAGAGTCGTAAACATTGGACTTGGAGCTTTGATGGTCATTCACATATTATTTGCATTTTTCTTTCAATAGGTCCTACAACTGTGAATGTTCGTATTACTGGGCTTACTCCAGGGCCTCATGGGTTCCACCTGGTGAGTATTCCTGGCCTTAGTTTTTATCACCTTTGGACTTGATGGAGTATACTTTCCAAATTGTAATTCTTTTTTTCCTTTCAAATCATGGCTTTTTGTAGCATGAATATGGTGACACAACAAATGGATGCATGTCAACAGGTAGGACATGAAAGCTTGTCAGCAAGCTGTTTTGGCTTTAGTTCTTATGTTTTTTCAATTAATGCTGAGATGCTTTTAATGCTTGATTGGTGCTTATAATTCCCTTTTCAAATTCAAATAATAGGATCGCATTTTAATCCTAACAAGTTGACACATGGTGCTCCTGAGGATGAAATCCGTCATGCGGGTGACCTGGGAAACATAGTTGCCAATGCCGATGGTAATGTCTTTCTGGATTTTCATTTGGATTTTATGGGCTTCTCTGAACGAATTAACATATTCTTGTAATTTTGATAGTACAGGAGTGGCAGAGGTAACAATAGTGGATAGCCAGGTGATGTTTCTGAACGGAAGCATGATGTTTATTTTTTATTTTTCAACAGCCATGAAATGTTTTTTTTTCTTTGCTTGGCTAGAACTTTGGGTTGATACATGGTTTATATTCTTATTTCACTTTTCCTTAATTTGTGTGCATTTACTCATTTTTGGAGTTTTGATCAAAGTAATAATAGTAATATTGATAATAATAATGTAAATAAATTGTGCAGATACCACTGACTGGTCCTAATTCAGTGATTGGAAGAGCACTTGTGGTCCATGAGCTCGAGGATGACCTTGGAAAGGGTAGGTTCTTGTTCAGATTATTTTACTATGACACTCTTTGCTTTGTGGAGGCATCCTTTTTACAAACCTTTGCAACATCAACTTTGTTACCTGTCAAACTTAGCTTCCAATTATAAATTATTACTTTTGCTTGTTTACAAACTTTTTTTAATACCTTCATGTTCATTGCAACCATGAGAAAAATCTGTCTCTGGTGTGAGGAGGGAGGGACACGAGAGACTGGGGTTTAAACCAACTTTATAAATAAGGCTTGAAACTTGTGTTTTGCTATTTTGTTAGTGTTCCGAGGTAATGAATATAAAGTATGAACTTCTTTAGGAATGAAGGCACAGAATGGTGTTCCAGTCTCACTTAGTAGGAAATTATGATTGCAATTTGTGTGAATTACTTTGATGAACTTTTCTTTATGGATGTTCTTAACATTTCCTCTCCATCCTGGTTGTTTTTTGCATCTATAGGTGGGCATGAGCTAAGCTTAACCACTGGGAATGCAGGTGGTAGATTGGCATGTGGTATGTATGAATAACGTGTTTTTTTTTTTTGTCTCCTGCTGTTACATTTATCTGGTAGCTAGAAGGTCATGACTTGGCTGATCCATTCTTTGATTCAAATTTTGAAAGCAATAAGCATTTGATAACTTGCTAGTTTATATTTTGAAAATTATGGCTATTGGTTTCTATTGAAGAACTAAAAACTTCCTACGAAATTCTTAACTCTATGGATGTGCATGCAATCTTCACAGCTGTGTATGGGCTTACGCATACAGGCGTAATGTGTAACTTCCTTATTGTTTTCCTGTGTTGTATATTATTGTGTGATAAGGTTATTATTGATAGGGTGCATTTGATACCTCGGTACTTCTGGCAATGATTTGACTGAAGATATCACATGGTACAGTAGCACTTGATATAGTAGATGCGTCATGTGATTGTGATCATATTGGAATGCCAGATGTAAAAACTAGCTTGAAACCATAAAGCAAGGCATCTATCCCACCATCAAACAACTTCTAAGTTTTGCAGTCTTTGTGAGGGTTCAATTTAATATTAATTTTGGTACTAGGATTTCACTGCATGCAGGAGCTAGATTTTTTTTGACCAACTCTATAGAAGAATTTTTTTTTGGGACTAAATTTCTCGATGGAACTCCGGTATTGAGTGGAATATTCATGTCACCAACATGATTGCTTGCAAGCTCACAATTACTGTGCTGTGCATACTTCACTCCAACTAAGGAAGGCATATCACCTAAGACACGGAGGAATACGTTCCTGATTTCTTGCATTTTCCTTTCATGGTTGCGTGTGCTGCAAATGTTTTTAACACCAGCTTTATGATAGATTTTCATGAAGTCGTATTAGGATTGATACTTACACCTCTCAAATAAAATAAACTATAAATAGTTTGCATCTTCACCCAACAAGAACATGCATTGGAGAACCAAAGTCATACACAATTATCATCCTCACCCTATGTCTATAAAAGATGCGAACAAGTAATATAAAATCATAATGAAGTTGATTAACCATTCGAAGAGTTTGTAAGTTTAATCAAGAATTTAGTATGAGAATCACTTAACCACCCAAAAAGTAGCAAGGATAGTGTATGTGCATGCGCGCGCGGGGCAGAACACACTTCCATGTGGGCTATTGAACATTTTCAGATTTTTCTTCCATATTATTTGGGGCCTTATCCTCCAAGTTCTTATTGACATTAAAGCATGCAGTTCATCTCAGTAAAATTTTAATTGAATACTTGAATTCTTATACGCCTCTCTTGCCATGTATGTGCAGGAGTTGTTGGTTTGACTCCAATATAATGGCAGCTGCTCAAATTCAGTCTGGTGTCACCATTTGCTGCTTGCTTTCACCACTTTCTCATATAGAGCCCTAGTGTTGATGTTAATTTTCCCAGTGTGTATCGTAAAATTGTGACAGCAAGTATCAAGTCATGATCTTAGACAAGTTTCTTACCTGAATAAAGTTTGGTGCAATGCATGCCCTTGTCAGTGCCAGATTCTGATATCTCAGCTTTTGATTTCATCAAATTTGGATTGGTAATTTCTTTATATTCCTCTAGAACTACAAAATGTTTCTGCGATGTACAGTGTAGATTATTCCTGGAAAACTTTTTGAGCTTCTCTGGTATTTGAGGTCGTGTTTTGTTAGCTACTCTGGAGGGTCCAATCATTCTTTCAACAATCCATGTTGTTGCAAAGAATTCGGTTGACTAATTTAGGTTCTGTTTGGTATGATACCATGTGATGATAGAAACTTTCTCGTTTTAAGTCCATAAAATTTTATCTGCATGGAAAGGTATCACAGTGTCACACTTGGCGATGCTTGAAGAGGCCAAGCATTGCAACAATAGATTAGAATTGTGTTAAAATCATGAAAGTATTTCTAGTTGGTTTGGCAACCTAATCAAGTTAACCCCACGACAAAAACAACAAATTGGCAAGAAACAGTAACAAGATGACGACTAATGACTACAGCTCACTGTCATCCTAATGAAGATCACAAAATAATTAATTTAGGTGTGGATGGCTAACATGCTATCAGAAATAGATTTATAGTCTCCTACTTATCGTTATATAAGAGTTGATCCAAGAACATATTTATTGTTAATTAAGATCTAAAAGTTGAGATTTATCGGTCACTCTGTCTCCATGTGCCCTGAAATTGACCAGCCAAAGTAATGAAAAGAGATGTTTTTCTAATAAATCTGGTGCCTCATGAAAATTGACATGGTCTCCAGCACACAGGACATCAGTGACGTGCATGTTTTTAGAATAATCTACGCATTAGAGCCTAATTTAAGGTTGGATTTGACATTTTGTGTCTGTTTGAGATTGAAATTGAGAGTATAGTTAAAGTTATTTTTAAAAATGTTTTTTTATTTAGAAATATAATAAAATAATATTTTTATCTTTTCAAATAAAAAACAAATTTAAAATGTTTTCAACAATACTTTTGAAACGCAGTGTCAAACACCCTTCTAGTAGTTGTCAAGATAGAAAGGTGAGGGTTGGATAACCACCTTAATTTGTCTTCAAATTTCTACTGTGTGATTAGTTGCAACTTCCAAAGTGGCTCTCCAACACCATGAAATTGAAACCACTGCTCTTAGAATTCAACTATGAACTGTATATCCACACAGCAAGTATATTCTAGCCTTTCAAGTCAGCCTGAAGATGCTCATAGGTGATGAATCTTGTACTTGGATTTAGATTGGTAAAGAAAGTCATATTTCATTTTTCTTGGAACTTATCTTTATTTTTTTGAACAATCTCTGCAACTATAACACATTTCCTCGTTGAAACAAACTTAGAGATACAGACTTTTGCATCAGGATCATGTTTTGTAGCCCGGGGGTGTTTGGAGTACGTTTGAAAATATTTTTGAAAAAAAAAGATTATTTTATTTTATTTTAAATTAAATTTTTTGGTGTTTTTAGATCATTTTGATATGCTGATGTCAAAAATAATTTTTAAAAAATATAGATAAAATCATTTTGATGCATTTCTGAACGAAAATTACTCTCAAAATCAACCGCAACCACACTCCCAAACATACATTAATTGGCAGCTATAACACACTTCTCTTGTTGAAAAATAAACTTAGGGATAAGGAGTTTGGCATCAAAGTCATCTTTAATTCTTCAAGGAACTTATCTATAATCCTTAATAAATCCTTGCAAGATCATCTTTTGATTTGACAGCTATATCACACTTTTCTAATTGAAACCGTCTCAGGATAGGACAGAGAAAACAAAACTCACCTACACTAAACTTGGTTGATGGAGAGCCAAGCTTAGTGGGGACAACCTTCTATTTGGGCTGCCAAAACAATCTGTGTTGTTTGTATTAGAACTTTCTAATCTAAACTTATTAAGATGGAGAATGTTGTTCCAACAGATGATTTCTGAATATAGTTTCATGTATGGAAATGTTATTACTAAAACAGGAGGCAACAGTCGAGAGAAAAAACTGTTTCTGCTATCCAAAAGACCAGACATTCATCCACTCTCAGCACCAAATTCATTGACAGAAACTGCAGCTGTCAATATGGGATCATAAGAAAAAAAAAACAGCTTCTGGAGCTGTCATCTATGGAATTCAACAGTAGATGGGTTATATTTTAAGCATATTATATGATACTGTTAAGGAACCATTTCATTTAAAAACTTAAACAGTTAAGTGAGATTCCAGAATATGATTTATATTATTTTCTAACACACCTTCTCGAATGGAAGTCTTTTGAGCTTGAAACTTGAATAAACCCACATTATCAAATAGAATGGTGAGATTCGAACTACGCGCTCTGATACCATGTTACCTAAAAATTTAATCTGTTACGTGAAACTCCATAATATAATTTATATTATTCTAAAACAGATACATCATAATTGTGAGCACAAGATAAACAATACCTGGCATGTCTTGAAAATATAAAGAAAACGATGCCTGCTAATAAGCACTCCTTGTCGTTTTGATGAGTAGCTCCCATCTTGATAATGGCATATTTGGTTTCTGACTATTAAGCTGGAAGAACTCTTGGACTTGTCAAATGGAACAGAAAGCTCTGTCGACATGTATCTTTCCACACCTGGAATCTTTAAATGCTTTCACATTTTCTTGGAAAGGAAAGAACATGTATATATGGTTAACAAATCATACATTAATACAACAAAATTAATATAGGGAAAAACTGCTACACGCCTAAAAATATACGATCAAATTATTATAAATATTACAACAAATCTTAATAAATTGACAGAAAATATAAATAGGTTTAAAAAAATGGACGAGTTTTTTTATTTATTTAATGTATTGAAGCTTCATAAAAAAAAAAAATCAATGATGGTTCCTGACATTACAGATAGATATTGACTGACATCACCAGATTTATGAGAAAATAACTGGGTGACGTTGTTGTTATTTTTTAATAGGAGAAAAGAAAAGAAAAAAACACAAGGGAGGGAAGTTATGGTTATAGCTTGTATATATTTATTGACAGAATTATTATGTCAACAATTATATTATATCGGTAAATAAAGTATGGTTCAGTTTTTCAGGGATTAAAATTCTATATAAATACAAGAATTTATCTTATAAATAAAAAAAAGTATTTACAACTCTACATAAGCACACATAACTAATATTAGTAATTCAGAAAATTAAACTGTTTGAAAAGCTGATGTAAAACAAGTATGTTGGAGAGATAACATCAAGGGCAATTGAATTCCAACCGTCTTCGACGTCCAAGCAGGAATGACATGAAACCCGTATAGTTAATGCGTTTCAGCAAAACCGTTAATAATTTTTGATTTTTAAGTCGAATCGACTTTCATCAATTCTAGAATGTTTAGGATTTCTTGTAGTTTTATTTTCTGTAATTATTTCAGTTTTGTTATTTTTGATAATTTTTAGTAATTGGTCCCGTTTTCTTGTCCAACAGGGTTTATAGCTAAGTTTTTTGCTTTAAATATAATTGTAAGTTTTTTGGTTGAAGTCAATCAATTATTCAATAAATTTTGAATTTTCTTCTCTCGCTTCTAGGAATCTCAAAGTATTTTATAGAATATTGATGTTGATCATATTCTTCCGTTTCCACTGCATCAAGCACAAAAATCATAAGTACAGGGGGATCGATAAACAAATCCATTTTAGCTTTTTCTTTTTCTTTTGTGGTGGCGAGTTAGTGACCGAACCTTCATTGCTGGGGTCCTTAATATCCAAATCTCGCTTTCAAAGACAACCAGTTCATTCACTGACAACCAAGAAAATAAATGAGACCAGCAGTGCTAGCTAGCTAGTTCATGGTAGTTGAGTGCCAACCAAGAAAAGTAAGAAGAACAAAACGGGTGGTTTGTTTGCTAGTTAAATATTATTATTATTATTATTACGTGAGGTGCTTGGTTGCAGCTAACATGGTTTCTGTGGCCCATGAAAAGTCCCAGTGATTGAGTTTGTTTCTAGCGACTGTGTGAAGTGGAGTGAGTAGTAAGCTCACTACTGCAGTGTTGTGTGGTGTGTTAGGGCAAGCAATGCTGGTCGTCTTGTAGTGATGACAGGAGCTGGAGACCTTGCTTGTTGAACCAACCTCCCATCGCAAGTTGGTGACCAGAATGAGATTTCATGGGTTAGTTAACCCTAATTAGAAAAAAAAAATACATGGTTTCTCTTTAACAATTCATCAGAATTTATTGCTCAATTTGTTTTCCCTCAAGTATTTTGAACTGATTTTTCTCTCAAACTAATCCATTAAAATTGAGTTGATTAATAATTTGGCTTTATATTTATTTGCTTTAAATAGGGTTATTATAATCTCATGACATGAATTACAAGTCTTACAAGCTAGCTAGATTGTTCTTGGTTATTTTTGGATTTATTTAATTGTTTTTTTTCTTACTTTCATCCTTAAACATTAGGTTAATTGAGTATTTGACTTCTTGATCTTTTTTCTTTCTATGCGCACCGAGAATGAACAAGTTAACCTAGATTGACTTTGAAAATATTTTTTTTAATTTAATTCCTCAATATTGAGTTGATTGAGGATTCTTCTTCATAATTTTTTTATTTGCTTTTTATGAGCTATGAAGGTTTCATGACCCAGGTTGTGGTTTAACCCAATTGACTTTGATTTTTTTTTTGTTTTTTTTTTTAAATTATATCTTGAATTTCATCTTTCAATATTAGGTTTATTGAGAATTAAACCTTTTAATTTATTTTATTTTCTCTCTATAAAGTTATCTTTGCCTCATGACTCGAGTCACGGGTCTGGTCGGTCAACTCGTGTTGACTAAGGTGATTTTTTTGTGTTTTTTTTTATCATGTAACATTGTGTTGATTAAAAAATGACTTTCACTATTTGTTTCAAATTTCTTTCCATGTGGTTATCTCATGTCTAAGTTTTCACAAGTTAATTTGAGTTTACTCGACTCATTTTTTATTTGAATTTTATTTTCAACCTCATCCTTTAATATTAGATTGATTGAGAATTAATCTATTGATTTTTGTTTTTGAAGTAATCAAGGTCTCATGATTTGGGTTAGAGATTTAACGGGTTAACTTGAGTTGATCGGAGTGAATCCTAGTAAATTCAATTACATCCTATATATTGTCATCTTAATATTTAAAAAATCAATAATATTATCTTTATTTTAAAAAAAGAATTAAATCAAGAGGTTCTATTTACTCAAGTCAACTTCCGGTATTAGATTTAATATCTATGACAAGAAGAGACTAAATTAACATGTATTTTATGGCAAGTGTTTTGTTTTCGTCCACCTTTTACTTTTTTGTTCCACATGCCAACTGTTCTTTATTTGAGCTACGTACAAGAGATCTGAAACGAAATAATAATTAAATTAGAGTAATGAAAACAAATATTTTTCAATTGATCAATTGAAAGAGATCGATAGATCAACGGGCTAGGAAAGTAAATGCCTTCCTTTTGTAATCCATCAATTAGTAGCAGCTAGCTTGAAACAAAAGCAGCACAACAGCAAGATCATAGCGGCATCCCACCACCATTGTCTTACGTGCCTCTCACAACTGACTGACCAGATCAATTTTCTACGCTAAGAATCTTCCCTACCCCTTCTCTTAGCACCCCACTACTACATTTTCTGGGCCTAATATTCATTAATTCAAACGTAATAATTAATATTAGAAAAAAAAAACTAGACAACTTCATAAAGAAATGGTTGATTAAAAAGCTAGTGCTGACCCATCTGACATTATTTGATAACAACTAATTGTCTGCGAATTTAAACATCCATGGCTGCCCTCCCATCCCCTCTCCTCTACCCCCTAAAATAACACATACACTCTGTTGAACTAGTATAAACTGTTCTTGGTGCTCTTCTACAGGCACTATTTTCATCAATAATCCACGTACGTGTTGGACTACAAATCCTGAGTTCACATGTATTTCAACTATATATTATAATGGTATGACCTGATATGACGACGTGATGACAAAGAACTTGAGATATACACAACGGGTCTCAAGTTCGAGTCAGAACGCATTTCTCTTGTAAGAGTCTGGGATAACTAGAGTTTTATTCGTTTATCTGAGCACGCAAAATACGTTTTATCGAGATAGGGTTTTTTCGAATCCAAAAAATAAAATAATGTATGACCTTTTAAACTGTTTTATAATCAAGCAAGGGAGTGCTGTGGTTAATTTGAGGTGTCACAGATTTTATATTTTATGATCTGTAATCAAACATTTATCAGCTGATCTACTTAATCCATCGCCCATTATTGCTCGCAGGAATATGTGACAGCCATGCAGCTCAATTAATAAGCGAAAAGATTCTTATAGCACATATTCACAGGCCAACATGATCATGTAGGTCAAGTTCAATAATTTTGTTGACTTGCATCCATGGTTTGAGTACATGACCTCCGATGATAATTGGCTCCTCTGTATATTTCCCCTTCCCTTCCCTATAATGGCGCCTCTAATTATTGAGTGAACTACTAGCACAGTACTATAGTTTTATGTCTAATCTCATTGTTAAGCTGTAAAATTTCACTTTTCAGCTGATGGTTTGATAATTGGTGTTCTTTCTTTCTTTCTTTCTTTCTATATATATATATATTCAATCTTTTTAAAAGCTTGCAACAACCCTCTTTCTATATATATATAATCTTCACAGATTAGATAGTTTTAGGTTCGATTCGGCAACATTACAATATGATTTAGGAAGTCAATGGTGCGATATAAAGAAGCACTCAAAATCAATTGTACTTTTACTAGCTAATTTTTTATAACTTGTGTGTTTAGATCAATTTACACACATCCATGAGATCCATTAAACACCCTGCAAGCTCGAATGAACAAGTAAAACATTACGAGGATGACGAATATGCATAAAAAATCAAATCCAGATGTAAAAAAAATAATAAAAAAACAAGTATCATCCTCCCCTAGAACACAAGCTCAAATGCACTTTTACTAGCTACTTAATGCTTACAATGGTTGCTTCAAAAACATTACGTTAGAGATTCAAATATCTCTGACAAATGCTACCCCACGAGCGAAAATTCTTTGGAGCAAACATTATGTCATAAGGTTGCATCCAATGCATCTAACCACGAAATTGTTTTATATCTATTTCCATAAATTACAGATGAAATGAGGAGGATCAAACTAAGGAGGCAGTCAACCTTAATGATGCATGAGCCATTGGGAAAATGATAGCCGTTGATGCATGCCTTGATCACAAACATGAAGTCGATCGCCCCAACAAAATAATATATACCTGTCGCATACTTGTAAGGTAAACATGCCCTTCCTGGAACAGAAAGACAACTACTTGACACATAGTCACTAATAAAATAATGTCCCTTTCTTTTCTTGTTGGCTTAGTCACTTGGTGTCCTTATCAGACAATAATATTAATTATATTCTGGTGTCTCACCTAATAGTTTAAATTATTAGCTTAAACATGCCTTTTCTATAGAGCTTGTTGACCCAGCAGTCGTCACGAGTTCGAATCTCATCATTCTCGTTCTATTTGATGAAAAACCAAGCACAAAATAACATAGATTTATGTAAATTTCAAATCCAAAAAGCTTTCACTTAGAGAACATGTTAAAAAATAATAAAAATTATATGTGTGTCACTCCTAACTCTATGCCCTATTCCATTAAACTTCACATGAGAGACAGAATAACACAAGTTGACGAGGGAAAAAAAAGGTTTTGCTTAAAAGGTGACCGAATCTCTCAAATACACTCAAATAGTGGTGGTGGTGGTACCTTACTTTAACAAGACATGGAGTGAAAGAAGCGAGCTCTCATGCTTTTGACGTGCAAAACTGCCCTTTGCTTTTAATGGGTTTGAGTTTATTCGTGACTTGGTTGGCATAAGAGAGTGAGTGTGTGGAATTCATCTCTTCATGTTAACACCAACCAACCCTTCTTGACCTTAATTTCCCTTTTCAATCTCTCGATCGATCCCTAATTGAGATGTCCAACCAAGTTCTTATTTAAAAATCTGGTTTCCCTTTTAAAACAGTTATTGTATTTGCTTAATAATGCATGAATCTTCTTAATCTGTTATAACCTCGATAAATTAATAATTTTGATCAGACTTAGGTCGGAGAAAGCTTCCTTTTTTTTCCTTACATACACCGTGCAGTCAAATTTCAAATCTGTACAGTTTTATGCAATGAATTAAAATAAAAAAACTTATAATTTAATTGAAGCATTTAAGGGAATATATTTATAACTCTTGAAAAGTAAAAAACTTTCCTTGGTAGTAACACTTCGAAGGTTGGAAACGCAAGAAAAGATTTTGGTTCCTTGTGTGGTGTTGCTGTAGACTAAAATTTGTGGCAACTCCATACAACTTTGTAAACATCTTCTCTCTCTCTCTCTCTCTCTATATATATATATATATATATATATAACAAGCAGCGAACAGCATGTTACCCTTCACTATTGTATAAATATAACAAACCCCACCTCAACTTCTCTCATTACTCTCCATTTCAGTACTCTGTCTTCTTTTTTTCCCTTTTTTTTCATTCTCTACAACCCCTTCTTTAGGTCACTTGTGCTTATCACATCTCTCATACTATATTTCACTTAAGGTAATTGGGGATGGATATGGAAGCTCAAGATGATTTCATGGGGTCTAATGATCCTGCTCAGATCATTAAAGGAAAACGCACCAAGCGCGAAAGGTCATCGTCCCCGTACATGGTGATGACCTCTAGCTCATCAAGTGGTTATGGTGGAGGAGAAAGAGGAGTGCTTAAAGAGGAGTATGGCTCGACTTCGTCCCCGACTGCTTCCAGTGAGGTTTGTGAGAGCACAGAAGAAGAAGAAGACATGGCTAATTGTTTGATTCTACTAGCTCAAGGTGACGACCGTCCAAAGCATATTCACGAAAACAAAAGTGGCAAAGTGGAGAAATTTAGAGCTCGAAAATCGTCAGATATGTCCGCACCAACTGTTAACAAGGCAGGTTTCTTTGTATACGAGTGCAAAACTTGTAATCGGAGTTTCCCATCATTCCAAGCCTTAGGTGGCCACAGAGCCAGCCACAAAAAACCTAAAGCCACAGTGGAAGAGAAGAAAGGTCTTGTGGTGGCGTCAATGGAGGATCTTAGCGTTTGTCAATTGATTAAAAGGAGTAATCTTGATCCTTCTCTTTCCCTCCAAACAGGCCACAACGACAATAACGTCAACAAGGGTTTTCAGGGTAACAAGGCGGCTAAGATTCATGAGTGCTCAATTTGTGGCTCGGAGTTCATGTCTGGCCAAGCTCTTGGCGGTCACATGAGAAGGCACAGGGCTAACACAGGCAACCAAGTGGGCATGATCATTACAGATTCATCCGGTGCTACCGCTGAGTCTAATATTCACGGTGGTCATCATCAGATCAAGCCAAGAAATATCTTGGCCTTGGATCTTAATCTACCAGCTCCTGAGGATGATCATCTTCTTCGTGAACCCAAGTTCCAATTCACGTCAACTCGGCAAGCACTAGTGATCTCCGCCCCAGCCCTGGTGGATTGCCATTACTAGAGAGATACTAAGAAGATCCACAGGGATCAATTATGTGAATTATTTTAATTTTACCATTGCTATACTATAATTCTTTACCATCCAAATTCTTTCAATTCTTTCCTGTTTCGCTTCAAGTGTTAGCATTAACTAAGTTTAACTTTGAAGTATGAATACTTTGAGTGAGTAAGCGGTTAGCGTTCATGGTTGCCTTTCATTCACGAAAAGTGAGTGATGATGGGAGGCATCTTTATCCTCTCTTTTTTTTCTCCTTACAAATCTTTAAAATAAAATTTTGAGTTGTTTATAAGTGGGATAGCTATGTGCTGCACGAGAGAGAGAGAGAGATGGAAGGACTTGGCTATGGTTCGGCATACCACAACCAAAACTCTTGGATTAGGCTCTCCGAATACGTGTTTTTTTTTTTTAGTTTTTGCAATAAAGCAAAAGAAATAAGAGGACAAGAAATTGTTTTGTTTTATGAGATTAATTCATCTCTATGATATCATGATGATTCAAAAGAGTTCGAAAAAAATAAAAATTCTTTTGAATACGCCAACCTTTTTCTTACAAGTTAAAATATATCAAGGTTCTGATACCAAATTAAAAAATCATCTCACCTAAAAACTTAAATTTGTAGGTAAAACCTCAGACTATAATTATATTATACTCTAACATTAGGAAGTTCAGACCACAAGACAGAACTCCTGAAAATGCAAAACATGGGGAGTGTTAGTGAACAATTTTCATATTTATTTATTTTTCTAAATAAAATACAAAATAATGTAAAATATTGAGAGTCGGTCACCCCTAATAAAGCTCGATAAATTTTATATTCATAAATTGGGCGAAGCAACAAATTAACAGCTAAAAATACAATGAATGCATGTGAATCACAGAAGCAACAAGCACTCTAATGCTCCATGTCAATCCAAATCATTAAACTTAAACTTATAGGAGACTATATATTAGGGAATAATTGCATTCTAGAACGGCTACTCGTTGCCGACCATCCCACCATCACCACTCAAAGACTACCCTATCCAGCCAACACCACTTAGCATGTCGCCTAATGATAAGGCTCGAAGGAGCCGGGCCACTCGTAAGTAGCTCGAAGCTCGGCTCTTTAAGAGCTCGGTTCGAGCTTATTTGCTAACTAATCAATCATGCGCTTATACAACCTTATTTTTAGAGCTCTAACTTGAGCTTAGCTAAACTTGGCTCATTAAAGCTTACGAGCCGATCGACTGAATGAGGTTCTTTAAGGTACGGTTCATGAGTTGGCTTAATTAAACTCATAAGAAAATTCGTTTAAAAGCTAGCAATGAAGATCATGTATTAAGATTTCATAAAATAAATTAAGTACTTAATACATAATCAAAAGCATTCTTTTTATAAAATAATATTTAATAAGAAACTTAGCAATTATATACGTGTTATATGAAGGAGTTCAAAAATAAAGCACAATTAATTTGAAAGTTGTGTTTACAAGACTTTTTTATGATATCTTCATAAATATATCAAGTTTAGGTTTAGTTTGTTCACAAGTTTTTCTAGCAACTAAACCAAGTCATGTTCAAGATGAGTCCAATTCCAGCTTGAACCTAATAAGTTTTATGAGGTATTTGACACATGCGTTTCAAAACTATTTTTGAAAAAAAATATTATTTTTTATTTTATTTTATACTTTAAATTAAATTTTTTGGTGTTTTCAGATCATTTTCATGTGATAATATGAAAAATAATTTTTTAAAAATAAAATAACATTATTTTGATATATTTTTAAACAAAAAACACTTTTAAAAACAATATCAATAATACTTTCAAACAGACGCTTAATCAAGTTGAGCTTGAACACAATAATTTAGATATAACATATATCATGAGCATAATCTGACCTTGAGCCTTGCTAAAATAGATAAGTCGAGCGATAAAATATAAAAGCTTGGTTCAACTTAACTCAACGAAAACCATGAAAACGAAAAAGCTTCTTACCTAAAACTCATTAACTAGCCTAATCATTCTCTATTCCACGAATATAACCATCCCCCCATCACCAATTCAAAACAACGATGAACTCCTAAAACCAAAACTATAATGACCACAAAACATTCCCAACCATCCTCATCACCACCACCACCACCACCTCTCTTAGTCTTACCACGGTTTAAATGTAGATAGCTTGCTAAAGATTCTATTGGGAGAACGACATTTAAAAAATAAAATAAAAAATGTGAACGTTTATCCAAGTAAGTATAGTATACTCTTGTTCGTAGAGGAAAAAACAAGAACAAACTTATGGCTTGTTTCAATAAATGACGGAATAAATGGCTAGCAAAGCTGAGTTGGTGGCTACCACATAAATCCATCTGTATTAGATATAGATATAGATATAGATATATACACATACACACATGTTAGTGGTCCACCTCCTACTCTTAGTTATTTGCCTGCTCGTTACACCTAATTAACCAACTGCTTCGATCATCCCTTACTTTTTAAGTCACTTAATTGAGATAAATCCATGGGCCATGCTGTCCACGCCATTGTATTTGGTGTTTCCAAGAAAGATACACTAGGTCCGTAGTGTATGCCACAGCTTGTGGATGTGCTTTTACACGACCTCCATAGCTAGCATATATATTGCCACCCACCATTCTTTTTTAATTCATGTTATACTTGTCAATTTTGTTCTTACATTACATTTTTTACTGGTTAAAAAATATATATATTATTTTTATCTTGATTTAAATTCGGATCTATTTTGTATTTTTGTTCAAATACCAGCTAAAACATATCAGTTTCATTTCGGCCAAATAATATTTTTTAAAAATAATGAATAATTTTACAATATCAATCATATCTCTTAATTCAACCTTTAGATTAAGATGAAATTTTACTCGGGGAATTTATATATATTATGTTAAAATTTCAGAGCAATCAGGGAATGTAATGACCTTGCGAGATTGATGATGATATTCTTGTAATATTATACATGTTCATAATTTTGTTCAGAAAAATCATTTTATTGTGTTTTTTTAGATTAAATTGCACAATCCTAAAAAAAATATTTTTGGATTTAAACTATTTTTTTAATTAATATATTTATACATAAACAGTACAACCCTGAAATGGCGTGCCGAAACGCTCTGAAACCAAAATATTCTATTCTAATTGGAGAGAAAAAAAACATCAACCGAAACGGTATTGACAACTTTGATTCATATATGTGTCCGGACCTCCCTCGTGTATATTTTACCTAATCTCACGAGTATTAAAACTAGTTCTATATACCATATAGAAAAACAGAGAGGGGGGGGTTCCACTTTATTTTTCCAGACTAGTACAGCTAGAATTATAATTTTAATTTATCCACAAAAAAAGTGATCATGCATGCAGCACACGCGCAACCTCTGGATTATTTATATAATAAATGCACGATGTATAAGTTGCGCAAAATGCATGCACTACAAGTAAGTAATCGCATGAAATATGCGACCTCTTCAAATGTAAAGTGTTTGTTGACTCGATCGCTACATGATGAGTAGCTTTGCGTGTCATCAACACTAAGGCATGATGCTTAAACCCATGTATTTCATGACCCTATCTAAGCTTCGAGGAAGAATTCAATCAAGTTAATCAACCTAAATTTCAAAATAATTCTATTTTGAAAAGTCATTGTATTCTATTTTAATTTCATAGTGAAATTAAAATTCAAATAATAATTTCATTTAAAAATACTTTTAAATATAGTGACAGAACCTCTGTTACCACAACAATAATTCCCAATCTAACACAGAAATAGAGGTAGCATATGTAATAAATGTGCGATGTGCGACCACTTATTTACTAAATCGCGAATTATTTTTCTGAATATGTTCGTTTAAAAAATAAATTTGTCAACTATATTACTGTGGAAAAGAACTCTTATCTCGTAGATCCAATCACAAATGACAGAGATGAGTCTTAAAGCTCATTTTCAAATTAGAGACCCCTACAAAATAAAATAAATTTAAAATGAAACTTTTGGGGTCCAAATCAACTTGCCAACCCATTGAAATTAAAATACAAGTTCGAATTCAATCATAATAAAAAAAAACAAAAAAAAAACATGAGCTTTGAAACCATATCATCCTGCTACTCTCCCACGAAAATGATGAAATTACTTCTGAAGGTCCTATCTCACACTATAATGGAAACTTAAATTATGGATGAGCACCGTGATGCAAGTTAGATTAAGAAATTTTAAAATATAAAAAATAGATATCTTTAACATTTTTTCTAATAAGAAAAAAATACTTTAATTTTTTAAAGGTTTACTCAATATAACTTGATTGATTTTATTGGCTCAAAAACAATTCACGATCATTTAAAACATAGTTCGACTAAAAAATACTTTGATAACTTAGGTTAATATTAAGATAGTAGCATATAAAATTGAATTGGATTAACCTAAATTAATATATCAAATTTATAATCTAAATTATGAAAATATGATAAACTCGTAAAAATAAATTATAGTGTAATCCCTTCTTTTATTATCACTAATGTTTCTCTTAAATATAACTTTTGAGGTATGTTGTTTGCTCCATAAAAAATAAAACAAAAAGAATATATATTCGGACAGATTCCATGTCGGAGCTGCAGGCTGCCTCTGACTTGTCCTGTCGGTGTGCACAGTGACTAAAACTGGCACTGATTTGTTAGTCTTCGTCAGTAGGAGCTTCGACAAGAATAGGCGTTTAATCCACTCATCGAGCAAGAAAATCAGGCTGGATTAACATGAACTAACCTATAATTAATGAACCGACAGAGCTATTGATATATTTTAATTTATTCATGTTAATAAAAAAAAAATAGGGCATAAATTATTAATATATTTAACATATTGGGGTTAGCCTTATCTAGATAATAGGTGTGGTTCGGGCTTGGCTGCTAACAGGGCCGAGTTCTCTGTATGTAAAAATATATGCTTGGGGGTTGCGAGGGTGTTTTAAAGATAAGGAGAAAAAAAATCCACATTTATTCAAATATATAATAGATAAAGCAATGATAGTAGTGAATGAATCCAATCTTAAGAAAATAATAGTAGCAATAACCAAAACAAATCATAAAGTTGAATTCTAAAGATAATTTAAATTTGAATTAAAAATGAAATTGATAGCTAATCTTTCATGACCAAAGTTACAAGTTTAAAAGATTAACTTGAGTTGATTTCTGTCTTTTTTCTTATGTTCTTTTTTTAAATATTTTTTTTTCAATTTTATCTTTTAATATTGGGTGGTTAAGGATTATACTTCATGATTTATTTTTTTTCATCCAAGAATATTATGTTGGTCTTATGTTCTAGGTCATGAGTTTAGTAAGCTAACCTAGATCGAGTTTTTCTCTTCAGTTCTATCTTTTAATATTAGATTGATTGATAATTAAGTCTTTTTCATTTTTTTATGGATTTATTTTTTTCTAAAGATCTAGGTCATATATTTGATGATTTAACCGAATTCTTTTATTGTTTTCTTTTTAATCATCATTACCATAAGCACATAAATAATAGTATTTTATTGATCATTCATAAACAAAAAAGTTATCATAATTTGCAACAAAGTAATAAAATAAAATCCTTCATTAAATATATGGTTAACATGAAATTAAAAGAAACAATAATCTTTAAATAGAAAACCATGAGTTACTAAACATAATGTTTTTATACTACATGTAAGCAATTCTCTAATTATAAAACTGAGCAATCATATAAAAAATTACAATATTAATGGTCTTAGAAGTTTATAATTTTCATATTCAAGTAAATATTTATAGAAAACGATCCTTTTAAAACAATGGAATATAATTTGATAAGGAAAAAACATACAAATTTATGAATAGACTTTTATATAACATATTATATAATATCACAATTACTATATAGAAAACTACAGATTAAATTTTAGCATTAATAATTATTAAATTATCTAATAGCTTATTATCTCATTCATGTTGATTTATGTCCGGTTCCATGAAGCCTAATTTCCAAATAGACAAAAATAAAGATAGTTGGAAAAACAAAACATATTCCCTTTATATTTTGAAATAATAAAATTTTACCTCAAAAATAATTATTTTTATCCTTCCACCCAAATTATATTTCTATCATTTTTGTATTTATCTCCCTTTCATATCTTGAGTCATTAACCATACGAGACCACAAGGAGTGCTTATCATTGAGTCCACAGTGTGAAGCCCAAATTTTTTCCAATGTTCCTTACAAGCGTTTTGGATTAATTAATGATATCTCTGCTGAGAGCATCGGGGTTGCTGTGGTGTAGTGGTTATCACGTTAGTCTTACACACTAAAGGTCTCCAGTTCGATCCTGGGCAGCAACATTTTGTCTGCGAGGATATATAAGCATGGCTTAAATTGTAAGCATTAAAAAAAGAAATATTTTTTTCCCCATGGAAAAATAATTCCATCATTTAGCTTTTGTTCCTTCTATTCAATTCCTGTCTTAGAATAATTACAGAAAACGACGCCGAAATTACAAGCTATGCTTACTAAAGCTATATATTCCGAAACCAAATTAGCAAACACTAATATATATATACACATATCATACATGTAAGATTGAGAAACAAAACTTATATCAAATCGCATAGTGTACAACTGAAAACATAAGATCCCCATGCAACGGCATACATGGATGGAGAAACTAATCCCTTGAAATCAAAGAAAAACATTCCAATAGTAGACTTGAAATTCCCAGAATGGTAATGTTAAAGTGAAAGATTTAACATTAGAGAACTTCCCAACAGAAAGCTACAAGTGAAAAAGAGAGAATGAACATGCAGCAACAAAAGCATGGCTGCAAGGTAAAATGAAAATTATAAACCTCCACTGTCCAGACAAGTAACTAATTTGCACTTTCCAACCAATCTATCTTGTATTTGATCTTGCATTATCCAATGCTCCTGCAATAAAATTTTAGCAAATTCATTAATATCATCGGCAGACAGAACGTGTGTATAAACTGTCGAAAGCCTCAACAAATGAGATCTAATGGTTTCTTTTTTAACCATCCTATGGTAGTATAGAGCTTGTCAATTTAACTCAAGGGGAGGGGATTCTTGGTATCCTATTTTGTAAGACTCCATGTCAGTAATTAGGCCATCCTCGTTTGATTGAAGAAAGATATGTCACGGTATCCTCAAATATTTGTTATATGAGTATTTTACGAAGCAATTCTGCATCTTGGTCACTGAATCTGAATGGCATAGAATATTTTCACCCTAGAATTGTAGAGTAGTCTTGATCAGGCTAAATAAGTTTGAAACTCTAAATGTGACATAAAGACAGCCTGGCATATTACAATATGTGAGGAACCAGGTTGCTAAAAAAATTTCAACTACTTTTGTCTTACATTTTGGTAATACCATTCTTTTTTTTCTTCTTTGGCTGCTGAACAAAGGAACTGCTATTTATCTAATGACTTGTTTTTTGAAATTACATCAACAAAAAGTAAAATGAAATATAGAGCAACCAAATTCCTCATCTAAGGTAGAAATTTAAAAGCCTAAATATTTTCTATTTGACATGTGGGCTTGAACTGAGTCCTAAGAGGCAGGAGCTCGAATCTAAAGGAATCAATAATTTCACAATACAATTAATAAGAGATTGTGGAATTTAGACACCAAATATTGTTAGGTATTCAGATTGCAGGGATCCATAGCAAGGAGGCTTAAAGATACATTTACGAAACTATTTCCTCTCTTCAAATGATTTTAACAAGGAGATGATGCTCACATACCTTACTGATGATAGTAGTTCACATGTATATTCCATTCAAAGATTGGCTCCAAAACTTGCTTGCACTTAGTTAGCATAGACATTCAACCTCAGTTGAGCAGTAACTTCTGGGTGAAGCTTAAGTTCAGCAATGTATTCTCCTGTTTCCCTGATTTCTGGAAGAGAAACAATTCGCTTGTCCACATCCCTATGGTTCAATGAATAAATCGATAAGCACAAAACAGGGACATGGAAGGGAAAGATTTGTATATGTGTACGTGTATGTGTGTGCATGCCGTCCCACTGATAAAGACACCTGCCTGGTGCGAACTGAGCTGTCATTGGGTTAAGAACACTCTATTTGTATCTTGATAGCTAAACTATTGGCCAAATACTACCAGAGAACTAAAAAAGATACAGATTACCTGCATAACATGAAAAAAATACATCCCACATCTTACACCTTGATACTATTATGAGCTCATATGGTGTGTATTTGGAAGGTAAGGCTGTTTTTCTGGATTACATTTCAAAGTGTTATTTCCTCTAACCTTTGGTTTCAGGACATCATATTTCTTAATAATATCTTCTCTCATAATGGAATCAAACTGAATATAGTGTGGACTTGTTCACATGTTTGCACTTTCTAAAAGACAGACAAACATTTAGAATTCAACCCTTGAAATAACATGTAAGAAGTAGTTTTTTTGGCTGAAAGAAGGGCAACGGCTGTAGTGTCCTCAATTACAAAATAGCACATATTATTATAATCAGTATTCTAAGGTTCATGGAAAATTCGCATAACTACAGAACCAGTCTTAAGAATTTGATGAAAGAAATGCATAAGTTTCCTGAGTTACTAATAAATTCCCAGGCTCAATTTACCATGTTCATGATATTGGCAAGTGTCTGCATGGTTGTAAATCTGCAGAGAGTCGAAAACAGTACCTCTGAATCTGTGCCTTGATTATATCAACAAGATCTTGAGCAGTTACACTGCCAAAATACATTCATTTAGACACCATATGCAGAAAATGAACCACGCATAAAATAAGAAAAAAAATGCTGGTCTGGATTCAACTCACGTCCCAAATATCTGTCTTCCCTTTCCCCCTTTGCGCTTGACCTTGAATGCTCCAACAGTTTCAAATATGAGTGCCAGCTGCTGTGCCTCTTCTTTTACCTGCAGAATGATAGCAATTAAAAGAAAAAAGGCGCATTTCCCAAATAGGTCATACGTGCAGCATTTCATTACCCGTTTTTTCTCAGCCTCAATTCTTTCTTCTTCCATCTGCATTTCCCTGGAAATCAAGAAAGTGCAATCAAATTAATATTGGATCAGGAAAGAAATAGTTTTAAAACAAACAAAATTTAACATTTATACTTGTCATCAGAAAATATCATTGACCACAAACTTCACGCAAAGCTTGAATGCCTATGACGTGCAAGCTGAATCTAAAGCTCTTGCACATAGGCTCAAAGGCTCAATCTGTACATTCATCTTCCTGGGTAATACTTTTGACCTCTCAACAACAAACGTTTCCACAAGGCTCCAATTAAACTTCCAAGGTAATTTACTAGTGGATGTAATCAAGAAAGAAAGAAAAGATCCAAGCATGACAATGATGCTCATCCACAATGCCTGCTGAACTCATTGATGCTTACAGGGAAATAAATCACTATTCCTCTAAGAAGTGTCACGAGAAGGGTTAATGAAACTAAGTGCTGTTCATTTGAGGGAATGAAATAGCTTTAAAACAAAAAAAAATTAACATTTATCTTGTCATCAGGAAATCTCATTGACCACAAACTTCACGCAAAGCTTGATTGAATGCTTATGATGTGCAAGCTGAATCAGTTCTTGCACATAGGCTCAATCTGTACATTCATCTTCCTGGGTAATACTTTTGACCTCTCAACTACAAACGTTTCCACAAGGCTCCAATTAAACTTCTAAGGTAATTTACTAGCGGATGTAATCAAGAAAGAAAAAAAAAGATCCAAGCATGACAATGATGTTCATCCACAATGTTCATGGGTTGTATACTTTTAGTAGGTATATTTCATCCATCAATATCTCATTCAAATAGAGAAAATGGGCAATTATTTTCTCCATCAAATGGATGATAAGTTTCCCTCAACGCACTAATATAATCAGCACAAAAACTAAGACATAAATGAATCAACGTATATTGGTCAAGTTAAGCCTTACTTGAATAAACCAGGAGTGACAATCTGAGCCTTGCCTGTAGGCAGCAGAAAATTCCTGTAATAACCAGCCTTGACATCAACTAGTTGCCCTCTCTTTCCCAAATCTATCACATCCTCTTTCAATATTATCTAGCACAACAACAATGCACTAAACCCCATTAATTAAAAAGACTAAAACCAAAGAGACTCTCTTTGGTAGCCATAAAAAAAGTGCCCAGATTGAATTTTTTTTCAAGAAAACAGTGTGAGAGAAATTACAAGAACCAAATTCAGGTTATGCAATTTGATCGTTACCTTTCTTGTCTTTTTGGCTTTCTTCTGAGCTAAAACCAGCATAGGTATTCTTTTGTCTGGGAATTTAGAGATTTCATTTGTTGGTCCGGCAAAACCATGAAGCCAAGAAGAAGAGCTGCATGAAAGAGTTGCTGCCACTGTAGATGGTGATGCCATTTTCCTACACGCAAAAACACCAGCTGTTCTCTTCGTTTCCCTGGTCTTATCCGTTGGGCTCTTGTGCTCTACTCGTGTACTATGACAAACTCATAAAGAACCTGCTTTCGAAGTTTGTGCTTTTTGATGTTTTAGTCCTCTTTGTGTGGATATAAACTAAAATGGTACAGGTTATGATTTATAATTGTAATGGGACCCTTGATTAGATTTTGCACCGTTCATCCCTCTTGACCTTTAGTTAACTTGGTCCCTATACATAATTTTGGTTTAAATTGATCCCTATTCATAATTTTGCGAGGAGTCAAATCATGGCAAGGGCAAACTAGATATTTTTTTCATTTTATTCTGTTTTGTCCTCTACAATTAAATAGAAAAAGATATATGTGTATATATATATATAAAAAAAAATTAAATACAGATGAATCTAAGACTCAGTAATCTTCAAAATAAATTAAAATTACATTTTAATAAAAAAAAGGAGTTTGTTAGAAATTGATTTTAAGAATATGGTTAATTTATATATTTAACTTAAATGTTTACTTATTTTTAGAATTAAAATTTTATTGGAAATTATTCTTTAACATGAATATTTTAATATGAAACATCAACACGATTAAAAAAATTATGGGTAAATAAAAAATTAATCTAAAGAAAATTATTTGGCATGTTTTGTAAGATTTAAAACCTTCTATTTTATATTTTCTTCTGTTTTATATTTTAAAAAATACTGGATTTTTTTATAACTTATATAATAAAAAAATTAAATTAAACTCGGAAACTAACAATTTTTTTAAAGAAAGATATCAAGTAGGCTTTGAATTGCATACACGCTCAAGCCCTATGCCTGTGTTAAAGCTTGTCGGAAAATACTTTTTGTTGCCATAAATAATTATTTTTTGTCAATAAATTTTATTTCGTCACCCATGTATGAACAATCTAAACAATAACATTCCACTTCCATAGCATTTTTATTTTTTAAGTAAAGATGTTTGGATTTTAAGAATTATCATATTTTTTATTTGTTTATGGTGGATAATAAAAGAAAAATGATGAATATTAATCATAATATCAATATAAAAAGAGGTTGAATACGTAAATTTTTATTTTCTCATATTCTTTTTCCTATAGTTTTACTTAGTTTTTTTTCCTTATACGAAAGCTTTAGTGATCTTTTTCGAGAGGATTTAATTTCATAAATTTTATTTTAAAGTAAAATTAAACAAGATGGTTGTATTAGGATTATGAAATGTTGATTGCAATTATTAATTATCACTAAAAGACAAATAATAAAATTTTGAGAACAAATACTTAATATTTAAGTGTGTAAGCATGCTAATAGCTTTCTTTAAGAAAAAAACATTTTTTTTCTACTTGCTTGAGTTTTATTTGGAGATCCTATTTTACACATTGTAATAATTTATAAATTTCTCAATAATTAGTTCAATAAAATTAAACCTAAACAATTGCAAATGGGTTTTTTGATAACAGGGTTATCTTCAACCTTACGTCCCTATCTTTTAATTAAAAAAATCAATTAATTAAATATATAAATTCATATTTTATTGAATTTCTACTCCTCATCTCGATTGGTCAACACTATTAGAAGGATTTATTTATATTTGAAGTAAATATAAAGCTTAATTAATCCCCGTGATTTATTGATGGAACATAGCATATCAACTAAGTCGTAAATAAACATAAAAACACAGGAATGCAAAATTGTACTCTTACATCATAGACACTAATATATAAATAAACATATAAATTATAAATATAATTTATATTATATTCTGTTACTTAATTACTTGAGAAAACAGACAGCAACGTTCTTGATCATCTCCGGCTTCTTCTTTTTCAGGTGAGTGGCGGCGGCATGGCGACTTTGTATTTCTCTACGTTGTGAATTCGCCATTGCTGATTTGATCAGAGAAATTGAAGAAAGTAGTTCCGGAGCTCACCTTAAGCATCTATAAATCTAGAGTCGGGGGCAATATTGTTATTCTATCAATATTGCAAGTTCTATTTTGATGTTTATATATATATATATAATAATATAAATTATATTTTAAAACTTCACTTAATCTATTGAATTAGTTTTTTGACATAATATAAGAATTACATTGTCTGATTAAACGATTACAACTTCAAATTTTATGATCTTAGAAATTAAATATAAAAGAGTATGAGCTCATATAAATTTAAAATCTAAAAAAAAAATCACTTGAAAAAATATATTAAAAATTAATATAAATTATATAGCTGTCTCATAACCCAACACTAAAAATAATCATGGCTGTAATTAAGAAACAACCAGCACAAAATAAAAATTGCAAACCCTATTTTCGAGTGCATGGTTAAAGGGAGACAAAATGCGGGCACTTGCGTTGCCGGCTAATCGGTGATTTTGCCGTCAAATTAATAAACGTTGTTAATTACTAGTAAATTTTCATTTGCATGTGGGGATGGGATGACGTGAGATGGCACAACTTGTAAGTATTAGAGAATCATATTACGGGTTTATTTAGAAATTTAAGCTTCTAGGTGAGATGGTTTTTTAACTTAGTATCAGAGCCTTGTTGACCCAGCGGCCACGAGTTCGAATCTCACTACCTCTATTTTATTTGATAAAAACCAAGCACAAGATGATATAAACATGTGCAAGTTTTAAGCCCAAAAAAATTTTACTTAAAAAAATATATTAAAAAATAATATCAATCATATTATAGAAACTGAGATATTCTTTAACGGTGGTGAAAAGGAGAAATGGTCTAGCTAGCCGGTTAAGATATTCATGCGCGCGCATGCACCCCATTTTAATTTGAACATTTCAATTCATGCGTGAAGGTTGACGTCAATAAAATGACTTTTTTAATCATTTAATTTCGGTCTTTGAAAAGAACAAATCGATTATGAGATAACGCAATATTCTAATATGATATCTAGCAAAGCAAAGAATTAGTAAGAGAAAATGGAAATACATATAAAGTCAACACGTGACGTATTTATATTTATACATATATATAAATAGAATGTTAATGCACCAAGTAAGTAGTTTTTTTTATTTCTACTATATATTTTAATAGAAAGCACAAGCCAACTTCTCTTAACCTCTTTCTTAGGTTGTCTCAACGTGAGATTGGTAAGATATGAGGGAGGTCGTACGTGGGGATGAATCTGATGGTCGAGTTGACTTCATGCTAGAGTAGCTAGCCCTTCCTCCTAATATAATCCCTCTTGTTCATTAACAAACATTTTCCTACAGGGACTCATGATCCAATCTAGAAAGGATAGATACTAGAGGAAGGTTGGAGAAGAACAGCAATTAGGGTTTCTTGAAAATGATTTCGGGGGACTCGTCGTGCTTCCCGGGTGCCTTCTCACAAGGCTCGCAACTGTACCAATCTGTGACCGAAGATGTTGTTTCTTCAACTCTTGAAGCAAGTTCCAGCTCAGAGATCCATTCAAATTCTCTTCTCTACAATCTCTCCATTCTCAAAGAGAAGGTCCATCAGGTGGAGTCGCTGGTCATCGTCCTCATCGCACCTGATCACAGCCAGCCTGATGATGATTATAAGTCAGCTCCGGTAGCTTTAGCCAGCATGAGCACCATGATCCAGGAAATAATTGTTGCCGCGTCTTCAATCATGTTCACATGCCAGCAGATGGGAATTGGTAACGATATTTCAGGCAACAATATCAGCACAAGTGAGTTGCACAAGCCACACCGCCGCAAGGCTGAAGAAATCTCCTTGTTATCGCAACCAGATTTCGGCGGCAGCCATGCTGCTGGTAACATCGGCCAAGAAAGAGGGCATAGCTTCTTCACTCCCGAATCTTTTGACCGGTACAGTAATAGCTACAATAATAACTGTAATACTAACGACAGTATTCGAGGAATCCAGGTTAGCAGCAATAATAGGGTTGATATTAGGAGAGAGATATTGTTTCAAGGGGGTGAAAACGTTGGTGAAGGCAATTTACAAGGGCAATCACCAAAGAATTATGATATCGTCGAACTGGATGCAGCCGATTTATTAGCCAAGTACACTCATTATTGCCAAGTTTGTGGCAAAGGGTTCAAGCGAGATGCTAATTTGAGGATGCACATGAGAGCCCATGGCGATGAATACAAGACTATTGCTGCTCTGAGCAATCCGATGAAGAACAATCCAGGTGCAACGTCGGAAAATAAAGAAACTTCAACGAGAATTCCCAGAAAATATTCATGCCCGCATGAAGGGTGTAGGTGGAACAAGAAACACGCCAAGTTCCAGCCATTGAAATCCATGATTTGTGTGAAAAATCATTACAAGAGGAGCCATTGCCCCAAGATGTATGTTTGCAAGCGTTGCAATAAGAAGCAATTCTCGGTGCTGTCTGATCTGCGGACTCATGAGAAGCACTGTGGGGATCTCAAGTGGCTATGCTCGTGTGGGACAACATTTTCGAGGAAAGATAAGCTTATGGGTCATGTTGCCTTGTTCGTTGGACACTCTCCAGCTATAGGTGGTTTGACAAAACCTGCAAAAGCTGAGAACCAGGCAATGCAGATGCATCTATATCATGATAGGTAAATAATAGGCTTTTCTTACTTTCTTCTCTGGTTATCCATTACCTTAATTATGTACGTAATAAACGTAAAAGTACGAATTACTCTGAAATTTCCATATATATATATATATATATCACTTTGTATATCCATATATATTAATTTTGCTGAAAATTCATGTTTAGAAAGGGTTTAAAGTAGGATGATGACATAACACCCTTTAATATAGCTACGTGTTGGGTCTAAGCATACGAGGGTTTTGCAAGTTATCAAACTCAATATCTTTGAGCTTGATTATGCATTGAAGCTAAGCAGATAGTCTCTCCCTAGAATATATTTGTTTTTGTATGTAGAACCAACTTTTATTATAGTTTTTGGAGGTCTATGTGTTAAACTTGTATCTATTCTGAGCACTAGTATTCTACCTAAGAAAATCTCCACAAAGCTAAAAGATCTTCATCATGAGGATAGTGCATTCTTATGACCCCGTTGATGATCTCGATAAAGTTCATTAGTATAAGAAACTATTTTAATGATCAAGAATGTTCCAAATCAGTTTGGAAGATATGATATACCATGAAAATTGGATGCTCCTCGGCTAAATATTCCTTATACTGGATAACAACAAATATAACAACATATCTGTAAAATCAAGCACCTGGATGAAAGGCAACACTAAAGTCTATATACATTCTTTTTTTTATTGATTAAATAAATACATAATCGATATAGCAAAAAAGATCTTAGAACTCCTCGTGAGAATGCCAACCAAAATCACATTCTTTTTCTCTCACTTTATTTCTGAGTTGAAAATCACATTTTTTCTGCCTCAAAATCATTAGAATACCAACCAAAATATTTGTTTTTCTATTTCGTTTTATCTAATTGTAGAAAAAATATGATTTTGCATCCTAGATTAAATGCACTAAATCTTACACAAATAGAACTCTGTGTGTGTGTCTATATATATACACCTCCTCTTCTTACCTAGAGGTGAGGAGAAAAAAGAGAATAAAAGATGAGAGAAATGAAAGGAAAAAAAGAGGGCAAAAACTAAAAGGACGAGAGAGAGGCAACCAACATAACTAAAAAACACCGAGGAAAAACCTTCTATTAACCAACTTTGCCCCCTTCCCTATAGTCCCTCCCTTTTAGCCAATGACTTCGAGTATCCCCTCCTCCAATCAAACTTTCTCCCATTCGCCACCACCAGCTTCACCAACGTCTATCCATGTCCCTAGAAGCAACGATCATCGGTTGTGCAGAAGCTCAACATCATCATCTCTGATTGTCAGTCGCTAGTCAAGTTTCCATGCATTCCTCTTCACTTTGCATTTTAATTACATACTCACTATGCATGTCTTTGTTTTTACTCTTTAACTGAATTATAAACCATTTGAACAGTAATTAAGGAGGCATGCATGAGATAGCTTTAAGGTTTGTTTTTTATATATTGCAAACAAAATACCAATCTCATATTTAGAATACCTGTTTTTTTGGCTCATCGCGACGTGTGTGTGTGTGTGTGTGTGTATATATATTCATGTATATGGACGATACCATAACATATCTTGAACATTTTAAAAAATATATATTTGAAGTTTAAAAGAAAATGAGTTTTAGCATGAATTTCGTAAACACGAAAATTATCTTCTCGCCTTTTGGATTGTACAACATGTTAGTAAATTCTAAAGGGTGGTGGCCAATATTTCAAAAATATAAAAATATTATTTTAGGAGGGTTCATATATTATTCACTGGTAATATTTGGATAAAGAAATCCAAAAGAGGTTATTATCCAAAATATTATTGGGGATATTTTGTTATTAGTAATTGTTAATATTTGGTTAAAGAAACCCTGAGCAGTAAATATCCAAAATATTTTTTAGGAATAATAAGTCATTTTTATATATTTAATCAACACATCTTTGAAAGAAACCCTGATTATAATTGGATACATTTTGATTTTTGACTCCACAGTTTACGAGTCGTAAAAGCATGAAAGACTAAGGCAAAAAAAGAAGCTTTTAAAGCATTTTTAATTTCTTTAGATTTCTAAATTTTTGTTCTTTCTTGCGATTTTTGAGTCATGAACACTTGAATACTAAAGGAAAAAATGAGCACGTTGAATCTCCATAGATTTCTGTCCTAATGTCTCTTAATTCATAGGTAGTAAATTTATCAAACATGGATTTCAAGAGATTTGCATCGTTCTCCTTTATAGACATATCTAAAGGTATGATCCATTTGACCAAGGGTAAGTCTTTTTAGACTTTAAACCCAAATCTATTCATCATACAAACCTATCCTTAGATTTCCATCCTATGCCTTATTGCTTCATGCTTTCATAGTTTATGAGCTGTGAATCATGAAACATTAAGGCAAAAAAGGCTTTTAAAGTGTTTTGAATTTCTTTAGATTTCTAAATTTTTATCCCTCTTTCTTGTGATTAACGAGTTGCGAATATTTGAAATACTAAAGGAAAAAATAAGCATGTTCAATCTTCTTAGATTTTTATCTTTGTAGTCTCTTAATTCATAAGTTGTAAATTTATCAAACGTAGATTTCAAGAGATTTGAATCTGTTCTCTTTAGCACTTTAAAGACATATATAAAGGTATGATCCATTTGGCTAAGGGTATTTCCTTTTAGACTTTGAACTCAAGTCTATTCATCATAGCAAACCTATCTTTAGCAATCACCAATACCATAGCAATCATAAGACAAACCAAAATATCAAGTAGCTAACTTTAGATAGGGTGTACTAGTAGTGCTAAAACCTTCCTTTTATGTAACCAATCTCTTGACATAGAATCTCTAAAAGACAAGTTAGATTTTTATCTTTGTTGTCTCTTAATTCATAAGTTGTAAATTTATCAAATGTAGATTTCAAGAGATTTGAATCTGTTCTCTTTAGCACTTTAAAGACATATATAAAGGTATGATCCATTTGGCTAAGGGTATTTCCTTTTAGACTTTGAACTCAAGTCTATTCATCATAGCAAACCTATCTTTAGCAATCACCAATACCATAGCAATCATAAGACAAACCAAAATATCAAGTAGCTAACTTTAGATAGGGTGTACTAGTAGTGCTAAAACCTTCCCTTTATGCAACCAATCTCTTGACATAGAATCTCTAAAAGACAAGTTAGGTTTCCTAGTAACCATATTACTAGGTGGCGACTCTCTTTTTCAAACAAAAAAAAACCGACATAAATCCCTTGCGAGGGTGTGACATAAATAATTGTCAATTATAGATTTCTGTGAAGTCAATAATATAAAAAAAATGAAGAAATCCAACACAGTTAAAAGAAGGGAAATAAATTAATGTTTGATTGCTAAGTTTTTTAATCTTGAGATCCTTATTCTAAAGTAAAGAGTATAAATATATTTTAATATTTTATGTTATTTTCCACTTCATTTGATCATTTACTATAAATTAAAGCCAGAAAAAATAGACAGACATTAGACAACATTAGGAAAACATCATCCAACCTTAAAAAAACAACTAAAAGAGAACAAAAGGAAAGGGGTAATTAAATCGAGCCTCCATTTTTTTTTTCATTTCCTCTCTTTCTCACTAGCTTCACTATAAAATAAAAAATGGCAATGCCTTAAGAAGATGCGCCATCAAACCCTAATAAAAATATGAGGATTTTAAAGAACCACTATCTTAGCACAAGTTTGTTTCTTCCACAACTCTTTATGCCTCATCTCAACTATAAAAAAAAAAAAGTTTTTATGTCATGGAATACTCTCTTTTCTACCTTTGTTGCTCTCTCTCCAACTAATATTTCTCAAATCTAGCCTTAATATCCCTCAACAACCCCCGACAACTCCGACTAGTTTATAAACACCCTACTCTTGAATCCCTTCAAAACCTTCCTCTAATTCCTAAAATTAGAATTATATAGGTTCACCTTTTTAGACATGAAACAATCAACTCCCTCCTCTTCCCTCAACCATTACCATTATAATTAGCATTTACCTCTTCCCCTTCATAAATAAATCCCAAACCCAATACCCCTATTCTCACTATATTTATCCTAGTAAAATCCATATACGTTGACATACTTAGTCAAACTCCTTATCTTCATTCCCTCACATTATTTAACAAATCCTTACCATTCTTTATATTATCATTCCCCCAAAAATATCATAATATATAAATCAAGCAAGATATTCTTAAAGCTTTTTAAGTGGAAAATGGGTTTTGAAATCAATTTAAGGAGCTTTTTCCTCTATTCTTTTAAATAATATTTTAAGTTGGGAAAAGCATGAATATGAGAGACATTGCATTCTAATGCCAATCATAGACATCTTTTTATACTAATTGCTAGTTAGGGGTTTATATCTTTGTACTACAACGATTTAAATGTATTGTGAGTGTGGATTGAAAAGGTGTTGGTGATTTTTAAAAGAGATAAATTCATCATTTATTTAAGTTTTTCGTATAAAGTATATGAGGATTTTTTTTTATCTAAGTTGAAAACTGAATTAACTCATGATATAAGGTGCAATTTATAAAAATATAAAGAGAAAAAAAGAAGTTATAAGAGGCTTAGATGTAATTATACAAAATAAAATAAAATCCAGCAAACTAAAAAAAAATATTTATCAATATGTATAACGCACAATTAGCAGCGAGACAATGATCCAATCAGATAACGCACATCTAGCAGCTCATTCTCGACACACATTTTGTACGCTCGTCAGAACGCACATTTGCAGTGAGACGATGAGCTGAAATTCATGATGTTCACACTTGAATAGCTTCAACTAATACAAACACCTTTCAGAAAAAGATTATGACTTCCGAGCGATATATCTACTTTGTAGCAGCACTCCTCGGTTTCGATGATCCAAAAAAACATTGATATCAGACAAAGATCATTTGCACAGGTTAAGGATACATCACTGAACCGAGTTATTAAATAATTACTAGAAAATAACTTTTTTTTATTAATGTGAATGTACCATGTAAACCTGCACGAGTCTTGAAATTAATGATCATGTAAACCTCCAACAATCATTATATTAACAATCATATAATACATGAAAACAAAATACTTAATTTCAAGCTCTTGCTTATGTCCACCTACCCTTCGGCAGCCGAATTCATATTAGTCCAATATTTTAATACCTCCCTGTCCAGAACACTTCCACTGGCCTGATGGTCTGTCTGTCAAATTTGCGTTGCTGTAGATAACTCAAAGGTACTGGATCTCTTGTAGCACTGACCAGAGATCTCGTGGCAGGCCCTATTAATCAATATTACAATCAGCTATATTTACTCGTATTCATGCAGATTCTCGTTCAAATCAGTTATATTACAATCAGTTATAATATCTAAGAAAAATGGTCTAGTTCCTGTGTGTTCCATCAAGCTGATGTCGAAAAAAAGAGTAGCATCGACATTCTACGTGCTTTTTACGGAAGCAATCAGATCTTGAAAATACAATTCAGAACTTTTGCATCTGTGTGCAAAGTTTCTACACAGCTTTGTATATACTTCCTCCTATAAGGTTAAATAGTTGCAATCCATCAGAACTTTGTACGGAGTCACAAAAGCTATCTTCTCTCTAATCAATTTCAGCATGTACATAATCAACAAACACAAAATTCTTTTCAAGTTGATTTAATGCGTAGGCCAAGCCGGCACTGGCAAGTGCAAGGGCAGCCAAAACAACTCGAAGATGAACATCCGAAGGAATTCCGACCGTTGCACAGAAAGCAATAGTTGCACCTATTGAAAACTTTTGCAGTGTCTGGAATGATGTATAGGCCTTTTTACACGATGAGCACTTTTGCGTGTGTTGTTCAAATCTATCCAGCATCTGCATGAAGAGATAGGAGAAGAAAATTAAAAGTGTCAGGAATACAATCAATCTCCTTTACCTATACTCATTTCTTCGAAGAAGCCAACAGTTTGGTGAAAAGCACCACTTGTGAAAACATTCCAACAATATAGGAAAGCAAGAGAATTTTCCAAGTAAGAATTCATTATTGTATCACTGCTATCTCACTAACATTGTTACTCTGATACTGTCAATTTTAATGAAAATCCTCTTCATGGTTGCTTTTGGAGTTCATACGACAAAATAATTTGTCCTAACAAATCAGAACAGCTCCTGCAAGGGAGAGGAAAACGAGAAAGGAGGGTGTGAGTTTCATACCTCCCGTTTTGATAAAACTGTTGATGGCAAAGGTTGTTTGCCAGTGAGTCCAAACCACTCAGGTTTGCTGTTGCCATGTCTCCTCAGCCAACTACGAAATTCCAAAACAAACCGATCTGATTGAGTGGGTGTGAATGTGAGTTTTGTGTACTGCTTATTAATATCATCAGAACCTCCCATGGATTGCGAAAGAAATGTCTTCTCTTGACCCTGAAGGACGATCATGTCTCCATCATATACCTTATTTGAAGTCCAATGCTCATGCCATCTTGGAATCACCTGACACAGACTCAGTTTGATATGAATGATTTTAAGCTGCTGCTGAGGATGGCACCCCTTTGGGACATATATAACTTGTGAAAAGCAATAGCATTCAAGATTACCAATAGGGTCGACAAAGAACATATTCAAGTAGGAAGCAAACCTATTTTGGTGGAAAAAAATGCACATCCATAACAAGAAATGATCCAAGTATGATAATGTTGTAGCACATATAGCCAAGTCATGATTTAGGAATGACCCATCCCTCCATGTATTTTCTCATACAAGTATCAAAAGCCATATGGTCCAAGCCACTGTGATTTTGTGATTTTGAATTACACTACCAACATACAGTAAGGCCTGTTGTTAGCAGAATTGATGCAATTGACCTCCAACCTTTATCATACCATTTACAATAGCAGAATTTTTTTTCCTTCTTTTAAATTCAAAACAAAGAATGATACTCTTGATTAACTTAAACAAACGCATAGGAAACATTGACATTTTTTTCCATTGGTTAGGGTAGCCATGCTTCAATAGCTCATAATTTGTTGTTAAAACCCATCTGCATAGGACATGACATTCTATCTCTACATAATAACACATTTCAACAAAATATCATTCCATATCAGACAGGATAGAATCAACCAGTGCAATCAAAACATAGGATATGAAGCACCAAAACACAAAGGAATCTGAAATGATGAGAACCGGACTATAACTGGGCAATTGGACAATCTGTGATTTAAATCACAATTGTACAAGCATGGAAAATGCCAACTACCAATGAGCTGCAAGGGCATATTTATAATTCCAAATGTAGCGATATGATGGATGAAATACATGCGGCTGGTTTTAAACAGATACTATGTGTAATTGTAAATACCACTATCATAATCTCTTTTAGATGTGGAAAAGCATTGGAGAGAAAATACAAAAATTGACATCAGAATGAGCCTCTTAATTTGTAATAATCTGTCGGATAATGTAGGTCGTTTGATCAAAATAAAGATCGAAGGGAATTAACATGATTGTTATTACACTAGATAATGAAGACAATTTACCCTCTTAGTAAGATGAGAAAACATAAAATATAAAATTATAATAGGTAGAAAGCAGTATTTGCGTGATAAAAAAGACAGGGCTATAACGTGGTAAAATTACTAGAAAGAACTATACGTCAACATACTTGCCACGAGATAATGAGCACATAAGAAGCTCGATCAAAAAAAAATACCTGCCACCATGCAGGCCCTGGCATTGTGAACTGGAAGAAGTTTCGAGCACTGCAGACAATTGAACGGGTCTTCCCAGGTGCCATTGGCACATTGAAGGAGCAAATCCATATTATCCATTTCTGATCACCAACAATGGGAAGTTTTGTGTCTATCTCCACTCTGGAAAGAAACAAGCATCTCTAAGTTCTGTAATCAACGGTTCCATGGAGAGGAAAGAGACAGATTAAAAGAGTTCTAGATTCAGGACAAGAAAGAACACATAATTTCTAACTTTGAACAAAGAGTTGACATCAGAATAATCACTAAGCACTTTTCATTTGTTTTTCATCAATTGCAAGCAGTTGAATAAAGTAGAACATATTGAAGCACATTTAGCTTCATACTCCAAAATCTAAGCTTCTCTGGATAGCCTGCAGCATGGACAGTGCCAAAGCTTCCATGATCAGTAACATAAGCTGGTGTGAAGAGCTGCATTCACCTTACAAAAGCCCACAACAAAGTTTATATAAACAACAAATGGAGGGTATCTTTACCAGACCTCAAGAAATGAAATGAGGAGGTTCTTGAAGCATAAAATCCAGATATTCTTATTGAATTTTGAATTAGAGTTTCTTATAATTTTTATATTAAAACAGAAAACCTACTAAAGGTCTCCCAATAACAAACAAAAAAGCACAGAAGTGAATGTTTTGTCAAAATGAAACCTTTGAAGCAAGTGACAAAAAGGTTCATTAAAGAAGTTCACAATTCTTTCTCCTGAATGGACTTACTTATTAATATAGTAACAAGGTGCAACAAATTCAGCAGTGATCCTTGGGTTCCCATCATTGGCTCCACCAAAGCCCCAGGGGCCACTAGACTCCACTTTAAATTGCAAAGGCTTGGCTCTATCTCTCCTTCCTGTAACCTGTGGATTCATTTATCCCAATTAGTAATGTGATAAGGGTAAAAGTTTTCAAGTACTAATATATACCAGGAACCCTGAAAACAAAATTCCCCATGTTAAACAATGCATTGAAGATTAGAGCAGCAGACAGTGCAATTTATACTAGCGAATCTTAGAGTTCATGCTACCAGAATTGCTAGTAAGAAAAGCTGAATATTATTCAATTTATAAGCAAATTACCAACAACATGGACAAATTTCACTGACAGATCTGCAGTAGGATACATAACAACATTGCCCCAGGCATAAATTGCATGGAAACATTTAGTTTTCTCCTTGTAAATAGCCAAGACTTGCTACACGCAGTCAGGTTTCCAAGTTGAAAAGGGTAGAAGAAAAAGCTGCTTTTTCAGCAGGAACAGAGAGAAGCATCCTACAGTTACCAATCTGACCTCAGTCAAACCTTTATCAGTCTTTCACAAAAAGGATTCTTGACACATCATAAACCAGTGCATTCTTGACACGTCAGAAACTAGTTTGCATAAATGATCCAGATTCCAGAAGCAGCATGAAAATCACGACTCTTCTTCTTTTGTTCAAGAATGACCACTCACAATAACATTTAGCGGATCATTCAAGAGAACTAAGTTGATCCTTGTCAAGAAATGATAAGTAAAGATACATTTATGCTTCAACACAGCAATATACTTACACATATGGGAACTACTATGAATTGATGTCTTTTATATTTGTAAGAAAACTGCTTTAACCCAGCCAAAATTTATATAAATGATAGTGATTCCTGGCATTGAATATTGCCCTTGATCAAACTAAGCGACATTGAGACTCGGCATTTCGTAAACTGTGCGGTGAATTCTTCAAATTCTATGAATTTACTGAGAACTAAAAGGACAAATCTTCAACCAAGATGATTAGACACATCTTTATACCTTGTGGTGTGCAAAGTCAATGTGTGAAGGATCAGAAACATTCTCCATGAGGGTATCATAACCATAGAACAAATCACGCTGAATTGTCACCGTTGAGAACTCAGGCTTATTGAAGTCATCAGGTAACCTAAACAATCACCGTTAAAACCAGGTACAATAATTATTAACTGCATGACATTGTCATATTAGGTAACCCAATCATTACATAAAACCTAAATCAAACATGGAAACAAGAAAGGATCAATCACATGGGGGGTTTGGTGGCTTGAGCTCTTTCCCAACCATTCTCGTCTGGCCAAACAAAGAGCAGACCCTGGGACACCATTGTAGGAAATCTGGTAGCACAAGCTCTTGGAGACTTGACTGCACGAGCTTCAGGGCCTTCAGGTAAAGCCTGAGGGATTCGTGTGCAAGATCCACACCCATCAAATGACCATCCATGGTATGAACATTGCAGGTGCCCATTTTCATCGATCCTTCCTTCCTACCAAATCAAAGTGAACATACTTTTCAGTTTTAGTTCCTAAAACAACATGGAAAACACAGCTTTCAAATATTTATCTCTAAATCTCTAACTCAACTAGAACCAACCAAACACTGCACACAAATTTAGCTTTTTGCACAAACAAGAAGGCGTAGTTAGCTTCGAAACATGAATCAATCTCAAGGAAATGGAACCTGATCCAACTATCTTACTCAAGTACGATACTTTTCCGAATCCAATAAACAACGAAAGGGACCTCCTAATCATAGTGTAGCTTCCAATTTCTTTATATCGTGAACTAAGCAAACGGAGAACAACTCCAATTGTACTGGGGGCATAAATGTGCAAACTTACAGATAAAGGGGCAAGTCTATGAGGACATTTATCATCAAAAGCAACCCATTCTTGGTTAACTTTATCAAACCAAAGAACCAAGTCACGACCCAGAAGCTGAAATGGGGTTGGCAAGAGAGGGTCCAAATCCTCAAGTAAAGAAACAGGGTACCAATGATCCCTCCAAGTGAATTTAGAATCAATAACCTCCTCTCCACTCTCATCATCAACCCCAAACCCTTCTTCTTCTTTCCGTACAGATGGTTGTGACTGTGAGGGAGGTGCTGCTACATGTAAAGGAGAGATCTTTCGAGCTCTTTTAGTCAGTAGTTTTGCGTTAAAGGTTTTGGTGAGTGAAAAGGGAGATGATTTGAAGTGGGCTTTGGGGTTAGTTTGTGTTACAGATTTGGAGATGCAAGTGGTCGATAGAAGTAGAGCCATTTTTAATGATCTTTATTGCTTTAGTTTATTAAAGTCCAGTGCTTTCTTTATTCAGTTTGTGGAGCTTTCGTGTGTTTCCAGTCAAGATAATACAGTTGTGCTTGCGTACAAGTTTGTCACAGAGGCTTGGAATGGAAGTGTCCCCCTTCATCTGCTTCTGGGCTTCAAATCTGAAAGTGATCGATTCTTTTCAAGAATTTTATTTTATTTTTATTATTTATTTCAAAATAGCAGACTGCAAAAACTGAATTAGAAAATACCATCAAACTCGTCATAAACTGTAAAGCAATTTTCATCCAAAAATATAAAGTCTCAGTTATTTTTATATGATGACTGTGGAAAATAAAAGTAATTGAAGTTTTATCCATCAAACAATTGTTGATATATTAATAAAATAAAGTTTTAAATTAAAACATAAAAATAAAGGGCATCGAATTGTACTTATTTATTTTGTTTTTCATCTATTAAGTTCATCTTGATTAAGCTCAGCTATTCTACCCGTGATTTTTTAATTTACAATGAAATTAAAATAAAATAGTTATTTTTATTTATCACATTATGTTGTTATGAGGTCGAAGGAAGTTGTACCTTGTGACCAATCCCTCAAATAATCGTCTTTTTAGTTTTCTCGTAAAATATATTTCGAATGCTACAAAATGCTCGGATCAAATTTCCTGCCACGTGTTAGGTGGACTTTTTGCATTGGACGGCGGCCAGAATTTTCTTTTTTTGTGCATGATTGAAAATATTTATTGTTCAAAAATACATTAAAATTATATTATATTTTTTAAAAATCATTTTTGATATCAATACATCAAAATAATATAAAATATTAAATTTTATTAATTTAAACTTAAAAACAAAAACAAAATTATAGATGTTACTAATCCCAAACTGGCACTAAATTACAAATACAGTAAGAAAGGTTACTAATCCCGTGCTAGAAACAGCAAGAGGAAAGCTAAAGCTCCCCTCTTCCAGTTCAAAACTGCACTCTTCTTCTAGTTAAGAACAAGCCTTGCTATCTATTGAGTTTTCCCCTGGCGAGCAACCAGACAAAAGTTGTACATTCTTAATGTTCAATAGTAAATACTGCTCATTTAGAAACCAAATGTTGCAATTCTCAGATGACAAATTACTATTGGCTGCATGTATAAATTGTTCATACACTATCGTGTCATTTATCAATCAAATGGTCACCACAATCAACAATTTTTCAATGTATGAAATAGATGTATATGCCGATATCTCATTGTTTAGATCACAAAGAATCTACTATATTAAGTTCTTACATTATAAAGAAAGAAAGAAAAGAAAAGAAAAACCGAAACCTTGTTTTTAAGCAATTCCATTTCCCAGAAATTTTCATTCTCATTGTAATTCTCGACATGTTGCTTATCCATTTGTGATGATGATCAGTAGATTTCTAGGTACAGAATCCACAAAGATGTCCATTGGCACAAAAGAAGATATTGCGAGCAAATGTCTCAATTTGCAGGAATTGTGCATGCAATTTACTCCCCCACCCCAACACTTTTCTCGCAAAGCACATTACTTCTTTGGGTAAGGCCCCGGATCAGGTCCAATGTCACGTGAACCTGTGTTTATGTAAGGCCCTCGGAAAGTCGCCTGTGGAGGCAACGGTTTTGATGGGTCAATCACTGGTTTACCCCTGGATGATCTGTAGATGACAACTCATGTCTTTAGCTACAAAGAATCAAAGAAAGACAAGTTCCCAGCACTATTAATGAGAATTCAGTTACTTACGCCATGTAGAAGGGAAATGCCAAGCCTGCGGAAGCAAAAGCCAGTAATCCAGTGGCAACAATGACATTACGTGTCCGGGTCATTGGGCTCAGCAATTCAGGTAAAAGTGATCTAAATGGAGACCCAAAGATGAAACAAAAAAATGTCAGTCCCTCTTCATCAGTATGAAAATACAGTAACATGTCTATATATGAATGGTTTAACATTCGAACCACTAGCAGCATCCATGCCAGGAACATACGTAACTTTTTCAAGCTTACATCATATCCTAAAAACCTTACAGCTTAAGTCCAAGATAGATGATTTTCTTCTTTGGAAAATAACCTAAAATGAATTTGCAATCTCCAGGTTGCATATTTTTAGCAATGCAATGCACTATTTTTTCTTTCTTTTTTTGTCAAGTCCAATGTACACAACAATTAATCCCATTATCAATACAAGTTCAAAACACACACACACAAGCAAACATAGCCTAGCAGTTGTGTATTCTGAAACAGGTTTGAATCCAGTTTAATTGGTTCTTGTGCATTGTGTAGTCCAAGACCCAACAGCCTCCCTAAAACCAATTCATAAGAGCTCAATACAGAGCAGAAATGGAGAACCAGAACACCTTGAATAATGGACAGTATCAATCATGAATAACTAGTAATAATTCAATTAACGTCACCAACATCAGAAAACTATAAGGATTAATAACACAGGTAATAGTCATCAACCACTCCAAAATTGTCATTCCATCGTTTTACTGCACAAAATAAATCAACCCCACAACATATTTTTGCAAATCCTTTTCTACTTCTTAGGGCTCATTGCTTGAGAGGGGGAAAAAAGGAAAGAGGGCCAAATAACCCTAACTAACATGAGTAAAAATATCCATTGCGGGTCAAGTGAACTGAGGTACCTGATTCGATATCAACTCTAAGTTTCGAGTCACCGTAAGGAAAAGGATGCCTCGGTGAGTTGGAGCGGTTTGTCAGAGGACCGGGAGCCGGTTAGCTAGCTTGGCATTACACCGACAAGAAAGGAGATGGAAGAATACGAGGGCTGATTTTTTTGTTTTGTTTTTCTTAAATCTAAGAGTTTCCAAGTTGAGTTGGGCTGCGTCAGCATGTAGAGATCCTGTTTGGTAAAAGAGCTGCGTTTTTGCGATCATTTTTTTAAAACAAATTATTTATTTTTATTTTATTATAAATATATATAATTTTAATATATCTTTAAATGAAAAATATTTTAAAAAAAAATATACCTGTAACAAGCATTTCAGCGTCGACTGCCATTAAATTTTTGAAACTCCATTCCAAAAATGTTTTTTAAAAAAGCATTATTTTTATTTTTATTTTAAATTAAAAAAATCTTAATATTTGTAAATCATCTTTATATAATAATGTGAAAAGTAAACTTTAAAAAATAAAAATATCATTTTAATATATTTATAAAAAACAATATTTTTAAAAATAACTCCAATCATACTTCTAATCCTAAACAGGCTTAAACCCGATGATATACAACTAAGAGTTTGAGTTCGATGGGTTCACTACCGGGTCACATAAAGCAAATGGATTTGATTTTCTTTCATTTAAAAAAAAAAAGGAAAGGGAAGAAAAAACAATAAATGGCTTTCATGCTCCCCCCATGACATCTATATTAATTAGTTTATAATTTAAATCCAGAAAAAATAATTACTCCTCTATCCAGTATTTATGAATTATGTTAACAAGTAACGAAAGTCTGTTGGATTATTGGAAATGTGGTAAATCTAACACAACACCAAAGCAGCAATAACTAAAAACCTGAGTCTAAAAAAAAAACTATTTCAGCATCACATAAATGCTGGCCCCCATGCAAAATGTACAGTCAATTTACACCCCTGATTATTTGATGAAACCAGCGCTCAAAATTAGCATGAAAAATCTATAATTAATCCCGCTGCCTACAGGAACCTGGTCACCATTAATTATGCTTACATGTAGTTCATGTTCCAGAATATGACTTGCTAAAAATCACAACAGAAACATAGATCGCTAGATGCTGCTGCTGGCTACCAGCACCCAAAGAATTCCCCTTCATAGAATTCCCAGGGCCTCTGGAAGCTGCAAAAGTGCAAGCTTCATGCAGTTGTTGCCGCGGCTTCAGTGTCATTTTTACTAGCATTTGATTGAGAGGAAACAGGTGACTTCTCTGGGCTCAAAAAACGTCCAGTCATTGGATCGACTGGTCGTGTGTCACGAGGACCACCCTTCCGTCCCATTACCATCATTGGCGGTGGAGGTAGGAGCCCTGCTCTGAAAAGAATGCGTTGGACAGGTTCTGATGGCTGAGCACCAACTGACAACCAATACCTGCAGAAACCAGCAGGAAAAAATAACTGAAGAGAAAATAACAATGGGATGTTTATTCGTTTCTTATCGCTTCATTTTTCTGCTTGGGCAGCATTTAGTCACATAATTCTCTGTGAACTTGTATACCATAATTAAACTAAACTCTGAAATTCTCAATAATACAAACCTGCAGAGGTAAATTAAAGGACTTGGATCCATAATAAATCAACCATGTACCCCAGGGTAGAAATACGTGATGGTACTATCATAAGTGACCACCAGGATACCCAAATCAATGACCAAACACATCTATGGGATACAAAAATCTAATGGAAGAAAATCCACCACTGCAATTGCCATGAAAGAAAAGGTTTGTTTCTGAAAAAAATTCTTCTCGAGAATTGCATTTCTTCTTCTTTATATCACATCACACCACACCACAATATACATGTGGAATGAGGTTTAGGTGAGAAAAATCATGATGTAGGACAGGGTAATTATGATACTTGATTATTCAACTATGTTGGTTACCCTATATAAGACAACATGAGAATTGGACTACATTAAACAGATAAAGGGAGGCATGTGGTATAGGCTGTGAAAGGGAACTCTGAGATGATACAGGAATGGAAGTTACGTGACTGAAACTCTTACATGGTAAGAAACTGAGTAGAGATGGACCAATTAAATCCCATGTCAAGAGTATAGTGGCTTGTGAATTTGCTATGCTAAACCATTATATTCCAGCACTAGGTTTAGCATTGAAAGAACAGTCATTTAAAAGTCAAGCTATGATTAACACTACACCACAATGCAAAACCTACATTCATCCTCTCAGTACAGCTGGCACGGGATTTTATAGATCTAAAAGCCCCCCTGAACTAGTAAGGAATAGAATAAAAGTACTATATATCCAAGATCCTTATGATTATTTTCACCTTACTCTGAGACCCAGCTTCATCTCCTGTTCAGAAGCCTAGACCTAGTTCCACTTCCATTTATCCCCAAACCTCACTAAAACCTTAAAATTCTATATATACACATATATTCACCTAGACAATAGCATTACAGGAAAATGTAGTGAAAACCAGGAAATATTATTGGGATCTCCCAATCACTCTGTTGCAAGCTTGAACAGCCAAATGGCAGCGGCAGTTAAAACTTTTAGGAACAAAATAGTTTACAGCTTCTGCCAGGTTATTAAAACAAGATAAAATGGATCCATGTATGCAAGGACATCGAAAACACTGATTGTCTCTTTGACTCTGCCTAAATAAATCATCTAAGTGTAGAAGCGAAACTCCCAAAACTAACCCTGATATTGATATTTTGAAGAAAACAAAATTGAAAAATAAAAAGTTGTGCATTAAGAATTAACAGAAGCAACAAGAAAATGTACCCCTCCACTAACAACTATTAAAGGATATGAGAAACCAACTGCACAAAGCATGTCAGGTTAAGACACACAAATACATTAGAAAGAGTTAAAAGCACTTCAAGACCAATTGGACAAAGTTCCAAGCACTCCAATAGGGCATGTAACAAGAGATTTGTACATAAGGGGAAAACAGGGACAGTAAAATATAGCTTACTTCACTCTCTCAAAATTAAGACCCATTCGTTTGCCTCCATCTTGACCTGTGAAAAAGCAGTAACTTTTTATAAATAAATAGCTACTTGTGGATCAATATGCCTTGACTGGCAGTTGATAAAGCAAGGGAAAATGTCAAAAAGAGAAGTTAAATCATCATTCGAGTGACTGTTCAAACTTCGAAAGACTGACAAAACATAACTGAGTTTGCTTAAAACTAGAGTTCAACGTTTAACTTTCAAATAGCAATTTTCAGTTCTGCCCTTTCTTTTCCCTACAATATCTCAGGCTCTAAAAACTAAAAACTTGCTTAAATTAATCCCAACAAATCGGTTCCTATCTCTTGGATCCATAAAAATAATATTAGGGAGATTGTGATAATATAAATTTTCATACAATATCTTAGTAATAAAAAAAAACAAATAATATTATTTGCTTACCAATAAAACCAAATAAACAAAAGCTTGAAAAATCATTCCTAGATACCTAAATCAGGTATATCAAGAGTTGTAATCCTCCCCATAGTAATAACATAGGAACACCATGAGAAAAAATCATGGGTTACACCTATCATATGCGAGAAAAGAAGACTCCGATCAAACTGGATAATTAATCCACATTTCAGATATTAGACTAAACAATGTTATCTTCGATTAACATAGACATAACCTTTTATAAGACATTTTCCATATTTGTGCTCAAGCTAACAGTAAAGGACAACAAGATGTAAGAAATATAGCAAGGAAACTTGATAAAAACAATGTGGAAATTTGAGTTCCAGGAAAAGGGGACAAACCAGGAAGCGGATTGTAGTAACCAAGGACCTCAAGATGTTTGCCATCTCTCGGGGACCTGCTGTCAGCAGCCATGACCCGATAAAATGGCTTGTTATTGCACCCGAATCTCGACAACCGGATCCTCACCACCATTTTGGGTTTAATATTCTATGGATGAATCCCAAGTCACAAACTCAGCGAGTTATAGGTTGAGGGAAGAAGAGGGGAGAGTAGCTTGAGCTAGGGTTTTTGTTTTTGTGGTCTTAGAGCAACTCCAGCCAAGAAGGTAAATGGAATAGCAAAAATAAAATATTATTTTTTATAGCATTTTTGTATTACTATTCATGCTCCAATGGGACATGTATATGAATAGGTAAAAATACTTTCCTCTCCATAAGATGCTATTTATAGCATCTCATGGAGAGTAAGGTAAAATCATGGCCCCACCTTGGGGCCACCTTTTTATATATTATAATATATATATATATATATTAGAAAATAATGTAATTATTTTAAAAATATTTGTTTTTATTTTTAATTAAAAATACTTTAACAAGAGAGTAAAAAATTATATATAAAATTAATAATTATATTGTTGGAATGTTTTTTAAAAGCAATTATTTAATTATATAACTTACTCTTATTAATTGTATAATTAATTGCATAATTAAATTACATACAAAATAATTACACTATATTTAAAATAATATAAAAATAAATGGCTTTTGTATAATTAATTGCATAATTAAATTACATACAAAATAATTACACTATATTTAAAATAATATAAAAATTATATAACTTACTCTTATTAATTGTATAATTAATTGCATAATTAAATTACATACAAAATAATTACACTATATTTAAAATAATATAAAAATAAATGGCTCTCCAAAATGGCTTTTACCACTGGAGCACACATCAATAAAAAAGCCATAAATACACTATTTAAAATGCTATTTTAGAGATTTGCCTCTCTAAAATAGCATTCTCCATTGGAGATGCTCTTAGAGCTGGATTTTTAGATTAATGCTTAATAAATCGGGCTGGGCTAACCTGTCTGGCTTAAATAGGCCCCATATAATAGCCCAGACACAATAATCTTATAATACTTTAATTTTTTTTTTCAAAAAAAAAAGGAATTTTCTTATTGAACTCGAGAATCGATATGTCCACATCAAAAAAAAAAAAAAGAGCCCATTATATATTCATGATTCCATCATGCTGGTTATAAAACATCGTGGATCAATTCAAAAATATACGAAACAGAAGTCTTGTTTACGTTAGACTGTACTTCAAATCAATAATGATGACCGAATGGAATTTACCCTATTTTTGTTTATTGAATGAATCTTGATGAGTTTATTGATTATTGAATGAGTCTTGTTTATTTAAAAATGTATTAATATTTTTTTTTAACATTAACATATCAAGTTAGAAAACACCAGAAAAAATTAAAATAAAAAGTTTCTTAAGTGTTTTTCAATAACATTTTGAAGACAATGTCAAACACTCACTGGATATATAAAAAGACAATGTCTGGTATGACCAGTGTGAAGAAGGGATGGAGATATAGTCGCATCAAATATCATATCTCTCGAGTATAGGTCATCCCTGTTGTTGAGGACAACGTCTGTTATCACGATATCAGACAGAGAGAAACACATTCACTGCACAAGCTTTAGAGCTCCTTTTTCGGAAAGTTGAAATTTTGTGTCCCTGTTTATGAGTTTAAGAACCTCAGTCATGGTGCTGGCCATTTTGCCATTGGATTCGAATCAATATCGCTAGCTTTCAGTAACCACTAATCAATAACTCACATGAAAAAGATTATTTAAATCATCCCATGAAAACACGAACACTTGGTGAGCCCTCTCGAGCAGATTTAAAGAGGCACAACAACAATGCCAACTTGCTTGCCCATTAGTGCTTTTGTCTACACAGTACTGTCACGTTTCAAACTATTATATTTGGCTTGAAAAAAACATCATTTTTATGATTTTTCAAGCCAGGCACAATTTGAAACGTGTAAACAAGCATTGCCTTACTCTAGTGGATACAACAAAGGATAAGAAAAACACCTAAGTGGGCGATAATGAGAGAGAGCAAAGCATCCTTATTAAACACAACCATAAAATTATCGACCATGAAATCGCAGAACTAATTCCATGGAAAAACAATAATTAACCAGGTTACCCAAATAGCTGCCGAATTCATTCCTTTGATCTACTCTGCTCCGGTTGAACCAGAGTTATATTTGAGGCAATTCAGACTGAGGTAAAGATCAAGCATTGCATTTAAGCATTGTCAAGGGTCATCGGTAAACCTAGACTAATGAAGAAGTTTATAGGGAGCTAATAAACTGTAAACACTGTTAAGGAACCATCTTATCTAAAAGTTTAAGTTTGTAAGTGAGGTCCCACAATATGATTTATATTATTCTCTAACACACTCCCTCAAGTGAAAGTCCTTTGGGCTTGAAACTTACACAGACATACATCACCTTGTGCTTATTTTTTATCAAATAGAATGGAGGTAGTGAGATTCGAACTTGTGACCGCTGGGTCAACAAGGCTCTGATACCAAGTTAAGGAATCATCTCACCTAAAAGATTAAGCTTGTAAGTGAGGTCCCACAATATGATTTATATTATTCTCTAACAAACACGACTATCACAGTGATACAAGGCAAAGCAAAATTAGCTCCACGATATTCACATTTTGAACAAAAACTTGGTGACTACCAATATATGCTAAAGACCGATCAAATCCATCACCCAAAATCAGTAGTGAATGAGTGTCAAGATGAGTCCTACCGTTTAAGTTCCTAGTCCACAGTAGCTAGGATTGACAAAAACATCAGAATCCAATCAGCAATAACAAGCTAACAATTTCACCTCCAGCAAAGGCAACAAAATGAAGCTCACCACCATAACCATAACACTAGACATCTTAATCTCAGTAAGAAACAGAGCTTGAAAACACACTCACAGAGCAAGCCATACCCTAAATTCACCACTACACATGCCAATCTTCAACTAGCCACCCCAAGATTTATCATACTAAAATTTCCTCCAATACACATAGCTTTAAAAAAACAAGAGTTTAAACTACATCACGTTTCATAAGAAATACCCACAAACAAAAACGAAAGCAAATATCCAAACTAAGTGCATCTAATTAACCAACGCTGATAATGTTGAAAGAAGCAAACAACCCCTAACACGAAATTCTCCACAGTGGAGAATTTCAACACAATACTAAAAATCCATAACCGTTTACGCAGGGCATAAACCACAGTATTTCCTTCCTGTTCAGCATTTCAGCCATTATAATAAGGTAATAAAAACTTATCACTTGACAAGAGATTGATCCTGCTGCTGCTGATAGTTCAAAGGCCTCCTGAACAGCATGATGTGTGGCTCCGGGCGATGAATCGCATAATGGACCCACCCTCTGCTCTGCTGAACTCCAATCGCTCGCCACTCATTCTACCCAAAAAAAATATCATGATCTCAGCCGTACTTCTTTCAGTTAACTTGCAGCTTCCATTATCAAGCACCAATTAATAAAATAATAGCAATTATTTTATTTTTATTTGAATAGTGATTCGATTACAAGATGAATAAATAAATCCGGGGCAAGAACTTACTTCAGAGAGAAGGCGATTCTTAGGGAGAAGTTTGGCGACTTCAGGTGGAAGCACCACATGCCTGTACGATTTAAAAATAGATAAATAATTAAAATCTGCCAATCCAAACAGGACTTAATAATAACAATAATAATTATCAATTAATCAGAAGAAGAAGAAATACCTGTACTCAAAAGTTTCATCTAAATACTTCTCGGAGTACTGGATCTGACCCATTTTTGTTTGCTTCAAGAAATTTCTTCACCGTTTTGACGATCTATAAAAAAAAGAAATCAAAATAGTTTCAGAAGGATTTAAAAAAAAAAACAAGAAAAAAGCTGTGTGATGTTGTCTGGCAGTACCAGGAAGGAAGTGAAACTAGAGGAAGCAGGGGAAGTGAGACAAAAATGATGATTTATTTTTATTTTTATTTTTATTTCTTTATTATCTAGGGTTATTACCGGAAATTAAATATCATGGCTTAAAATATTGTTTGCTTTTTTGGTTAAATGGTGTTTTTAAAAATTTTGTTTTTATTTTAAATTGAATTTTTTAATGTTTTTAAATTATTTTAATGTTTCAATATTAAAAATAAATTTAAAAAAATAAAGATATTATTGTAATAAAAATACTTTCAAAAACAAGGGCTTGTTTTTGAATTTTGAAATTTTATTTTCTCCCGCTTTTTTTCTATATAGTTTTTTTACATATACAATTCTTATTCCTGTTTTTAAATTAAGTTAAAAGTAAAGTGAATTTTAAAAACTAAACAAAAGAATCACTCGTACGTGCGGCCCACCGCATTCCTCCATCCACAGAGGCACAGACAGCAAGAACTCTCTTTATTTTAATTAATTTCTTTGACCTTAATTAATGTACGCCGAAGTTGCACTGTGTGTTTGTATTAAAAATAATTTAAAATAAAGAAAAAAACAAAAAATCATTTTTAAAAATAAAAACAAACACCTTTTCCAATTTTATCTTCTGATTTTAGACTGTGTTTCTAGTCATATAAAAAATAAAATAAAAATTAATTGGACACGGTGAAATCCATGTCTTGATTTAAAATTGAACATGGTTGATCATACCATGTGACTGGCATTTGGATCGCATTCATGGATCTTATCAATTTTTGTTCTAGTTGTTTTTTTATTTATTAAGGTGATTTTGGGGGGCTATCAGGACATGGTTTGGATAGATTATTAGGGTGTTTTTAGGTTCGAATCTCTATTTTCTCAACCACTACAATGGTGGGAGATCATAAAATGGGCTCCTAGACCAGACCACGTGTCGTCTATCTGAACGAGCAACGTGTAGTCTGGTATTTTATTTTTTAAAAAGAAATAGGTGAAACGACAAGGTGTCTAACTCTAACCCTTACAAAAGGGGAGAGAGTAAAAAAGGTCCCGAATCGGCGACCCTAACTAAGGTCCATATGACGGGCCACTTGGATCCAACCGTAACTAAGTCCATATGCCATTTGGGTCGCATTCGTGGACTTCAATGTTTTTTAGTTTTTTTTAAAAAAAATCTCATTATTTAATATGAAGTTTTCACTTGGTATTTTCTTAATTTTATCATCTGATTTTAAATTGTGTTTGATCATATAGAAAAATAAAATAAAAATTAATTGGAGATGGACTTAGGTTTAACATGGGATTGCAGACTAATGCATGCAAGCTTTTACTGCGGAATGGATAAAAATGTTTTGGACTATAAAAACAATATCTAGATCATTGAAGTGGAAAGATAAAGTTAATTATATTGAAGTGGAAAAATTAAATGTTTTTTTAGAACTATTAAAAAAAACATAATCTTTTTAATTGGAGTATATATTTATAACATTTAAAATGTTATTTTATCAATTTAGCTCGTTAAAATAGAGCATCTTCCATTGAAGATGCTCTAATATGCGATGTTTGAGCAGGTGCTCCCTACTTTTGTATGTATATATAGTCAACAGTCTAAAACCCTCCTTGCTTTCCTTTTAATTCTACAAGAAGAATCATAACAGCCAGTGGGCTCCCAACTATTTAATAACATGAAAAGGATGTTTCACTGTCCACGAATGCCTAATAAAGATTCTGTACACCAACGCAAAGGTTGTCCAAAAAATTGCTTCAACTAGAAGTATCTGGCATTCAGCCTCCTGGTTTACCTACAATTCGGCATTTGGGAACTGGCTTTTGCAGCATTGATGCCCCTTGAAACACCATTATCTGATACCTTCTCCTGTATTCCATCAGCTGTGACACGACATCGTAATCGTTTGTCAACAATATTAACGGGGTGGCGCAAGCACGGCCGCGCCCAAAAGAATGCATGCATAAACTGTTTATGCTCCGCACTAACATACGCGTACCTCATCTTGAGTTATCGTGCTAAAGCCGAATTTATTTTTCCAAATAGATTCGACTTCTTCAGCTGCGGGGAGTATAAGATTCTTCACATTGAGAAACCCAAGTAGCTTCTCAATGCAAGTAAACAAGGTCTGGAAATAACCCTGCAGATAGAAAGAGGATACAAATATACATGTGGGTGAAAGGGGGGAGGGGAGTTCAGCAACAGCTGGGTGAAGAGGACTGGAAATAATAGGAGTGAATGAAATGTGGATGGTGGTGGAGCATATGAAAGGAGAATAAAATAGTTATTTAGCGTGGCATTTTCTATTTTGCTTTTGGATTCTTTTTTTTAAAAAAAAAAGTTCAATTATTTGCTACTGATTTTTGAGGAATTTTTTAATATTATATTTTTTCTCATATCATGTTTTACCTGACACATCAGGCCACCAGCCAAAACTATAAATAAAATTGACAGAGGAACACATTTAAGTATATTTTCTTGAGTACATGGACCATATAAATTCAACCAAGAATAGAGGGGCCACACAGAGAATGTCGAGAGTAAAGATACGAAATGTGATTAATCCACGCATCTATGGTAAAATAAAGTGTCAATAGTGCAAGCTTATTACCTGTCCTTGCCACCTGCTACTAGTTGCAACTATAGGCAGCTCAGCCAATTCCTGGCCAAAAACTCTAACAACTGCCACTGACACTACCACATGACTACATGAAAAGTAAAAAATTTCAGTATAAAATTAGATATTCTACAGAATAACATGAGATGGTCATCAAAGATTCTTACTTAACCAGCAATACAGCACAATGCATGCCTCCTAGATCCTGCCCTTTCATGTTCCCGCTGCCAAGACAATTAACTCTAGTCAGTCACAAGCGAATGGTTTGGTTTGGCACAAACAGAAATAACAGCACAGAAAAACACTGGAGTTCCAACATTTAAAATAATAACCAAAAAGCACATAATATATGTACCCACAAAGTACACAGAACTGCTTACCCCTTAACCATGGACGGGATGAAGTCATGGTCATCACGTTTACGTTTGGATTTATCCACAGTTATTGGATCAAAGCACTCCTAAAGTCCAGAAAAAAAAATGGCTGCTGCTTAATATTGGTGAAGCTTTCATGACAGAATGAACAGGAGTATTTCAAATTGTACAGAACCAAAAAAAGCAACTGGAGTTGTAGACCTCCTTAAGCAGTATTCAACAGAAATTACAGTTATGTGCAATGTGAAAGTTAACAAAACGTAGAGCAAAATGTTTCTTGCAAAATTATGAACAGCCAGCAATATTCTTAACAGTAACACAGAACTCACATGGAAAATGGCAACAGCGTCGGACAGTAGGGCTTCAGAAACATCAGAAGAATCTGTTTTCTTACTAAGAAGTCTCCATCTTACATCATCACTGCACCCACTCTCTGGGGCACTTTCTTCATGCTTCTTTATGAAATTCAGGGAAGAATCTGGAAGCTTCTCTTCCCCACGAATAACCAATTTCTGCAAGGCAGAATGAATTCTTTCGCACCCTACACAACAGAACCACTTTCCCTTCGGCAACTCCTGTTGTACAAATCAAGTCAGCAATTCTTTTAATTAACACTTTATTTTTTGCGTGATACAAGCATGGCATTACCTTCAGATCTTGCATCTCATGTTCCTTTAAACAGCCAACATGGAACTCCTTCTCACACTGCAAAAATCAAGCACATATCAGCACAATGCTCAATAAAAACACTTATGACAAATACAGAAGTAGCAGTAAATTGTTTTCAAGCACATATACAATTTGATTTTCAGAATAACCTGATCACAAATAATCACAGTGCGAGGACCAAACGTTCTTTCAAAATCATGACCTCTGCAAAGGTAAAGAATATGTTAAGAATTTACAATAGGAAAAGGTGAGAGAGAGAACTGCACACATCAGCTCTAAACATATTATTCAAACACCAAAAACTCCTACAGAACAAGATAAATAAACAGAGCCTATTCATATTCTGGAAAGTGGGACCAGTCAACTCAACCTGCAGAAAACACATCCACCAGCTTCAGCCTCAAAAGTTTTAACAATACGAATGCATCGCCTGGTTATCTGTTCTATGGGATCAACTCCTGCAATCCTCCCTGCCGCTATAGCATTGGCATTATGCTCCACAAATTTTTCTTTCTCAAAAGTATTCAGGCAATATTTGCAGTACCATTTTCCCCTAGGAATTGAAGGTAGAGAAAGACATTCTGCAAGGCATAATAAAATATTATAAGCAAACAAAGGATGAAAATCAACCAAATTATCTGTAGATTGCTGGTGGTGACCATATGAAGAAAGCTGCAATCCATATCTACAATCCTAGATTTTATTTACATTACAAGCTACAGCCAAACCAGCGGATTGGTTTAAGATGGAAGCTAGATGAAAATAAGCATGCACACATGCTTGCCTGATACACTAAATGAAAAGGGCCCATAGTACCAGTGCCTTTGATGATACCACCTAGGCCACTTCTCCTTCATACTTAACAACAAATCTCCAATATCACAGTGCTGAAAGAGGGCAAGAGAATCTCTTCTTTTTTATGTAGTAATAGTAGAAAGTAATGATAATTGACATTGAGTAATTGTTGAAAGTGACGGTAGTTGATATCAAGAATTCAATGTCAATGTTAGCCATATCCATCATGTGAGGCAGGTTATAGTGGGTTTATCAATATCTGTAGTGCTGGATGTGTGAATGAAATACACATGAAATCATTTGTTATGTTTGATTGACCTGGATTAAGGGGCAAAGTTTCACACAAAAAAAAAATCAAATGATCAATTTGGTATCTGAAAGATGGTGATATCAAGAGATGTACAAGTTGAGTCTAATCTAATATTATCCATAGTGGTAAGATTGCAATGGACAGATGTCCATTAATCTTTCATTTTGATTAAACAACATTTTACAGTGGCAAGCTTCCAAAATGTGGAGCTTAATGTAAGGGACCAGAAGAAGCATTGCATAGGTTAACTAGTAATGGTTGAGGTAGCTATGGGAACAAGACAGCCTACTAAAAATGCAAACCAGAGATCAGTATTCAAAACCAATTAGCATAATTTATAATGTTTCAGAAAGAAAAAAAAAAACAGGCATACTTACCACACCACACAAGAGTTAGTAAAGAGTCAGTCTCCTTTTATTTCAATGTACCTTAAATAAATCAAGTACCATGATAGTAATTTAAATAATGCAGTGCAACCATCTGGGAGTCTATAAAGTAAACAAAAATTGAAGCTAAATCCTTCTAACTTCTTCTCAATAAAGAGCCAAAAAAGTAAAGTATACATCTAACTATCAATGCACTGCCATAAGATTTTATCCAACCCAGTGTGTAAGAGTGAGCTAGACACTCTGCTTACCTGTGAAAAAAATTGACACTCCTCAACAAATATTACCAATTTTATACTATTTCATGATAATTAAATCTGCCATGTATCTGCTCTGTTGACTATTTATTTCTCAGGCTGTAACTTCTCTCTTTTCTAAGAATCTAATATCATCTCTCCTTTCTTAGGAACTTTGTTTTTGAGGTTGCACCACAACAAACACACTCTTATTCTAGATATATCACAAAGGACTTCCAGATCAAAACAGAGCAGTCCATCTTAATTATTTGAATCAAAATGATAATGGCAATATCCAAAGTAAAGTCAAAGGTCACCTTGGTGAAAAGCTCTTGGGCATACATCACAACACAAAAGCTTCCCGCCATCTCTACAGATCTGGCATAGGTCATCATTCTCCTTGATAGAATGCCTTCGACCTTTCGATAGAGATATTGCTAATTCATGAAGAGACACCCCATTGGATGTGTAAATGTTTAGGTAGCTGTTCAAAAAAAAGTTAAAGTCAAAAGTACATATTGAAATACAAAAAAGACAAATGTAAAAGAGAGTCAGTTGCTAGTCTAATTTCCTCTAAACATCCAACAAGAGATCATATATTAAAATCATACCATGCAAAATAAAATAATCAAACTTTAGACTTCTAAAATCAATCACCATTGCAAAAGCAATAAAATCATGTCACGTGGAATAAAAAGCTTGAATCTTGACTTCTATATCAATCATCATTGCAAGAAATAACACTAAGCCAAGAGTTATGAGACCACCTAAGTCTGAACATATAAATACTCACGGCTTTCGACGCGATGCCCAACCAGCATGAGCTTCAAATTGAGATGCGCTAACCTGCTCATTAAATGTCAAAAAGATTAAATCTATGACCATATATATACCCTGGGTAACAAGACATCAGCTGGATAAAATTTACCTCAGAGTTGCAGCATGAGCAGAAAATGCCAAATCCCTTCTTGTAGCCTACCAGCAATTTCTGCCCAACACATTTATACTTGTAAAATAAAAAACTATAGATCAAATCTATAAAATTTTGGCATGACATCATATTAGCACAACCTTTCCCTGGCAGTAATATCCAACTTCGGTTCCATCTGGCAAGACCTCTTCTTCAAAAACCAGCTTATGTGTTCGAATATCTCTATTAAATAGTAGATGATAATAAAACAAATTAAACCAGTTAAACTTAGAACACCCCCACCCCCCGGGAAAAAACAAAAACAAATGAAACGGAAGTAGAGTACTGACTTTTTCGTAACTCTCCCTTGACTCTTGCTTCCTGACAGGCTAGAAGAGGACTTCGGAACTGAATGTGGTTCTGCTGTTCTGAAATAATACCAGGTAAAAACATATAAAACTTGAAGAATTGATGATAAAAGAATGGACACAAAAAGGAGGAGTCTGTAATCTATATATCATTCACCAAAAAAAAAAAATAACATCAATAGTAGAATATCCTAGCAATACAGGTATCTAAAATGCACACATGTTTTTCTCCTTGCATGTGTATATTGAATGATGTCAAATTACAGATTATATCACTTTACAGAAAACAAAATCGATACTTTATGATCTGCCAACATGGAGAATCCACAAAAGCATTTGCTAATAATTAATTAAATAAAATGTGGATTCATCTTTATCTTTGATGGCAGAACAAGTTCCACCTCACAACATGGACCAAACAATACATGAATAAATGTATTGCAACAATTCTTGATGGGTTCACATCTGGTAAAATGCTACCACCAAACACAAAAGTTTAGAGCACACAAAACGACTGTTGGTAACCAGACAGATAATTTATCCAATAGAAGCAGGGAGGTTTGTGAGGCACATCATATTTCATTGATCACCTCCTCCACTATCCATGCTGGAAAATAAGCAACCAGCAGGTATCAGACCTAGATAAATAGCTGGTGAACAGGCAGACAATTTATTAATTATAAAGGTGTTCTAAATATCATATTGATATCATTTATAGAAAAGCATACCTTTCTTTTTTAACTGTTTTTGGTGTTGGGATAGCTTGAAAATCTTTCAATCTCATGCATTGACCACACAATACCTTTGATTTCCTAGTGCCAGCCCCTGTAGTTGACCCTGTAATCCATAAAAATGTCCAAACCAACACTGTAAAGAATATTTATAAAAAATATATACAAGGATATCCAAAATGATGAGAAAGAAACCTCTGCAGTTCAAACAGAATTTAGGTTTCTTTGAAGGTGAACACCCGATAGAAAGCTGAATAGCTTCATCCAAAGTATCCAACGAAGAATTCTTGCATGCGTTCATTACATCACAGAGTGTATTTCCATTCTCCAGGAAAATATACTCTTGTGGACGCTTATTTGCAGTGCCCGCATGCAGCACAAAAATTGTAGGAGTGACAACCTATATTGACAATAAAAAACAAAATGCAATAGATAATTAAAACAAATAACCAAGCATGGACTCATAAAATTGTATAAATGATATTTGACATTTCAAAAATATCACAATACTCACTTCTTTTCCCTTGCAATCATCACAGAAGCACAAAATTCCCGATTCCCTGACCACCCCGTGCAACCCGTTCTCTCCAGGTCCTCTTACCTACGATTAAAATTTATCCTAACTGAAGGCTACACCAATAGCAACGCCACTACTAATCATGAAAATTATTGTGGCATGAGAATTTATACCTTGGCACCCCGCAAATACTTCACTCTCTGTCCCTCAAGTATACCTGAATCGAGAAGATCCTGCAGCTTCGTTGGAAACTTCTTTGATCCATCAATGCTAAACACCTTCGTAGGTGTGGTGGTGGCAGCAGCAGCAATAGCAGATGAGCTGCCTCTTTCATCAACTTTAACCCCATCAGAGGAAGATATATCCACAGTCTCTATCTTCGGCTTCAATGCTGACCTGGTAAACCTCCTGAAAGGTTTTTCCGCTTCAACCTTACATTTACTGTCACCATCAACTACAACTGGCTGCAATGAGCGGTTAACATCTCCTCCCTCGCCATTTTTAGCCAAAACAGAGGATAACCCAGTTGTCCCTTCCTCGCATGCATCATCCTTCTTCAATTCACAATCATTATTTCTCTCAAAAGCCCTATTCACTATCCCATTTGAATCTTCATCCATCAAAAGTAATTCACCAGTCCCTTCCTCACATGGATGATCCTTGTCACCCTCCTTTACTTCAGCACCACTCTTGCTCCCTAAAACCTCATTTTCTTCCATCTCTTCATCCATCAAAACTGCCACTGACCCATTATTCCTCTCCTCACACGAATTACCCTCCTCTTTCAAATCCTTGTCCAGAATCGGCAGCGACCCTTTATTCCTTTCTTCACATTCAACCACCTTCTCCTCCGCTTCTTCGATTTCCTCCACTTCCACCGTCCCCGCATCGCCATTCTTGCTCAGCAAAGGAGTCCCAGAATCAACCTTAGCCTCCTCCAAATCAACAACATCAACCTTTTCAGCTTTCTCTAACTGGCAAACCTTTTTTATTCCATACCCCTTCAGCTTCTTTCCATTATAACTGTTACTTCCATTGTTACCTGGAGACGAGAAGACCCGAGATGACCGTGTCCGGCCCAGATACCCACAGATCTCAGAGCGGGCTCTGAAAGCAAACTCAAACTCTCGTTTGTGACCTGGCCGGACCTTTGCCACAGCTGCATCCTTGGCTTCCGAACCGTTTGCCATGATGATTGAGAGATCAAAAACCAAAGCCAGTCTCTTTTTGGGTTTCTTAAGATTTCAATAACATCAACACAAATGCATCTTTTATTTCTATTTTTATCTGATTTACTGAAAAATAAAATGAAAGTTGGGTTTTTTTCTTGAAAAGAAGGAGCGGAGGATTAGAGAAAGAAAAGAGAAACATGGAAAGGATAGAAATGACAACAGCCGAGAGTAGCAGCTACGACCACCTTGATTATTTTTTTAATGACAGAACTAGCCTTGCCGGTGGCTGGTCGGGTTCCTCGCCATTAAAAAATGGAGAATTTTGCTTTTTGTCTCGAAGTTTTTGCGGGTTTTTTTTTCGATGTTAAGGTGTGTTCTTGGATTTTTGAATTTTTAAGTTCTTAAGAGTAAAATTGTAATTTACATCTATGAAGGAACTTGAATGAAAATGAATGGCGTGAAAGAAAAACAATTTAACTATTTTGATTGCGAGTAAATGCCCGCTCGTGTGTTTGTGTGATATTTTAATAGTTCTGATTTAAAAAGATGACTTTATAGAAAAATTAAAAATTATATTTTTTTAATTAGAATTTCATGAAATATTTTAGTAGGATTCATGTTACATTATATCTTGATTTAACAAGGTATTTGAAGCAAAACATAAATTATAACATGAAAACAAATAGAGTTAGCGAATATCTACGAAAAATACAAAAGATTTTAGATTATTTTTTCATGGATATTCACTAACTCTATTTGTTTTCATTTTATGATTTATGTTTTGGTTCAAATACTTTATTAGTGTCTGTTTGAGAGTCTGATAGAAGTTGATCTTGAAAGTATTTTTTATTCAGAAATATATCAAAATATTTTTTATTTTATTTTAAAAAAATTGATATTGGCACATGAAAATGATTTACAAATTTAATTTAAAATAAAAAATAAAAGTTTTTTATTTTTTTTCAAAAAAATATTTTTAAAACGCAGTGTCAAACATCCCATAAGAATAAATGAAATGGTTGTAACAGAAATGTGTTGGCATTGTATTAATTTTATTAATAAATTTAATATTTAACAACGAACAAATAGTAAAAATAAAGTTCCCGGAATAGGAATGCTTTGTAAAATAAATTATAAAGTTACTACAATTATAGGATTTATGTTGTATTGAAGCATTGTCCATTAAATGTTTATTGTAAAAGCTTTATTAAAATGAAATATTAATTGAATTTGTTGAATTTGATATATAAATATATATAAGAAAATAATCATTCTCATAAACTGAAATATGAAGGATATTTAATATATGAGTGATTGTTAGATGACATGTATATTGAACCGACCTGTATGAGAAGCTCATATGGAGATATCATTTTTGTCTATGAAAAAGCTCACATGATAATATATAAGTGATTCATATATTTAAGATTACTAAGTTATTTTATATAGAAAGTATTATATTTTGATCCAATTATATGTTGTCCCAATCAAATACATCAAATAAACAAAAATTGGGTATAACATAAACTATATAAATGTACTATATAAATGTACTTATAAATGTATTATATTTTGAATTAAAAAAAATGTTTCATCTATTATCAAATAGTATTGATAGTTAATTATTGTGTAAGGTGGGATGAGATTTGAAAGAAATTTCAAATCTCACTCAAAAACTCAATCACTATGGTGTTGGGAACAAACATGATTTGAAATAGTAGAAAATTTTCATACTATAATGTTTAAATCATGACATTGTTGATGAAAGGATAATAATTGTATTGAGAAACTAGTCACTAAAAGGTTAAATCAAACCATTTATAATTTTTTTAATATGTAGATGATCATGACAGGTTGCTAGACATTGCATTTGATCTTTAAATATAATTTAATCAATTGTAAAGTTGATAATAAATTAATTTTTATAATCCTATTTTATTTAGGATTGCGATTTATATTTGATCCAATTTATTGAGAACTTAATGGGTTACACACATAAAAACTACTAGTTAGAAATAAAAATGGGACAATTAATATAGTGACTTATTTTAGAAATCAAAGACTAAAATGTAATTTATACAAGAAATTACAATACTAGACCTAAAAAACTAAGTGGAGACTTGATTGAATAAAATTTTAAATTATCATGAAATAATATATGATATAATTCAGGGAGCGAGTTGATATTTTGCGATATATAGAGTTTTCAAGTTTTCTTGTAAATAAAATAATATGTCTATGATTTTGTGTGCTTTTGAACAAAAAAGAAAAACTATGCAAGTACACCTACAAAGAAGAAGAAGAAGAACTAGTGATCAAAGGCACACTAATCCTCATCTCCTAGGAGTTCATGAGATCATTATTAGAGGTCAAATACTTAAACGACTTGTGATTTTTGATAATCTATTTTTATAGCAATTATTCAAATAATATTTGTATAATTCTTGAAACACACCATGAGAATGATAAATTAATTTTTTTTTCAAGAGCTTTAAGATCCTAATTAGATGGATTTATTAATTGAATTCTTTAAACAAATAAGTTTATTAATTGCATGTTTTAATTGTCATTAACATTAATAATTAATTAGTTTTGCATGCAAAACAATTTTCTCAAAAAACAATGACATTAATGCCACCGCATTTCCGAGCACCTAAAATTCTTTTTACGTTTTAAAAACATATGGGTCCCCTCACAACATAGCATAGCTTATGCATGCAAATCACTCTAGCTAGTAACATTTCAATTCATTTTCAAGATTTTTAAGCAAATCACTCTCTATCAAGATCATCCAAGAACACAGCCTAGCTAGTAAAACTACCTGCATAATCTTTGATCATAGCCTAGCTAGTTATTTATGTTGTAATAATAATAACAACAACAAGTAAATGATCTTATATATCCTGTTGAAATTAATATATTGCTTTCACATTCACACATCCAGTATGAAGAAAAGAACAAACATAATCGATCCCTCAGATGTCTTGAGCTGCACGCAAGGAGTCTTGAAACGACAATGAAAATGGGGGAAGGAAGATTCCAAGGTGCAGCAGCTGCCGGAAAATTATTTCATGGCCATCTGAACGGGTGAAACCCCGGATATCAACGAGTGAAACCCACGCTATTCTATTCCCTTACAGGGATGAACATGATGACTCGCCTAGATGCGACCCTTGTGGCTCGTGATGCAGCATTATCAGTGCCTTCTTCTACTTTTGAAACTGGACTGGATGTTAGGGTTGAGGCAAGAGTTCGATTTTTAAGGCGGAAGTTGTATTTAAGATGAAGCAGCGTGCGCTAAGGATTTTACTCTTCACAGTGAAAGTGAAAATGTCTAGCTTTGAAAGTTTGGAGACGACTGCTGCTTGTGACTTGGATTGGTTCTTTTCCAAACATTTGCTAAGTTTTTTCTTTACCCTCTTCTTCATGGATAATTTACTGTTCTTTTTCTTTATTTTCCTGGATTTTTGTGGATTTTTTATTTTATTTTTGTATTTAAAGGCTTGGTGTGTGTTGTTTTGCATTTTCAAAATGCATTTTAGATACCAATAATAATGATTGCTTGCATTTTTCATATATACTACACAGAGAAAACTAAAAGAGAGATAAGACTGTTGACTTTTATATATATATATATATATATATATATTATTCAAGAGAGAATTAGAACATCTATTTACACCTTTTTTTCTTCTTGTTTTCAATGTTCAAATTAATTTTCAAAAATAAAATTAAAAAAAAAACCCTTTAATTATACCTTACACTAGTCAAGCCGAAGCTGAACTTATTTCCCACTTTTTCGGTCAGAATATATGGAGTTGATCCATATATAATCAAAATAAAGCAAAAATTGCAACTAAAATCTGGGCCACAAAATCACAACTACTGGTACCTGGGCCTGAACTCGGGTTTAGCCCTATTTTTAAATGGGCTATGTCCAGGAAGGGAGACCGGAGAGAGGCCTTTTATTCAGGACTGAGCACAGGTGTCTAATTCTGTCTTGAATTTGTTTTTTTTTTTTTTTTCTCTTCTAGAAAATATGATCCGTGGCTGGTGACAAAGGTGTGCCCAGAAATGTAACGAAGAAAAGGAGTTACGTAATTTTAAATCATAATTATATAATTTCAAAACATGGACACTACAATTAAATCATCATCAGTGTTTTCAATTTATCTTAAAAGGTAGATAAGATGTAAAGATTGACGAGGAAAGAAGTCATTAGTCATTACTCGAGACAAAATATTATTTGAAATAACAATTTAATTATTTTAATACTAGAAAGAAAAATTAATTAATTAATTAATTAGGACCTGTTTGTTTCTGCTGTTTGCTAGAAATTTGATTTTTTTTCATTTTAAATAAAAAAATTCTGTGTTCTTAAATCATTTTGATGTGATAATGTCAAAAATAATTATTAAAAAATAAAATAAAAATATTATTATGATATATTTTTAAATAAAAAGTATTTTCAACCACAACCCCGTTATCAGACAATTAATACCGTGAGCTATAAAGTCGAGTATATAATTAAATCAGAAATGTAAAAGGAAAGGAAAGGGGGATATCGACATGGAGAAATGTGATGATTTTCTGGGGATGGCTTTCACGCCAAGAGAAACAATTACTGCAGGTCAGTTAATGTGACACCTAATAAATAGTTTAGTGCTTAAGTATACAAGACCCCACTAATTTATATGCAAATAAATTTATAAATTACAGATGATGTGTTGTGGCGCCTAATTTGCGAGCAAATTGTATGCTCGAGCTTGAATTTTGTGAGGACAAATTTGGAAGAAAAGGTAGGGGGGGAGTACATTCATCCCGGCTCAGCGAAGAGTGTAGAGAACGCCTGATATTACTTGTTAAGGAAATTTAAGCCCACGAGATTCAAACAGGGCCAATCGATTTGTGACTCATTGATTGTTAATTATTAATTAGCATTAGAAACGATTATTGACAGGTTATTAATCAATTAGTTAGCATTAGCAACTTTATATATTTTAAATTGAGTTATCTCGGTCTCTTAATTCTAGTTTAATAAGTTAATTCTAGTTGATTCAGGTTATTTTTATATATATTTTCTCAATTTATTTCTTTTATATTGGGTTAATTGAGGGTTTGACGTCATTTTTTTTATTTATATGTATTTTATGAGAATAATATGATCTTATAACCTGGGTTGTAGGTTAAGCCGGTTAACTTTAGTTTTTTCCTAGTTGATTTTAAAAATGTATATATTTTTCAATATTAGTTTAGTTGCTAGTTAGGTTTCACAACTTCTTTTGGTTTGTATATTACGAGGTTATCTTGTTCCTATAAATTGAGTCACGGTTTGGGTGATTTGACTCATGTGATTTTTTGTGTTATTTTTATTTGATTTTTAAAAAAATTAATATTTTAACATTAAATTATTGATAATTGTGCTCTATAAGTTGTTTTGATTTGCCTTATAATGTTATATCGCTCTCATTGTTCAATTTTGACAGGTTAACTCAAGTTAACTAAATTTAGTTTTTTAGTTGAATTTTATTTTTAATTTCTTTGTTTAATATTGAATTGAATGATAATAAGAGTGATTTTTTTTTTTAAAAAAATTTCCAATAAGTTTTCAAGATTTTATAGCCCGAGTGACAAATTTGTCAGGTTAATTCGAATTCATTCAAACTAATATAATATTTTATCATTTTAATATTTAAAAAAATGATGTTTACCTTATTTTTTACCTAAATTATTATTTTTATATATCATTCAAATTATCTTAATACTTATTAAAGTTTATCCGGTCATATTATATAAATTCTTATATAGTTTAAGTTTTCTTCTATTAAAAAAATACATTGGCAATACTTTTTATATATTTTTTATGTCTAGAAAAAATATATTGTAACCTATACCATAGCAAGAACGATAATCTAGTAATATTAAAATTAAAAAAGATAGAAAAACATTTTTAAAACAAAATTCAAAAACATTTACTTAATTTCGAACACATAACTCGGAAGTTAATGCATCTTAATGACCAGTAAATGTGGGGCTTTTCTCCTCAAAATCATGATGGGTTCTCATCCCACCTATTCTTACCAATGCTAGTTCTAACTTTTAAGCGGTGGAGATGTGAAATATCACACACAAAAAAATAAAATAAAAATACAGCAGTGTAGTCAATGTCATGATTGGGTTTAACAAGAGATGTTTGGAAATAAATTTTATTATTTTTAATGCAATATTTTAATATTTTTAGATAATTCAACATACTGATATTAATAATATTTTTTTTTAAAAAATATTATTTTAATACTCCTCTAAATAAAAAACAATTTACATATACTCCACGGTAAAAAGTGAGCACATGCCATCATATTATCTCGATACTTGAAGAGTTGGCTTGTGACACATGGCATTCCAAACTACTTGTGTGTCTGATTTAAGATGTTTTTCAATAATGTTTGATGTTCGAAAACATATTAAGATTATTTTTTATTTCTTTAACCCCGACCCATTAAAATTATTAATAAAAACAAATACTAGAACAACAGATTAAATAAATATATTTTGAAGCAAAACATTACTTTGTCGTGAAGTTTTTATGTATGATCGTACCCATAGCCATGTTTTGTGGCCCTGACACTTGGAAGTGTAATTAAGTTGTTTTTAAAATTATTTTTAATATTGATATATAAAAAAATTCTAAAATATTAAATAATTTTAATTAAAAATACGAGGTGGAGGGGCCATGGCTGGTGAAAATTCATGGACAAGAGAGAAATGAAAGACGGGCAACCTAACTCAGTTAACATTTTCTTTCTATCAACATACTATATAGCCATCAAACTTTACCTTTTATATATGTTTATGACAAAACAATTTACCTCAATATATGCATCTGGCTCTTTTTTTTTCCTTTCGTTTTCGCTTGTCCTTTTCCCTGGTGATTGTTTTTTGTTTAATTATATAATACTCAAATTATATACTTGTAGAAAAGATAATGAAAAAAAATATTTTTTATATAAAAATATATTTCCTTGTTCATGTGTTTTTTTTGTACTCAGTAGCATCATTTATTGAATAAAATAATAAAATACTATATATACATATTAACAAAAAAAAAATGATACTGCATTACCGAACACCATCCGAATTTATCCAGTGACTATTTGAAAGTGCGGTTGAGTTTATTTTTAAAGTGTTTTTTATTCAAAAATGCATCAAAATAATATTTTTTAATTTTTAAAAATTATTTTTGACATCAACACGTATTGATGTTCTAAAAATACCAAAAATATTTAATTCAAAGTGTAGAATAAAAATTAAAATAACTTTTAAAAATTATTTTATACAAAAAATGATTTTTCTTTGCTTTAAGTTATTTTTTTCTTTCAGAAATTTAGATTATTTTAATTAGTTGATGTAAAAAAAAATAATAAAAAACCTCTAGCCACACGACAAAACACCACCATAATCGATCACGTGTTAAGTTTTATACAACCATGGAGTGGTAGTCTTTTTACAAGCATATGTGGGGTTTAGAGTCTTTAGAAAGGAGTGATAGTCCCAGGGCCGATGCCCCCTTTCCTTTTCCTCTTCAGATTTTTGTTTTCTTTTTTCAGGGCCATATGTCCTTGTATGATCGACATGCTGGCCGACTTTAACTTAATTGAATTAATGCCTCCTAACAGTACCACCAGAAAAATCATATATAATAAGCACTGTTAACTTCTTTTGATTGGCTCATAATTTCTTAATTAAAATAAATAAATAAATAAACCTCAGCAAATGTAGTTCTTGAAGGTAGAATTCGTAAAGTTTGTATGTATATAAAGACACAATCCATTAAAAACAAAAGTGAACTTGTTATTTGGATCATTCTTTTTTTTTACATGTAAAATAATTATTACTCTTACGAAAACAAGGAAATTACAAAGAACTAAGATATAAAAAAAACATGTCAGCTCAAATTCTAAGATATAAAAAAACAAAATATTTTAAATTAAATTTTGTGATATTTTTAGATTATTTTAGATTAAATTTTGTGATATTTATAGATTATTTTAATGTGTTAATATTTTTAAAACAACATAACAAATATATTTTTTATATTTGAATCCTGATTTTCAAAAATAGAGCTTTAACTAGAAAGAAGTACAATTTTGTTGGACATAATGATGTGGTTAATTATCCACTTGCTTTTCTTTTCGATGTTTTTTGGACAGAAACACGTGCCCATCAAATCTCCCACGGAAATGATCTAAAAATCTCCTAATGGAGACAAAATATATGCTCCACTCAGGTTCCACCCTCACTTTTCTTTGAAAAATACAAAATAAAAAAAAGCCAATATGACGTCACTATTTTGAATTGCCGTTCAAAGTTCAAACGGTTATTTGGCGGCACGTGTAACTCAACAAGACCAAAGAAAGCCCTCCCATTTTTTTCATTCTTACCCTTCCACAACTACCAGACGGGAAAACATGGAAACGGCGCCGTTAATGCGGTAGGTGAAAAGCGAGCCCCTGAATCCGGTGTCGTTTATTTCCCGTGTCCCTGTTTTCTCCTCACTTCCCGTTACATTTAAGATTTGGAATTTTCCGCCAACACCCTCCGCGAGAAAGTTATATTTGCAACGTGTCGCGTCGTGATTGATCAAATATTAAAGACGTTAATGCCACGGCAAGAATTATGGGCTCGAAATGTGAAACCCGTGACGTGGCCACTTCCCATCATTAGGGTAAACTATAATTGTGTGCTTAAAGTTGTATTAATGGCTCCATTTAGTCTCCCATAAATTAAAACCCACCATGTATCCCTTATTGTTTTTATAAATTCCGTTCCCCCCCCCCCCTACTAGACAACTAGCAAAACAACAATTCTAAAACAATAACATAACCTAAAATCTCAACTTCTTATTTTATCTTTCTTTATTTTATCCCGATCATAAAATACCCGTAAAAATTCTCATAAAAACACTTGACACAAGCAAAATAAATGTATAATAAAAAATAAAATTTATTTACAAAAAACTTCATAAAACAGAAACAGAAAATAATGGGAGAATTCAAGCAACAAAGTATGTATTGCATGAATAATAGTAAATAATTTTTTTGTTTTTATAAAATAACTACCACATGTAAATTTGTATTGTTGGTAATATATGGATTACTTTCTTAAGAGTAAGCTATTTAATTTAATTTTATTATGATAGAGAATATAATTGATTTACAAGACTTGTTTTTTTTATCCCGATAAATTCTATGAGTTAGAGTACTCTAAATGCTAGCTTCATATTTGCTATAACCACTAAACTTAACTAACATCGTGAGTTAAGTGGACCATGAAATTAACAATAAAGCGTGCCACCTTTCAGGAAACTATAGAGAAAGGCAGAAACTTCGATGTAGGAATAGAAGTGAAATTTGGATGAATTTATAAGGACTAAAATGCAATTTACCCCATCTATTATTACGACTTGTTGTCTACAATTAAAATGAACCTTCCTTCCTCTGCCCTGTCTAAAAAACAAAACTAACAGTCTCGTTTCTCTCTCCTCAACTCGCTCTCAGTCCGAGTCATTCTTCCTCCAAAATTTCGTTTCCTTTACTTCGAAAATAACAGAGCTTCCTTATTACGCTTATTGGAATCGGGCCTTGTCTATAAACGGTGCGTTGTTTCAGCCATCTCCGGCGTGTTTTTTCTAGACTTTTTGGTTTCTGATTTGATTTGAAACGGTAACGGTGTTTTATCTAAAGAATGGAAAAGAAGAGTATTTTTTTTGAATTTGTTGTTCTTTGTTTTTTATTTTTCAAATAATGAAAAATGTGGAGGTGTGGATTTTCAATTCCTTGTATTTTCTTGCGTTTTCTCGGCCACCAATCGGAGTAATTAGAAAGCTAATAGATTTATAGGAATCTGTTCTTGGTTGGATTCAGTTGACTGGGGATTACTGTAATCATTTTCTTATGGATTTTGACTTTTTCTTGAGGTATTAAATTTGATTTACATATTTATGTGATTGTTGTGATGGGCATAATTTTCTTCATTTTTTTAATTCAATTTGATGCAGGGGAAGGGTTGCGCGCGCCTGTGATGAGTTGAGGGGAGAAAATCGGGTGGTTTAATGTGGAAGTCACTTGATGTTTACATTAATTACATTGTTTTCATTTGGTTTCTCAGTGAAGATTGATGATGGTGACGAGGGAGAGGGTGGATTTGAGGGTTGTTGATAGAATTTTAATTTGTATGGTGATCTGATTTTATTGTAAATAGGTGGGATTTTCCCCAAGCATATTAAGCGGATGGCTTGAGATTTTTTTTTTTTTGGTTTTGAGTTTGAATTAATGGCTATTGCTAGCCTACAGAATGTTTCTGTGCTTGATTCTTCCTTCCTTAGGGAATCTCAATCAGAAGTAGTGAGAAGTCAGGGTGATGACGGGAGGAGAAGCACCCGGACATCGTCCCACCTGCAAATACGGCAGGAGCTTGAGGATGAGCATGTGGTGAGTCATGTCCAAGGGAGGGTTAGTGATAGATTGGTCCAACGTCAGAGTGACGGATCGAGCACTGATCTATTGAGGGTGGATGCATCTGATAGCCATAGTAATGGTCAAAGTGGTTTTTCGGAGGGTGGGAGTGCTGGGGAGAGTGAGTTTGGACAATGGTCCCCTGGTCCAATTGGATCAGAGAATGGACAAGAGGATTCTTCTGATCTAGGAGAGGTTGGAAGGGAGAGGGTGAGGCAGATTTTGCGGGAATGGATGAACAGTGGTGCAAGGGAATGCACATCCAGTATTTCCCGAAGGAATAGTGGTTCTAGAGCAGAATGGCTAGGTGAAACTGAGCAGGAAAGAGTAAGGATTATAAGGGAGTGGGTGCAAATGAACAGCCAGCAGAGAGGTGCCTGTGTTGATCGTAGAGAAGAACAAGGTTCTGAAGTTGCTGGTCAAATCGAACAAGTTCTTGATGGAATGGCTGTTAACCACAATGATGGCCAAGCTGAGAATACTAGGAGAGGTATTCGTCGATTGTGTGGCAGACAAGCTTTGCTTGATATGCTTAAGAAGCACGAGAGAGAAAGGCAAAGGGAGCTGCAAGGTCTGTTGGAGCATCACGTTGTAACACAATTCGCTCATCGAAACCGCATTCAGGTTAGCTGCTATTAAATGTTGATATTTTCAACATGCATGAATCTTTTTTGTTTATTGTTTGATTGCATACTATCCATTAATAACAATAAAATATCTAATCCGTAATGGTGTAGAATGCACTGGGATGATAGAGATATGAGGTTTAAGTACTCAATGGTTCCACATGAGGATTGATCATAGGATATTCTGGGTTTCGAATAGTTATTTAACAGAGGCTGATTGAATGCTTGCATTTATTATTTATATTTTCTCCACTTTTGATCATTTGTTCATGGTAAAGTCAATTACTTATGGTAAATGTATGGATACTTAGTCATTGATATACCTGCTTGTGAATTATTCGAGACATTTTCTTTTGTTTCTAATGTGGTTGCTGTGAACTTTTTGTCTTGCAGTCATTGCTTCGAGGCAGGTTTCTGCGAAATGACAGAATCATTGAAGATGAGAGGCCCACTTCCTCAGCAGCAAGTGAATTGGGTTTATTGAGGCAAAGACATACCGTTTCTGATCTGAGGTATTGCATCTGTATGCCGTAGCTTACCCCCCCCTAATAAAAAGGGAAGCTGGCTTTTATATGTTTCTGAATTTTTCTTCAATAATGTGGCTGTGAACTTACTGTTGACTGCTACTGGGGGCGCTTTCATGTTTCATTAAATTGGGGTTTCTCCAGATTATTTTGGGTTTAACCATTCTAAGTGCTGATTGTGAGTGTCATCATGCTATTGCACTTGTTATTTCTACTGTGTGTAATTCTGGACAGTTTATAATCTAGTAAATTTGGGCATTTGTTAACAATGCCGGGTAAACTGCTGTTTCCATGCAGGGAAGGTTTTTTCTCAAGATTGGACCATTGTGTTTGTGGACAAGTAAGCAGCAATGTCTCTGATACCTCATCTAACACTGACATGAATGGTAATAGAAGTGAACAAATTGAAGCAAATAACTCGCAACAGGTCATGGATGAATTGTATGAACCAACTGGGTCAAATACTGAGGAAAATGGTAGCCTTGGGTTGTTGGACAGTAGAACTGATATAGAAGATAACATTATTGATGAAACAAGTGGGCAAAATGTTACTGCTCATTTAGTAGAGGGGCCAAGGCAAGTTTCAGACTCTGAGGTGAGAGGCGGGCAAAGGTTAGCCAACATTGCATTTGCTGAGAGGAGGGATGGTACCGGAGAAGAGGCTAGTAGCCACTGGTGCGAAGGTACTGATAATGAATCATCCCAAGAAACTGTGGGAAATGAAGCTGAGGAAGACATGCAGCTTCTATCAATGACAGAAGTTTTTTCTCAACAATCTGAGACAGACAGGGGAGAAAGTGCCATCCCTTTGTTATCCAATCATTTGATTGATTTGGAAGCCACTGCAAATGAAGGTGTAAATTGGCATGAATCTGCTGCACCACTGGAACAGTGGCAGAATCAACTCCTGGAAAGTGAAGGGCAGCACTCATTTGAGGCTAGTCTAGCACATGGAGAATGGGGAGATGGGATTCAAGATAACATTGATGGACATCAACATGAAACTGCTGCTAATGAATGGTCGGAAAATGAAGATAGAGAAGGGCCCTCTGAAGTGTGGCAGGAGGATGAAGGTTTTCAAGAGGCTGTACAAAGTTGGCTAACAGAGCCTTCTGATCAAGAAGCTGCACCAGCTGGTAGGATGGATCCATTTTATTTTCCTGATGATGATAATGTGTACAGCATGGAACTCAGGGAACTCTTGAGCAGGCATGAAGCTCGACACTGAATTGCTTATTGTTTCTGTCATTTTGAGCCATCAAATTATTTATAGAAGTTATTTATTTATTTATTTATGTGGTAGGAGAAGCGTCTCAACACTTCTTCGCAGTGGTTTCCGTGACAGTCTTGACCAATTGATACGCTCGTATGTTGAAAGGCAAAGCCATGCTCCCCTTGAATGGGAACAGCAAACATCACCTACTCCTGCATCAACAGAACAAGATCTGGAGCAGCAGACCGTGGATCAGAATGAGAGCGAGGGGAATATTGTTCAAAGTCCCTCACTTGATCCACCCACCCGGCGTATACACCCTGCAGAGCACCTCTGGGATCAAGAGTCACGCGATTATGCTTGGCCACGGCATGACATGCATCCACGCTTTGGAATTGTGAGTCACTTATCCCAAGTGATTCTTGGAACTGGACTTCTGTTTACGCAATGCACTAAATAATACTTTTGAATGTGTGTTTCTTGGTGAAATGTTTTATATAGCTTATTTGGGGAAGGCGAATGTCGTGTGCTAGCTTCTAATAATTAATGTGGTTGGACAAATAACTGAAACGATGATTTGATTTCATACAGGAATGGGACATTGTTAGTGATCTAAGGATTGACATGGCTAGACTACAACAAAGAATGAATAACATGCAGAGGATGCTGGAAGCCTGCATGGACATGCAACTTGAGCTGCAACGGTCAATACAACAAGAAGTTTCAGCTGCTTTGCATCGCTCTGCTGGTTCACCAGGTGTGGTCCCTTTATTTGAATTCTTCAATTCTGCCCCTTTTTTCTTTTATGTCAATCATGGTATCGTTAGAGGTAAATTCTTTGGAAGCAGCTTAAGTTTGCGCTCCAGGCTGTATAGATATTTTTCCTTCAAGTGTGGCCAACACAAATCATTTCTGTTAAGTTACTTCAGAAAGAAAATAGTTCCTGCATTCCAGTACTTTCTCATTGAAAATGTCCTATTTGGACTTGTTTTACTACCAATGCTGAGGGAAAAATGCTATTTTTAGTATACGCATGTATTTTTTCTTACTGTTTCGTGTATGCATGTAATTTTTGTATTGGATATGTTTCTTGGAAATTGTACGTATGGGACTATAACATTAAAATTGTGCGTATCGTTTTATTTGTTTTTTTTTCCCCAGAGTTGACCATAAAAAACACCATCACTTTATTGTAGGGATGGGTGAGGACAGTGTTCCCGAGGATAAAACTAAATGGGATCATGTCAGGAAAGGAATTTGCTGTATATGTTGCGATGGAAGTATTGATTCCCTACTGTACAGGTAAATTACCGCAAAACCATACAAATCTCTGACAATGATTCGAGGCATGAATGGGCCAGATAAGAATGGAAAATTGCATATTCACCTAATGCTGCATCATTTTCCCTTTCTTTTGGCTATCTTCATCTTACAGGTGTGGGCACATGTGCACATGCTCTAAATGTGCTCATGAGTTGGTCCAAAGTGGGGAGAAGTGTCCAATGTGCAGAGCACCTGTAATTGAGGTTATCCGTGCCTACGCCGTCTTATAATTTGATGGTTGAGAAAACTATGAGGACAAATTAGAAAGAAACAAATGATATGTTTGGTTTAACAATGCATGATTCTTATCAGGCTTGCCTCTTGATCCCACCAGGTATTTATTATTTCCTGGTTTTATCCCCATTGATTTTGATAATATTGATTGTATGATTGAGGGAACAATTTGGCTTCTTTGATTCATTATTTAAACGTGAATAAAAAAAAATATATGTTGAGTGGAAGAATATCTTACTGTCAATGTTACTACCTGGTGGATGTTGAGTGGGTTCTTACTGTCCTTAGTCCCCCCAAAAAAACACTCTAAAATTGATGTTACTACCTTAATAACATTCTTTTTGCTTACTTTCCAGTTAGGCTATCTGGTACCCCCCCCCCCCCCCCCCCACCCTTTCTTTTGTATAATGCATATGATTGATTAGTATCTTGCATCTTTTATAAATTGCACCTTCCCCACCTTATGGCTCAATGATCAGAAGAAAGTGTTACCCTTATATTTTGACAAGAGTACGATTGAAATGCAATGTTTGATAGGGATATTAATCTTTGATTGGGATTTTTTCAACTGGAATTGAATGTGGGCATTCCTTGAAATTCGGAAATTATCTTTCAGCTGAATAAGCTAACATACTCGCTAGGGCATGGTTATAAAATCTGGACTTAATCCAAGATCATAGTCATGGGTTGGGTAGACCAATTGGAAACGAGTCATTTAAATATATTCTTGTTCAAAACAATATGATATTAAAGTCAAATTGGATCTCATCTTAGTTTTGACTGTATCATAAGTCAGGCTGACCCTAGTGATTGAGCTAAACTAGTACAAAGGTACTTGTTTAATAAACGAGCACATAGGTTACTGATCTCTGGGCGTAGTTTTTTTTAATCAAAATGACACTTCAATGTGTTGGAAAAACTAAATTAATATTTTTTAGTATTTAAAGATTGTAATATCTTAATATCAAAAATATTTTAATATATTTTTACATAAAAAATATTTTTTAGAAACATCCTATAATAAACATTACCAAGGACTCCAGTTGTCTGCTTGCGCCAATTACACGTGGCCGTCTCCCGCTTGATTGTTATCATGCGATGATGATTATATATACTCTCCTCAGGTTGTTCTAGGTATGAGAGAGAAATTAGTTGGGATATCTCAAGGGAGTGAGTTAAACGTGAAAAGTGTTAAAAGATAAAAAAAAAATATATAAAATAAAAATAAAGATATTTAATAGGAATTATCAAAACAAATTTTGAACATGATAGAATTATTAAAAAAATAAGTACTATATTTGATAGCAAAATAAAAATTAAAAAATATCATAAATTTTTTTAAAAATCTCAAGCTCAATAAATAAAATCAAACAATGAACAAGACAATTCAAACCTCAATTTAAAATGCTATATGATGGCATCAAAAGAAGATGTATAAGTCTCTAGAGCAACTACCTAAGAAGCAAACTGAACAAAATATATCTATATTCAATCAATGAGTTCTATTTAATTTAAGGATAAAATCTAAATTTATCAAACATTAATAAGTAAAAGGACATGAGATAACCTAACTAAATAAAGAAAAAATAAATAAAACAAATGACGTAGAAAAGAGTTGAATCTCTAATTAAATAAATATTGAAGGATAAAATTGAAAAACAATATTAAAAAATGATAAAAAAAACCCTAAAGAGACTTGGATAAATCTTTTAAAATTGACTTAATCTTTCAAATTTGCAATCCTTGAAATCCTAGACACAGCCCAGCCAAGAAGATCAAACCAAATCATTTTAATGTTGAAAGTTAAAATCACAAAAAATAATTAAAAAAATATAAAAAAAGCAATAATCAAAAGGATGAAGATAAAATCTAAGAAAAAAGACGAGGGATGAAATCGCATAAAAAATTTCATTATAAGAATCCTATCAAATTAGATAAATAACAATTAAAAGTATGTAAGACCAAATATAAAAATAAAAAATTAACTATTTTTTTCAAGATTTACTAAAATACCAAATTGTACAAAAATGCCCCTTCGTTTATGATGTTAGTAAATATGTTATTTTATTGTGCATTGATAAATAAAATTACAAAAAAATCTACGACATTATAATTTCTTTTTTTTAAGGCATTGAAATCATTTTACAATGCAAATAAAAAGCAAAACGCTCATATTATTCTCAGTCAATGCCCAAATAATGCCAATACAAAAACAATTTTGATTTTGTTCTTAAAGGCAAGATAATGAAAAGTAGAAAACATTATGCTGTGTACGGGAAAACATTGTTCTTACAATTATTTATTTATTTAATATAATGCTACCGGATAACACGCATGGCCAAAAGCCATCCTTATGGATCCACAACCGGAACTGACGAATCGTACTATTCACTCACCGTGCAGATCTTCGGCCAGACAACTTCTGGACGACGACAACTCTTTTCCGATTACGACCACACACCCGGGTGATTAGCGGTCCGGTCAGGGAACACACACCCTGCGCTTCCCGGCACAGGGACACTGGATTAGCGTGGGCTCCCCAAATCCACAAATGTCTCCCCAAATCCTATGGTCTCCACAGCAACACCCAAGCATTTGATCTCTTGTCAGTAAATATAGACCAAAAAATTGGAGGTATTGGCAACGAAAAAATCTGTTGCAGGTTTTGTGAATCGACAATGGATTCTCTTGTTGCTGATTTATGAATTGTTTACTATAAAAATCCGTTGCTGATTATATGATTTTTTTAATATTTTTTTATCCCAATTACTTTTTAAGTTTTTTAATTAATTATTTATGGATTTGTAGAGCATATATAAACAACACAAGTTAATATTTAAAATCACTCATCAACAATAACGAATGGATAAAAAAAAAATCATAATACAATTAAAAATTTAGTTAAATTTACATTATTGCAAATAGATCAAAATACAATAAAAAGATATAATCATGATGCTTGTTGTGGAGACAAACTATTATATTACAGATCAATGTAAGATGAATCAAGATATGATGGTCAAGGTCTAGATCGATCGATATGTTGGTGAAGATGTGAGGTCCATAAATGTCATTACATGGAGAGCTATATATGGCGACAATGATGGGGCGTGTTGACGTACCTTGACTATATTTGATGTCTCACAATAGTATTCTATATTGTCATTTTCCAAGAGTGTCATGCTCCTTTGAAATTGGACCTCAAAATATCTCCAATTGCATATCCACAAGATGCGTTACTGAACCTAAAAAAATATAATAACAGAATTTTATTAAGTAAATAATAAGTAATAATAACAATTTTTTTATACCTAAAAATATAACCTTAATAAGTTATTTTTTCAAAGTCTTAACTTACTGTGTTGTTCCATACAAACTAAACTTTTGTTTTCCTTGTAATTGGATCCATTACAGGTGTCAATACCCTTCGTTTTAACCCTTCATCATGTTTGTATGGAGAAGATGTTGAACAATGGTTTGATGGGATGCCATCTTGATCCTCCATGCCTCTCACATTATAATCATCTCCCTTATCTCATACACCTTTTTAATTACTGCTTTCTCCCTCATCACATACAATTATCTCAATACTCTAAATAAGGCCTCAATTATTGGCAATTGCATATTACATAGTTATGCACCATTTGTATTTCAACATGTGACAATTCTCTTCTATAAAATCTTTTGGATAATGTATTTCCTAGATAAAAAAATAGAAAAATGTATATTTAGACTTTAAGGTCACCATTATCATTTCTTGGAACTCGATTCCTAATTGTTTTCACATCATCACCAAAATAATGAGATGCAAAATTGGTAAATTCATTAATTAAGTATGTTTCACATTTGGAACCCTCAACTTTAGCTTTATTAATCATTTTTTTTCTCCAAATAAAACATATACCTATATCATAGATGTTAATTATTTTTATTTAAAAATAAAATTGACATAATATGAAAATAAAATGTTCAAATGGATACATCCATCAATATTGAATGGGTCACCCGATTATTACCTCATATGGTAGACATATCAAGTGTTCTATGAAGTTAAAGAAGAACGGAGGAAAAATTCTTTCAAGTTTGAAAATTCTTTCAATTATATTCATCTTCATTTAAATTTGGAGCACAAATATCTTGAAAAAATATGTACAGTCCAGTTAATGCCTCCCATAGTGGTCGAAATAAGTAAGGTTAGAAAGTAGTTGGAAAAAGTCTTTGAATGAAGACATGATGATAATGAATTTCCATCATTGAAACCTTATATTATGCCTTTTTTTAACACACCATGAAATGTTTAAAGCATAACTATCATGAAAGGACAATTCCTTCATCCATTAAAAATCTTCTTGTTGTTGTTTATTGTATAGATAATATATTCGCCTTTAGATTTGTAAACCTAACCACTCACATCTTGTTATAAATGTTAATTTATCTTTTTACATTACAACAAAATATCTATCATAGCTTTTGAAATATCCTTGCTTTTATCAGGACAATCCATTATTGTAAAAAAATGTTGTCAAATAAATCTTTCTCAATATGTATGACATCAAGATTATGACAAATCAAATTTGTATGCCAATATGGAAACTCCTAGAAAATGCTCTTCTTTACCCAATTATGTTTAACACTAAACCCAAGAAATTTATCATCATGTGAAAAACTTTCAATATGTCCCTTAATAAACTTGGATACTTCATATAGGATTTCCAAACTAGATGAACGAGGTAAATGAGGGAGCCTTTCAATAACACCTTTCAAAAACTTATCTGATTGACATCTATATGGGTGATTCATAAGTAGAAATCGTTGATGACAATATACAAAAATAGTTTTCATCTATTTTTTTAATTTAAAAGGCTTGTTATGTTCCATATAATAAAGATAAGACAAGTCCGTTGCAAAAGCCCCTTATTTTCTTATAGTATACATGCCATATATTGGAAAATCACTAATGGTACACATAAAAACTATCCTTAATTAAAAGCTTTTCTTTGTATATAAATCATAAGTTTCAATACCAATAAACAACAAACTATTTAACTCATCAATCATAGGTCTTAGAAAAACATCAAGCTTTTCCCTCGGATTCTAAGGGATCATCATCGCTAAAAATATGAATTGTCTAATCATGCATTTTTATGGAGGCAAATTATAAATAGTCATAATTATTGGTCAATAAGAGTATACATTTGAAGATATGTGAAATAGACAAACCCATTAGTGCATAACCTTAACCAAATATTTCTCGGATTTGATGCAAAACTCAAGTGGACAAGATTAAACTCTTTCAATGCCTCCCTATTAAATGGGTGCACCATAACCCCATCATCTGACTTATGTAAATGATGCAATGTTATATCTTTGGCATGATACGGAGACATGAATAGTCTCTAAAACCTTGGCATTGAGGCAAAGTATTAGAGTTACTTCTTTATTTTTTTGGAACATTTACTAGTCAAAGTTCTGAATTTTGAATAGTGAAATTTCCTAAAAGTCATGATTTGTTTTCATTGCATTTTCCCTATAGTACAATATACAATAATTAAGTTACACATCATATTTCTCATAACCAAGTCCAAGAGCTGCATAAATTTCTTGGCATCATAAAAAACTTGATACTAAATTAGTAAATTTGTTAAAGGCACTCTAAGTCAAATTTAAAGTTGACTTCTTATTAAGAAATTATACACAAATAGATAATTTTGATTACTTGGTATACCCATCTCACAAAAGCTTCTCCATAGCTTTCAAAAGTTTATAAAAATTAGTTGCCTTTAGATTTGGAGGTTCTTTTAATGCCACAAGACTAAAAATACTATCATTGAAGTATGCATCACTAACTCCTATTGCATTCATAACCAAATTCCTATATGGATTTTCTAGATGGGCATCACTCATAACATGACTAGTCCTAACCAATGAAGGTCCAACCAATATTAGTTTTGTGATATAAGGCTCATCATGTACAATCCAATTTTTATAACAAGGAAAAAAACCTTTTATCGATAGGTGATTATAAACATTATCTTTCTTTAAAATCTCTTGATTTTAAAGAATTGAACCCAACATTCCACACAAGCAATTTGACTAAAGAAAGAAACACAACTCTAAGCCCATAAAAGATATTATCATACAATGAATAGTAACTCTATAAATAAAAATGGGGAGAGGGTTTGCTAAATTTTTAATTAAACATGTATATTAGATTATAGATCATGGTAAAATACTTCTTAGTGATTTTATCGAATAAACAATCTAAAACCATTATTCAAAGTGTCGATCAATTTTTTTATATTATTATATGAGTTCTAGGCGAGTGAGATGAAATTTACACGAGAAAAGAACACTTGAGATTGAGAAAGTTAGGTCAAAACCTTTTAGTGTAAGCTAAATTGCAAATAGAAAACAATAAATCCTAAAATAACTTGAATTATGGAAGAGAAAAGTGCAAACCCAACCCATGTACAAAGAGAGGGGGGGGGGGGGGGGTAAAACAAGGATGTTTGGTGTTGATAATGATGGGTCATGAGTTTGTTTTTTTGACGATTTACAGATGAAGATTGAATCTGAGATGAAAGAGAGGAAGATGAAGATAAAAGCTAGGGATGTTAGAGACAATGAGAAGAAGATGACGAGAAAATTTAGAGATGAAGGAAAATACGATGGATGGTTAAAGAGTGCAGGTTAATCATTTTTCTACAGTTATGGATGCCAGGGATCGATGAAGAAGATGAAAAAATTGCATGTCAAAGCTAATCAAAACAATATATATATATATATATATATATATATATATATATATATATAGCAACTAAATTATTCTGTTACTAAAATCTGAGACTAATAGCATCGTTTTTAGGTAAAGTAAACCAGCTTCCTCCACCTTCACGTCCACATTTGATCATCTCCCTCCTCCTCCTCCTCCTCCTCTTCTTCTTCTCTGTTTTAACATTAATATAATTCTTGCTGACTTAAGATTATAGGGTTCTGGAAAGTGATCCACTCCATCCAAAAGCAGCAAGATAATATCTTGAAGAAATTACGATGTCTTCAAAATTAATAGAGGGCTTATCTTAGGTGCCATTCGATGAATTGAGCAGAAAGAGTCAAGGCCTCGTTTGTTTATGATGAGGTGTGGTGTGGTATGTGTTTTGCTCTGATCATAAATTTAAATTTATTTTTTCTAACCACAACTGTAACCGCAGAAAAGCTACCACGCAACGCAAAATACACACCGGAGCTCCTTTCTCTTGGCTGGCGGCGTGAACTCCGATCATCATGGACAATGCATAACGTCCATATATAATGCAGTTCTTAGTTCTCGTTGTCGACTTCCATTTTGCTGTTTCGTTCCCACTTGTCCGGGTGAAAACAAATTATCCATAAATTTATGATCACGCCATTCTGTTCTGAAAGAAACATGAAGATCGTACTGCTCACTAAAGAAGAAAATTACTATTTTAATTACAAGATGATCATTAATTAAACAGTGACTCATATTTTATTTATATCACATCATGGGCGATCCATTCTTATCTCTATATATGAGATCCCATGTATATAGTTAATCAGGTATTATTTCTGATAGATACACAGTACTTCGACTTCATTCATGAAAAAACTGGAAAATCTATACACATATAGGAAGAGATTTAAGACAGAGCTGAAATCTTAATTAATCAGTAGCTCCTGCATCTTCTTCTCACCGGACGAGACCGATTGACAGAACTAGGTAACTCAAAACTTGATCGGAAAAACGACTCTACCTCATCTTTATTTGTAGTTTCGAAAAACTCTGGAAGTTTTCTCTTCTGCGCAAAAACCTGCACCTTCTTTCTTGGTGTTGGCGGGCAGCTTTGAATGGTTGGTATCTTGTGGTCACTAGACGTTGGCGTTCTGCACTGTTCTTGATCATCATCATCATCAGCCCGGAGCCCTAGCTCCCCCCCTCCCTGTTCATGGTCTTGCGGTGCTGATTGTGGAAGTTCCGGCAGATCTCTCTGGTTTATGTGATCTTTCGACATGGAATTGATCAATATGTCTCGAAACTTGAGAAGGAAGAAGCTCGGAGAGAGAGTTGGAGAGAGAGTTTTCGCAAGTGTTTTGATAATTTGTATTGTTGTAGGAATATTTCTCCTTCTTATCTTTGAAAATTAATTATATATTACATGTCTGCTGCCATTTGCACCCTCTTCTTTTGTATTTACTCACTGTTCTTACAGTACTCTCTCTGTCGCGGTGTTTTTACTGGCTATCTATCTTTACCGGGCATGGAAAAGCACATGCACCTCCATTTCTTTGTCCGAAATGGATTCTCTAATAAATGAATCTCATAAAAAACGTCTTCTAGTAAATATCCAGCATTTGAGTATCATAATATATATATATTTGATATTTGATATACAATGAAAAATTCAAGTATTTTTTTAGTATAACCATCCGGTGTTCGGCCACTAACTAATCCGAATTCGAGTCAAATAAGATCCTTAAGAGTAATAAATTTCTTCAACATAGCGACACTACATACTCAAGGTCTTGAACTCAAGATCTTGGTTAAACCAAGATAGACCTATGTGGTGATTGTTTGATTAAGTATGATATAACAAGTTGAATATCATAACATATTTTCCGTGAATATTATATAAATTAAAACATTTTAAATATAATTTATATACATTAATATATTAAACTAATATGATGCGGTTTATGTATGTGAGTATATATATATAATTCTTCACCTAGCTATTTTCCATTGAAAAGTCCATCGACAATGACATTGCCGATACATGCTTTCGCTGTCAATATTATCACTATTTCTCTTGTTTGTTGATATATCCCCCAACCTACAATTCTTATTTAAACAAACAAACAAACAACAACAACAACCGATCAATTCCACAACTATAATCCATAATAAACCACACAAAAAACACATATTGAGAACAAAATATATTTATATATCTATTTAAATAGTTCATAACAATACTTTATACACATTCAATTTTTAAACACATATGTATGTATAGCTGCTTATATTTTCTAGGAACAAGAAGGACGTCAGTCATTTGATCCCAACACATCCTTATTTCTTGTTCGAGTTCTATTTTTTATTTTTGCTCCCATTTATTCCACGAGATCTTTTATTATTATAGTTCCCTTCTCTCTCTCTCTCTCTCTATATATATATATATATATATATATATTGTTGTTGTTTTTTTCTTATAAAACTATGCCGGCACAGGAAAATCAAGAGACAATCCACATGATATGATCAATATATACAATATTGGTATAAATGGTTAACCAAGCTCGATGAAGCTGCCTCAAGAGAATCCCATGAAACACAATGTCTCCTACTCCTCTCTCTCTTCACCTGTCTTGTCAGCTCCCATCTCCATTAATTTGTCTGCATGCACACTACGAGCATCGGATACCCTCATGGACGTGAACCCTTATTTGACATTTGAAGACGACGTAGAGTTCCCGGCCACCGCTCCATATTCCCCCATTTATATTCGTTCAAATTCATTACAGGACGAGCATGCATTAATCGCAATATTTATTACACCTACTGTAGACCAGATCTGTGCCATGAAATTTCTTGAAGCAGACGAAAGGTGTCCTATGATACCAGTTTGGAGTTTACGATAAATATTTTTAAGAAAAATAAATTTTTTATACTTTTTTTACTTGAAATTAAATTTTTTTAGTGTTTTTATATTATTTTCATGTATTAATATCAGAAATAATTTTTTAAAAATAAAAAATATCATTTTAATATATTTTTAAAAATAACGTCAACCAATCTTCTCGAATAGAAAGTAAAAACAAAAGGGCAAGAGGCAGAGGGGCTCAGCGGTTTCCTCCTCTTTGTTTACTTCATAGATTAAGAATATCCAAAAATGTACGTCTAGCTAAGCTACAAGGATCCAATATGTTGTCATGAACTCAAGTTTTGGATTGAGAACCCAGGGATTGAAATATCTTTCAATTTAACATTGTGTTTGAAACAAGGAAGAAATTAGAATGGAATTTAAGAATGTTCACCAACAACTCTAAAATAAAATAAGAAAACTAATTTAAAAAAAAAAAGAATTTGTAAACTGCCATTTTCGGGTGGGTGTCATGGTCAAGGTAGTCAAAATCGAGATTTTGACACGAATCGGAAAGGGCTCTGAAAAATCGGATCGTAAAATCGTAGAAAGATCGTACCTGAAATGTCCGTACAAAAATCGTAAAATCACAGCTAAAATTGTGTGAGAAGAAAAATCGTAAAATCGTTTGTAAAATATTTCTGAATACAAAATAGCATAATTATGGACATAAAACTTAATTAGTTTAGGTTCATACATGATGTAAAATAACTTCAAAACACATTACAAAATAATTATGTCCCTAAAAGTTCATAAGTTCATTATTATGAAGCTTTTCTTTTCTTTCTTCTCGAATTTGGCTAAGGGATAACTAGGAATAAAGGGTCACATGGGACTATGGGAGAATTTAGCACTTCATGATCATGCAGAAAATGAACCAAAGTGAAACGAGAAACTGATTTCTGATGATTAACATAGCTATTGCTCTGAATGTTGAAAGCATTCAGGATCAGATGAAATAAAAACTAGCATCAATGAACACGCCTAACTGGGTCATCCAGTACAAGGGCGAGTGGGTACCTTCGTCTTGCTAATGAGGCTCAAAATGCACACAACAATGGTTATATTACCCTCCTCAACCAAGTAGCAGGAAATGGATTTTCAACTGAACAATGGTCATTTACAGAGCCACAAATCCAGAATCATGCATTCCCTCCAAAAAAACTTGCTTATAAGATATAGCTAAAGACTTTTACCTCTATGCAATAATCATTTGAGCTCTATGTAGATGCTACTTTACCAAAGCCATAAATATACGCAATACCATACCAAAAAATTACAAAATTTCTCCTTGAAATACTAGAACATCCATTACCATTTCATTTCTAACTAGAAAAATACAGACTGGTAGTCATTCACGAACACTCCCTCTAATCAGCATGGAAATTCAAACACTAACTAACTTCTATCTAATGCATTTATCAAATCAATCACAGTAAACTCAATCTCAAATCAATTCTCAGTTGCATGGAACAAAACCAATCCTCTTCAAGAACAGGATTTAAATCCATTTTTTCACAGCTCTTTCAATCGTCATTTCTATTTTAAAATTGATAAATGATAAAACCAAAATCAAGCAACTGAGAACGACGAGAAGCACTGACCTTTAATGGCGACGAGAAGGATTTTGGGGAGGAGGCCACCGAACTCGAATCGAAGATTTTGGGGTTTTGAATGTCGCGACGGCGATTTTGGGACGCGCTTCGCGCCCCGCCTTCACCCCTGGATTCAGGGGACAACGGCGCGCGGTGAAAATGTGGGGTTTATTAGTCGTAAAATTTACAACTATAAATATTGGGAGTCGCCACCTAGTATTAAGGTTACTAGGAACCTATTGGTCTGCGAGAGTCTAGGGTAAGGAGACTTATTGTGCAAGGGGAAGACGCATCACCCCCAGTGCACCTTACCTAAGGTAAGCTGCATTGTTGTTTGATTGTTTTTTCTAGGTTAGAATTTTTACACTGTATTTTCAAAGAAAACATTTTTTTTGTCTGCGGGTGTACTTTACAATGTAATTTTACACCGCAGTTATAAGTTTTATTTTATCTACGAATATATTTTACAATGCAATTTTACACCGTAGTTAAAATTATTTTAATCTACGGATGTATTATACAATGTAATTTTACACTGTAAAAATATTTTATTTGCGGGTGTATTTTACTATGTAAATTTACACCACGAAAGCTAAGACCGAACATATGGTTGAATTATTTTTGACATTTTGGCCGAATACCAATGGATAATCGTAAACCGGTTACGATATCCGAAATTTCGTTTTAAAAATATGGAAAAATATGCACATATTTTTTACGAAAAATACAATGAGAAAAGTTTTGGGATTCGACCGTATGCACGAAAACATTTGTATTTTGAATTTTTTTTTTTGTAATAATAATAATAATAAAAAAAATATATGTCTTTCAAAAAAAACAGATATTTTTTATTTTTTTATTTTATTTATTTTTTATTTTTTTATTATTGGTCATGTCAGCTTACTATGGATCGTCACCAACTTGAACGTGATGGGCTTCCAACTCGTGAGGGCTGGAAGCCCACAGCACTGTGGGTCAAGTCGTCACCATAGTGAGTGACAGACTCATCCCACTTGATCCGAGTCAGCCAACCCGGCCCGATCCAGATAAATAAATAAAAAAAAAAGAAAAAAAAGAAAGAAGAAAACCGAAGAAGAAGAAGAACAGTGCAACATTAGCACTGTTCATGTGAAATTTTCAACATCGACAAGAGGGTTACCTAATTATACAGCCGTGTAGAGGGGCTCGAGGTGGTCTTTCCTGTCGTCGCTGCGTTCGGAAACGGAGGTCTGTGGCGGCCGGAATGTGCGCTCGAAGTCGCCGGTTTGTGCTCTGCTCGGCCGTCTCTCGTTGCTGCTGCTGTGACGTCGCCGGAGCTGGGGAGATGGCTTGCCGAAGCTTAAGGTGGTGAAGAGGAAGGTGTTGGGTGGTTGTATGTCATTGCACGGTGGAGAGAGAAGGAGAAGACGGGGCTGTTTTAGAGAGAGAGGAGAGGCAGAGGTCTGTCGACCGAGAGGGAGGAGAAGAAGAAAAGGAAAAAGAAAATGGCAGGGAGGGAGAAGAAGAGAAAATGAAGGCAGAGAGGGAGAGTCCAACGGTGGACAACGAAGATGAAAAGGGAGATGGAAGCTGCCGGAGAAGTCGCTGGAGTTGGAGAAGTTTGATGAAGGCCTGTTTGCCGATGATGAAAATTTTGTTCCTGTCTCCTTTTGCCTCCCGTTCCTCGCTTCGTCTTTTTCTTTTTCAGTGTTTTCCTCCTCTTTTCGACCTGAATCGAAACTCTTCTTCCCAATTTTTCGATTTTTACGGTTTTTCTCCCTTTTCGCCCATCCGACACTCGGTTTTCTTCTATTTATAGGATCATGGAGGCTTGCTTTCGGTGGGTAATTAATGCCAAAAGGAAAAGTCAAGCTGTTGCAGCTTGTTGGTGGCTGGTCGGCGACAAGTTGTTGACAATAGTATATGGATAAATACACTTTGGTTCTCCAATTTGTAATTGTATTACTTGCATCCCTAATTGGATTTAAATCTGTAATTTTGTGCAATTATACCCTCGACCAAATTTCAACTTAACCTTAACTTTTGCGTGCCTTTTCATTTTAGTCCTTCTCTTTTGATTTGTGCATTTCGACCCTCAATTGACAATTAAACTTCAATTTGACCTTTAATTTGCACAATTAACTTGGAAAAATTCGATTGGGTCTCCAAAATTCCAAAATTATCAATTGAACCCAAATAAAATTCAAGAGTTTCATTTTTCATCAATTAAGCCCTGAATAAAATTAATTTGATCAATTTAAGACATAATTAAGTCCTTGCACTTAATTAAATTCTTCAATTGGACCCTAAATTAATTCTCAAACATAATAATATTTTGAATTAGCCCATGATTAAATCAAATTGGCCTATAAAAATATAATTATGATTTTTGACTTAATTTTTACCTTGAATTTGTATTTTCTCTCATTTTTGGAACAAAAGATATACAATTAGATTCTTGAAAAGAACCAAAATTTGCACAATGATTTTTCTACCCATGCTGGCCCCTTTTATTTTATTTTTGTTATTTTTGGTATATTTTGAGAGTCACCCAAAAATTGGGTGATGATGAGTTGCCCCCTCTTTACAATGTTACTGACTAAAGTCTTGTAAAAGACTTTAGATAGTAAGCATTGTAAAGAAAAGAAAGGTGGACGTATCAAACCAAGAAATGGTTGATTCATCCGAGAAATGAGAATGGTGGAGATGATGGAATGGAAGATAGGGCTAGAAAGCGAGGCTATCTAGGATCTATGGTTGAGGGCTGGAAAACACCCTCAAACAAGGGGAATAAGGATGGAAAATGCAAAATTCTAATTGATGGTCGAGGGTTGGACACGCACTCAAAGAGGAGGGAACATAGGGCTGGAAGGCGCACTATCTTAATTCTTGGTCGAAGTTGGAAAGCACACTCGACAAGGAGGACGAGGAAGGAAAACCCACTATCTTAATTGGTGGTTGGAAACGCACTATCTTGATTGGTGGTTGGAAACGCACACGTGAAGGAAGAAAAAGCGAGGGTTGGAAAACGCGCTACTTTAGCTTATGGTTAAGGGTTGGAAAACGCACTTAAACAAAGAGGATAGGGATGGAAACACACTATCTTAATTGGTGGTTTGAAAACGCACTATCTTGGTTGGTGGTTGGAAAACACACTATCTTGATTGGTGGTTGGAAAACGCACACGAAAAGGAAGAAAAATAGGGTTGGAAAACGCGCTATTTTAGTTTATGGTTAAGGGTTGGAAAACGCACTTAAACAGGAGAACAAGGATGACTAATAAGCGCACGACCCTAATTGCCCGTTGAGGGTTGAAAAACTCGCTCAAGAGAGAAAAAGGATGGCTAAGCAGCGCACGATCCTAATTTATAGTTGAGGGTTGGAAAACTCGCTCAAGAGAGGAAAGGAATGGCTAAGCAGCGCACGATCCTAATTGGTGGTTGAGGGTTGGAAAAACTTACTCGAAGATAAAGGGGAAATAGGGCAAGAAAGCACACTATTTGAGTTGATGACGAGGGTTGGAAGACGCACTCGAAGATGAGAGAGAAATAGGGCTGGAAAACCACTATTTTAATTGATGACGAGGGTTGGAAAACTCACTCGAAGATGAAGTGAAAATAGGGCAGGAACGCACACTATTTGAGTTGATGACGAGGGTTGGAAGACGCACTCGAAGATGAGAGAGAAATAAGGCTGGAAAACCACTATTTTAATTGATGACGAGGGTTGGAAAAACTCACTCGAAGATAAAGGGGAAATAGGGCAAGAAAGCACACTATTTGAGTTGATGACGAGGGTTGGAAGACGCACTCGAAGATGAGAGAGAAATAGGGCTGGAAAGCCACTATTTTAAATGATGACGAGGGTTGGAAAACTCACTCAAGATGAAGGGAAAATAGGCAGAACGCACCTATTTGAGTTGATGACGAGGTTGGAACACACTCAAGATGAAGGGAAAATAGGCGCAAGCACACTATTTCAATGATGACGAGGTTGAAGACGACTAAGATGAGAGAAATAGTGGAAAGCCACTATTTTAAATGATGACGAGGGTTGGAAAACTCACTCGAAGATGAAGGGAAAATAGGCGAACGCACCTATTTGAGTTGATGACGAGGGTTGAAACACACTAAGATGAAGGGAAAATAGGCCAAAGCACACTATTTCAATTGATGACGAGGGTTGGAAGACGACTCGAAGATGAAGGGAAAATAGAGCGAGAACGCACACTATTTGAGTTGATGACGAGGGTTGGAAACACACTCGAAGATGAAGGGAAAAATAGGGCTGCAAAGCACACTATTTCAATTGATGACGAGGGTTGGAAGACGCACTCGAAGATGAGAGAGAAATAGGGTTGGAAAGCCACTATTTTAATTGATGACGAGGGTTGGAAAACTCACTCGAAGATGAAGGGAAAATAGGGCAGGAACGCACACTATTTGAGTTGATGACGAGGGTTGGAAACACACTCGAAGATAAAGGGGAAAATAGGGCAAGAAAGCACACTATTTGAGTTGATGACGAGGGTTGGAAAACGCACTCGAAGATGAACGGAAAAATAGGGTCGCAAAGCACACTATTTTAAATGATGACGAGGGTTGGAAAACTCACTCGAATATGAAGGGAAAATAGGGCAGGAACGCACACTATTTCAATTTTTAATGGCTAGAAAGCACACTAAAAAGGTAGAAGAGACAGTGTTGAAAAACATTTTATCCATGCTGATGAAAGACTCTCTAGGCACTCGGGAAAGTGAAAGTGGTCAGGGCTCGAAGGCACACATAAGACAATGAGTGACGGTTTGTAAATTACAATTCCTCCAAAACATTTCTTAGATTTTTAGTGGGGAGATGCCACGCGTGATGGCAATCAAGTTCAGGAAAGAAGATGAGGCTGAAAAGGGCATTAAAGCGTTAAGAGCCTAAAGGCGTACACAAAAATAAATGAGTGAAAGTTCGTAAATTACGATCCTTCCAAAACATTTTCTAGATTCTCATCAGGGCTGAAATGGATGACAACACCTAAAATTAACAACAGGATAAAGCTGAAAAGCATGTTCAGGGATATGGAAAATGTGGGAGCTTGAAAGCGTGCACCAAAAATGATGAATGAAGGTTCATAAATTACGATCCCTTCAAAATATTTTTAGATTTTCAATAGGGATGCAATGCTTGATGTCACCCAGAATTAGAAAAAAGATAAAGCTGAAAAGCATTCTCAAAGAGGTAAGAGCTTAAAAGCGTGCACACAAAATGGATGAAGGTTCGTAAATTTTGACCCTTCGGAATATCAATGGAGATGCAATGCATGATGATGCATGTATACTTACCTGAGAGCTATAGGTCCCCTTTCTTCCTCTAGGCCTTCTTTTCGGGATTTGGACCTCTGGATTTGACGGTTCACTTTTGCTTACTCAAGCCGCAATTTGTGATTTTGACCACTAGAGATGATAGATTTTCCATATCAACATGCCCCCAAGTTTGACCTGATTCTTTGAAAAGAAATTATGGAGTCAACTTCATGATTCGACTGACTTCTCGCTCGCATATTCAAGTCGCAACTTGTGATTTTGACCGCTGGAGATGATATGCCCCCCCGAGTTTGATCAAGATTCTTTGAAAAGAATTATGGAGTCAACTTCAATTGCCTTTTAGATTGCCCCCCTATTTGGTCATGCCCCAAAAGTGTTTTGGGCTTCAGGTTTTTGTAGGAAGGGGTTGGTCATTTGCAAAGATGGTAATTTCATGTGGGATTTTTGGAATTTCGAAGTCATTTCAAGCACAAAAACCATTTTGATTACCCTAATTGGGTCATGTCACACCAGTGTTTTAGGTTACAAGTGTTTGCAGGAAAGAGATGGCTATTTGCAAAAAATATTTTCATGCAAAACTTTTGGAATTTCAAAGTCATTCCAAGCACAAAAACCATTCTGATGTTTGTTTAACAAACTTGTTCTCGAAAGAATTCAAGTGATCTCATTGTTAGGTTTTATGTTGACTTTGACAAGAATGTGAAATGATCATTTACATGTCTCTTATGTCAAGAAGGCTTTAATCCATGTTTTGTAAAACATTTGTAAGGATTGTTTCAAATGGAAAAGCATTGCTTATCGATCCAGTATAACTCGTATTTGATCGTAAAGGGCTTTAATAGGCTTGTAACGTAGGCTTAGGTTACTGGCTACTAACAAAATGATATTTATAGGCTCAAAAAGTGTTTAAGGGTTTTTTAGACTAAGGATCACTTAGTGCTTACTCTTAGAACTTCACTTAGCCCTCATGATTGATTTTCATAGTGACCTAACATGCCCCCAGTATTGACTTGGTCTTTGACCTTGACATGCCCCCCGGTATTTGTTTGGACTTTTTCATTGGTATTTGGCACTAACGTCATGCTTGATTTGACATGTCCCCAAGTATATTTGTTTAGAGCCTTTTCACGACATGCTCCTCAAGCATTTTGTTTGGGCTTTTTATGTGGGGTTTTTAGTACTACCAAAATGTTGAATTAATTTGCTATGGTGTACTAAAACTCTTTTATGTTTATGCCCCCCAGCCTTCTTCGGGTGTCACTTGTCATTGAGGACAATATGTTTTTTTTTTGCACTTGCCCCCCAGTGTAGGGTGTGATCCTTGTCAGGGTTATTTATCAAGAAAATAAAATTACAAGGCTCAAATAGGGACTGCAAAGGATATTTGAGATTTTATGACGGCATATCAAAGATGGCCTCTCGTCATATCAAAAACATGCAATCCGAATCAATAAGCCTTTGCTTTTCCATGCAAAACAAGTTTTTGATTTTTTGGATTTTTTTGGATTATTTGTTTGGCTAAAAGATTAGCTTTATTCTGTGGATTTTGGTGGTATGAGATCACCCTTCAATGAAATCCTTTGAATTCCCAGAACACATTTATTAAATAAACATCAAATTGGCATTCATTTTCGTACTAGACTTTAATTTGCCAAAAATCTTTATAAAATCATAGGATCATGGGCACTTTGGATGAAGTGTTTGTGTTATTTAGGAATGAAAACGAGAACACATCATAAACACTAGAGAATACATGATCATTGATAAGGAAGGTTTGCTTAACCACAAAAAGTTCCATGTCCAAACATGACCAAAACAAAAGGGAATCATGGAAGTACTTTATCAACAAAAAAACTATTGTTGATTTCACTTTCCATGTTGCAGACACTTTGTACCCCATCTCTGTGGAGCTTAATTGGATGCAGGATCTGGATTTCCTCTACCTTGCCTTAATCAAATGCTATCCACCCTACTTTGATCAAATGCATGAGTCTCTTCTTGAAAGCACCACAAGTGTGGATGCTATGCCCTGCAGCTCCAGCATGGTATTCGCAGGTGAGATCGGGTTTGTACCAATCAGGGTAAGGTGGTTGCAAAGGTGTCTGGGGTTCAGGAGCTATTTTCCCCATGCTTACCAACTTCTGATAAATCTCGTTCAGAGGCAAAGGTAGCGGAGGTAGCTGCTCCTGGGTTTTCTGGTAATTTCTTTTCGGGAAATTTTTAGATGGATCTTTAGCTTGAAGATTGATGTTGGAGATTTGAGAAGAGGGGTGATGGGAGTTTTGGAATTGGTTGCTCCTACCCTTATAATCATCTCCAGAATATTCGACATCTTTTCTTTTGCCTTCAAAGCCATTTTTCTCCACAGGTGCGAGGATTCTTCCACTTCGAATTCCTTGCTCTATTCGCTCTGCCACAGCTACAACATCCGTGAATTGCCGCGCTGAACTTCCCATCACATGTTCGTAATAGGGTGCTCTTAGTGTGTTGGCGAATAATGTCACCATCTCTTTATCTAGAAGTGGAGGGTGTACCTGTGCCGCGAGATCTCTCCATCTTTGAGCATATTCCCTTATGCTTTCTTTGCCCTTCTTTTCCACGTTGGACAAATTTGTTCTGTCAGGAGCAATGTTCATATTGTACTTATATTGCTTGATGAAAGCATCTACCAGATTTTTCCAGCTACGGACCCTAGTGTTATCTAATCTCATGTACCAATTCAAAGCCGCCCCACTCAAACTGTCTTGGAAAAAATACATCAGTAATTTTTCATCATGGACTACTTCTGCCATTTTGTTACAGTATGATTTTAGGTGAGTAACAGGGCATTGTATCCCTGTGTATTTGACAAATTCGGGGACACGAAACTTCTTTGGTATTACAACATTTGGTACTAGACACATTTCAGCAGAGTGTACTGGGTCATATAAATTTACCCCTTCAATGGCCCTTATCCTGGCTTCCAGTGTCGCCATCTTATCTTGATCGATACCATCTGATGCTTCTATAACTGTTGGGGTTGGCTCAGGTATCGGTAGTGCTGATTGTACAAAAGCTGGGTTTCGTTGCGGATCCTGAATCCTTTCTCCTGTCACCTCTTCATGGTGATTCATTGTTTCTGCTTGAGCAGCTGTTGCGGGTCTAGTTGAAGGACCCTCTCCAGAAGTGTTTCTCAATGCTTGCTCGAGTAAGCTGGTGAGATTAGCTACGCTTGCCTTCAAAGAGTCCAATTCCTGTTGGAAATGAGTATCGCGATGTGCACGCTCTTCATTCTCCATGTTTCTTTGTTGGAGTCGATTGGTAGGAGTTTTTCGGGGACCTATATTTGACCTGATGATATGTTATGCAATGATAAATGCATGTGAATGCAAATGTATGTACATAACGAGTGAATAATCAGGAATGGTGTTCCCAATAACAAGTTCTAAGCCATTACATGAGGGGTAAGCTCTATCTGGTCTCAAATGGTCTATGAACTGCCCAGTGACCACCTCTCGTGAAGGTAGTGTAGGGGTTTACAAGAAATGGTTGGGGCACAGTATGACCGCCATTAACAAGTAAACACTCAGTTCATAGTTGGATGTTTCACGAATCTGAACCCCGACCAAAAGTCATGGGGCAGACCGCTACTCCCCACCTAACTTAAAATTGGGTTTACACTGGAGATTAAAATGCATGCTCACATTAATTTAAATTGAATGTTATGCATGAATTAAAAATAAAATGCATGCTAAAGAAGTAAAAATGTATGCTAAAGCAGTTAAAAGGAGTGCAAAAATCAGATTGAGAAATAAACAATCAAACAATCAAAACTCAGTCTCTAATTCCCCAGTGGAGTCGCCATCTGTCGCGACGGCGATTTTGGGACGCGCTTCGCGCACCGCCTTCACCCCGGGATTCGGGGAAGACAACGGCGCGCGGTGAAAATGAAGGGTTTAATAGTCGTAAAATTTACAACTATAAATATTGGGAGTCGCCACCTAGTATTAAGGTCACTAGGAACCTATTGGTCTGCGAGAGTCTAGGGTAAGGAGACTTATTGTGCAAGGGGAAGACGCATCACCCCCAGTGCACCTTACCTAAGGTAAGCTGCATTGTTGTTTGATTGTTTTTTCTAGGTTAGAACTTTTACAGTGTATTTTCAAAGAATACATTTTTGTGTTTCATGGTGTACTTTACAATGTAATTTTACACCATGAGTTATAAGTTTTATTTTATCTACTGAATATATTTTACAATGCAATTTTACACCGTAGTTAAAATTATTTTAATCTACGGATGTATTATACAATGTAATTTTACACTGTAAAAATATTTTATTTGCGGGTGTATTTTACTATGTAAATTTACACCACGAAAGCTAAGACCGAACATATGGTTGAATTATTTGACATTTTGGCCGAATACCAATGGATAATCGTAAACCGATTACGATATCCGAAATTTCGTTTTAAAAATATGGAAAAATATGCACATATTTTTTACGAAAAATACAATGAGAAAAGTTTTGGGATTCGGCCGTATGCACGAAAACATTTGTATTTTGAATTTTTTTTTGTAATAATAATAATAATAAAAATATATGTGTCTTTCAAAAAAAAAAGATATTTTATTTTTTATTATTTTTTATTTTTTTATTGGGTCGAGTTGCAACTACTATGGGTCGTCAGCCAAAGAAGAACGTGATGGGCTTCCGACCGTGTGGGTAATGGGTCTGTCGACCATAGTGGGCTGACAGCCCATCCCACTTGAGTCGAGTCGGCCAACCCGGCCCGATCCAGATAAATAAATAAAAAAAAAAGAAAAAAAAAAGAAAACGAAGAAGAAGAAGAACAGTGCACATTAGCATTGTTCATGTGAAATGTTCGACTTCAACGAGAGGGTTACCTGATTATACAGCCGTGTAGAGGGGATTGAGGTAGTCTTTCCTGTCGTCGTTGCTCGGAAACGGAGGTCCAGTGGCGGCCGGAATGTGCGTCTGAAGTCGCTGGTTTGTGCTCTGCTTGGTCGTCTCGTTCGTTGCTGCTGCTGTGACGTCGCCGGAGCTGGGGAGATGGCTTGCCGAAGCTTAAGGTAGTGAAGAGGAAGGTGTTGGGTGGTTGTATGTCATTGCACGGTGGAGAGAGAAGGAGAAGACGGGGCTGTTTTAGAGAGAGAGGAGAGGCAGAGGTCTATCGACCGAGAGGGAGGAGAAGAAGAAAAGGAAAAAGAAAATGGCAGGGAGGGAGAAGAAGAGAAAATGAAGGCAGAGAGGGAGAGTCCGACTGGTGGACAACGAAGATGAAAAGGGAGATGGAAGTTGCTGGAGAAGTCTGCGGAGTTGGAGAAGTTTGATGAAGGCCTGTTTGCCGATGATGAAAATTTCGTTCCTGTCTCCTCTTTGCCTCCCGTTCCTGCTTTCGTCTTTTTCTTTTCAGTGTTTTCCTCCTCTTTTCGACTAGAATCAAACTCTTCTTCCCAATTTTTCGATTTTTACAGGTTTTTCTCCCTTTTCGCCATCCGACACTCGGTTTTCTTCTATTTATAGGATCATGGAGGCTTGCTTTCGGTGGGTAATTAATGCCAAAGGAAAAGTCAAGTCATTGCGACTTGTTGGTGGTCGGTCTGGCAAGTTGTTGACAATAGTATATGGATAAATACACTTTGGTCCTCCAATTTGTAATTGTATTACTTGCATCCCTAATTGGATTTAAATCTGTAATTTTGTGCAATTATACCCTCGACCAAATTTCAACTTAACCTTAACTTTTGCATGCCTTTTTCATTTTAGTCCTTCTCTTTGATTTGTGCATTTTGACCCTCAATTGACAATTAAACTTCAATTTGACCTTTAATTTGCACAATTAACTTGGAAAAAATTCGATTGGGTCTCCAAAAATTCCAAAATTATCAATTGAACCCAAATAAAATTCAAGAGTTTCATTTTTCATCAATTAAGCCCTGAATAAAAATAATTTGATCAATTTAAGACATAATTAAGTCCTTGCACTTAATTAAATTCTTCAATTGGACCCTAAATTAATTCTCAAATATAATAATATTTTGAATTAGCCCATGATTAAATCAAATTGGCCTATAAAAAATTTAATTATGATTTTTGACTTAATTTTTACCTTGAATTTGTATTTTCTCTCATTTTTTGGAACAAAAGATATACAATTAGATTCTTGAAAAGAACCAAAATTTGCACAATGATTTTTCTACCCATGCCGACTCCTTTTATTTTATTTTTGTTATTTTTGGTATATTTTGGGAGTCACCCAAAAATTGGGTGATGACATTGAATTTGAGCTGAGAAGAGAATATCTAGGGGTTGAGAGCTGACGATTTTGGGGGGTTTTAGCTGAGAAGAGAAGAAAAGATTTAGGGGTTCTGCCCCTTCTGGGATTCTGTGATTTGTGCTGAGAAGAGAAGACGATTTCGAGCTGAAAATTGTCTGGGGAAGAAGAGAACGAAGAAGATGCAACTGAAATGAAAACGAGGAGTCGAACTCGAACTGAAATGCACACATCGCAGACCGAATTATTGAACTCGTAAACTCGGACCAAGTCGGTCCGATTTTGCGAGTCCACCCGATTTTGACCGAGTTTCGGTTTTTCTACCGGTCCAACCAGGTTTTCAGAACCAACTTGCAAAATCGTACGATTTTGCGAGTTGGATCGCGTTTTTAACTACCATGGTCATGGTGATTAGGAGGAAAAAGTGGTGGTAACACAGTGTTAATATTGATAATAGTACAACAATAAAAGTAATATATTTTTTTATTCTTTAAAATTATTTTTAATATTAGCACAACAAAACAATTTAAAAATATAAAAATAATTTTAAACAAAAAAGTTTCAAATTTTAGAGAAACAACGTCTGGAACATGGTCACAAACCTTATATTTATGCTGATGAGGATAGAAGTAGTAATATGAAAAGAAAATTGCATCATCATCATTGACATAAAAAAAACAATGACAATGGAGAAGGAGGAGTGTGGGCCGCTATTTGTTTTTCAACATAAAGGCCCGTTTGTATTTGTGATAGCAAAACGTTTATTACAAAAAAAAATGATTTTTGCTTGTTCTAAATTATTTTATTATTATTATTTTAGATCATTTTAATATGCTAATATAAAAAATATATCTTAAAACATTAAAAAATTATTTTGATACATTTCAAAGCAAAAAACACTTAAAAAAACTCGTTACTATAATGACAAATAAGCTAAAAAATAAGTAAAGAAAAAACAATTGAGACTTGAGTTATGGGTTCAATTCATAATATAAATAGCATGAATAGAAAAATAAAAATGATAATAAATACAATGATAAATAATAAAGATAATAAAAAATATTATAATAATAAAGATAAAAAAAACTTGACTTGAGCCTATCTATAGTATAAAAACCCAATGTTGAAGGGTACAATTATTTTTTTTAAGAACCCGTTGAAATTATGTTTGTAAGAAAATTGAATAAAATCATGAAACTTAATTATACAACATCTCAATTATAAAGAGAAAAAAAATAATTAAAAAAAGCAATGGAAAAAATATGAGTCAACTTAGATTAACTCTCTAACCCTGCAATAGAAGAAAAAAAAACATGATCGAGATAACCTAATAAAATAGAAAGAAAAAAGGAATACAAATTCTAATTAATAAAATTTTAAATAATAGAATTGAGATAAATAAATTTTAAAAATAAAAAATATTCATGCAACATCAATGTCTTACAAAAAAAAAATTAATGTTCAAGGAATTGAGAGAGATTGTCCAAGCTGTGACACCTTGTATTTTTCTTAGAGAGATTTTTTTTCAATTTTTTTAATTACATTAATGAAAATTGGGCTTACACACACACACATAGATACTTATGAACAATAATTCCCAACTTAAATAAAATTATATAAAATGACCACAATAAATCTTATTTCACCATTTATAAATAACATAACTCCTTTGTATTTCATCTTGATCAATTCATAACTATATTAATTACTTTTTGACTCTTCATCTTTTTTTAATAACTTACTTTTCATCCCACACTTATAATTACCTTACTTTGATAATGTTTTATTGTGTGGTATATATGTTTTAATGATAACATGACATATTCCATATTATCATATTAAATTATGCCATATTTAAAGTCTATTTTATGATGTCACTTAAATACACTAGATTTAAAGGTTCTTATTCAGAAATCTATTCATGATTCTCTAATATCATAGCCTTAACTCGCAAGTCGACCCATAAATTTCTTTATGATAGTCCCACTCAATATAGTAAATCTAATTATAAATTATTATTTTTCGACCCATAAAAGTCTTTACTAATAGGTTAATTTGGCCTTATTTTTTTCATTATTTTTATGCATTTATTGATAAATAAAAAAATTCAATGAAGTAGTTGGGGGGTTACAATAAACAGCAGTACTCTTTGTGACACGAATAATTTGAAGTTTTAATACTCTATATATTTCCGCTGTTTTATGTACACGAATAATTCAATGACATTTATGTTCAATTCTTTCACTTGCTTATGGCTTTGGCTTGATGTGATATATGGAAGCACAAAATGTCAAATCGTCTATCTATTGGCTCCCAATTTGGACCAATATCGGGAATAAACTCAAGAAAGGAATATGTTTTTCCCAATAAAGTATTCGTTATCAAAAATTCCTTTCTTTGGCATCGATCGTGTGTTCTTGCAAGTTTCAAGAACTTGTAATTAAAAAGGATGAGCTGTTGTGTGTGTGTGTGTACATAACATTCACACCTTTGCATGTCCCCGAGCATTAATCCTACCATTATTATTGATCCTTAAATGTAAACTACAGCTATATTTCTGTGTTAAGACTTTAAAACGCACCGCATAAGGTACACCTTTTGTTTACCAAATTTGACCTTCCCCCATGTGTTGGCTTGTGAAGAATGAATGAGCTTCGATATACATAAAAAAAATAAAAAAAATTAGGGAGTTTGGTCGGTAATTAGGACCCAAAAGGTGCCCTATGGGGGGTGCCTTTTCTCCTTCTTGAATTGGAATTTGGTGGAGTTAGCGTGCTTGTGTACATTTCTTGCTGGCCTCGTTCACGCAATTCTTCTTCTTCCTTCGATGGCAATCTTCCTTCTCTCATTTCCCCTACTTCATCGTCCTTGCTGCCTAAGTTACACGTGGCATCGCCATTGTTCTTTATTCTTGCAAGCTGAGTTAAATAAACACCAAGTTAACCTACGGTTAAGCCATTATCTAAGCATATACATTAACCAACCCATCAGAAATTATACATAATGTCAATTATGCCGATCATATAATTTCCTTTTCTTTAAGCAAGCTCGCTCGGATGACTGCCAATAATCGATCATCATAATTACTATCAAATCGGGTCTGAAATCTTGATGCAACCACAATGTAGCAGTGATTGATAACAATTTTGTGTGCAGAGGGCAGAAATCATGCAGGGGATGCAACTTTTATGGTATAATAACCTATTATGGAGAGTGAATCGCGAGTCTTGCTCAACCTAATGACAATGTGGTGCATTTTTTTAATGGAGGGAGCAAATGGGAAGAAATTTAACTGACCTTACATCCTAGAGAACAGAAACGAAAGGGATCCAAGAGACTTCTCCCACAAATTTCGCATAAATGAGGGACTCCTCTACTTGTGCTACTCTTAGGTTGTGGTCTCTCATTAAGGAAAAGAACTCTAGCACTGTTTATAACGTAAGTTTGAACTCCGGTAATGTCCAAAACCTTTTGAATCTCAGCAACCCTAACAACGTCATGATACGATGATCTTCTGATCTGTTTTTACAGAACCCCATTTGTTTCAGAGATACCATGTTCATCAGATGCGTGTTTTTAAAGCAATAATGACTCTCCGGAAAAGAAAAGATAGATTACTTGAATAGCAGAATGATCTTTGTGTCGAGTTGATCGGCAATAGAAGCAGAAGGCATCGGAAATGCAATCAAGGCAGAACATGTTGGATTCGCTACGCGGGGCATCTCGGTGGCGGGGGCAAACGGTGAAGAATGTAGTCGATAACAGTGATTCAAGCCACGGCGGTGCCAGCATTTCCTGTATTGTTTGGCACCCAAAAAATCAAAACCATCAACTGGGCTAGCTACAGAATGAAAACGAAACAAGAAATGTCTGCCATTATCGATCGTTACCATTATCAGGAAGGAGCAATGTAGCAGCGACGGAAGCACCGAAAGAAAAAAACGTGTATGCCAATGAGGGAAGGTGGCGTGGAGGTCTCACAGAAAATAAAAAAAGATGCTTAAGACATATCGACGAATTAAACAAAGAAATGGCAGGAGGACAGGGGTGTGTGGAGCTTGCTAAAACTCGATGCTAATGTAACGGCTGAGATCACCAGGGGTAGGTTAAGTGGGCTGTCCTGCCGTTGGATTAAAAAGGAAAGAATATAGGGGGGAGTGTTGAAAAATAAATAAAAGAAAGATTATGGGAGAGAATGAGAGAGGGAGAGAGGAAAGGAGTGTGTTTGGACCTTACGCAAAACTTTGGTTCTTGTTTTGCGTCTATATATTTGCAAGGTACATAAAGTTCGGCAAAATGTCAGGTTACGTAATTATGGGCAGATTAATTGTACTTTAATGAATTAGAAAATAAAAGAAAAGGGTGAAAGTATCCATGAACTATAGGTTATAAATTAATTATAATATTTATTACAAAAGGGTTAATGGGATGCGTGATTTTTCAACTATTGTATGGTTTTGAGGAAACCTATTGCGTACTAAAAATTATAATTTGATCTTTAAGAATATATATTATATTGATCAAGATATATAGATGGTTTTGTTGAAAGATAAAGATTGAACTCCTATAAATTCTGCAAAATCCAAGAGAAAATTCATATTGCAATACGAATCATCGAAAGAATACAAGGGATGACATCAGTGACTGATAGAGCATCACTCTCGAAGATCATCTCTGGTTATCGTCCTATCAAGATCAGCCAAGCTTCTATTTTTTATCTTGTTTTTATAAAAAAAATTATCTAAAATTGTATCAAAATAATATTTTTTTTGTTTTTTAAAGATTATTTTAATATTAACACATGAAAAATATAAAAAAAATTATTTTTTAAGAGTATTTTTAAAATACAATGTAAAATTTCTTTTAAATTAGAAATGCTGTGGTGGGAATGTAACGGAGCCTTGTGCCTGAATAACGAACGGTACCGGAATGATTCTTCATGACAATACCGGCACCACCTTGTTGCCGACTGGAGGGGGAGACCATTGCAGAGCAGAGGCAAATCGATCATCGTTGGATTGTGTAGATCAATGAGGCAAAGCTTCATCAAATTCCTTTTTATTATTTAGCTGCCATAAGCAAAATTCGATCACTAGACCATATAATAATGGATTGAAAAAAAGAAGAGGAGCATTTCTTGGTTTTCAAATCCTCAAACGTAAGAAACCAACGAGCTCTATCAAACATGATTACTAGACTGATTAGAGTATATTTGATATTATGTTTTTAAAAATATTTTTGAAAAAAAAAAATTTTTTTAGAATTTTTAAATTATTTTTATATGCTAATATTAAAAATAATTTTAAAAAATAAAATAAAATCATTTTAATATATATTTTTTTTAAATAACCTAACTCGTAATCAATAATAATAATAATAATAAAACCTCCCTCGAGAAATCAAGAATTCGCTTCTTAGAATTGACTTCAGCAGCCAGGCTTTGACGTGGATTTTTTTCTTTCTTATGAAAACATACTGTCAAATTGATCCCCAAACTGAAGAGTATCTGTGAGTTGTACGGTGAAGAAGTCGGGTTAATAATTTTAAAATGAATTGGAACTTTCCGCTGCTGGTGAAATGATTTTTGAAGAGAAAGAATGATGGAGTATTGGGGTAGTTTTTTAAAGTATTTTTTTACAGAAATATATTAAAATAATATTTTTATATTTTTTAAAAATTATTTTTGACATCAACACATCAAAATAATCTAAAAACACCAAAATATATTTATTTAAAATAAAAAAATAATTTAAAATTTCAACAAAATACCGGTTAAAATGCATAATGATCTAAAATGTTTGGTTCTCGAGCTCTGCAAAAAATTTTGGTTTTTAAAAACATCTAGTGCCAAACAATATTATTGTCTTTGTCTTAAGTGAACTGTTTATGGCAATGTGGCGAGTCATGTCATCATAGTTCTAGTAGCGCTATGATTACTTGTCCTTCCCTTTCTCTTGTTTTTACCTTTTGTCCCCATTAGTTTGCCTTCATTTTTTTTTTTTCTATCTAGTATTTCTTTTCTTTTTTCTAATTTTTTGCTCGGAATCTATTATACTTTAGTTAGCCTAACAGTAGTTGAGTTGTTCGAGCTTCTTTTTTTTTTTTAAGTATGGGGGTAGTTTAGGCCCTGGGCCCAAGCTTTTGACCTGAGAGCGAGTTGGCTGGTATAGTCTTTTACAAATTTTAGGCCTTTAGGCCCGTCATCTAGGACAAAGACTTCGGCTCTGTTTATTTCTCGAATTCACTTTCCGGAAACCACTTTCCAAACTTTCTTGTATTTGTTTGTCTTCCAGAAAGTTGGTCAACGGAAAACACTTTCCGGTCAACGAAAAACACTTTCCGATCAAAGAAAAATTTGGCTTAGTTTTGGAAAGTGTTTTCCGGAAAATTTGAGTGAAAACACTTTCCGGAAGTTGTGAAAAATTTAAAAATATCATTATTTGCTGATTATATCAAATTTGATCCTCAAACTTTTGATTGCTATATATAATTTGTTTTGAATATATTTTTTTCAATTCCATCTCTTAAAATTTAATTTTATATTAATTTTGATTCTTATTTTTATAATTCCTATTTGCTTTTTTCTTATCATTTTTTTATTGAAATTTTTTATCTATCAAATTTGGTCCTCATTTTTTTATTGTTACTTATTTTATTTGAAATAATTTATGAAATGTTAATTATTATTATTATTTTAATTTATCCACCTTTAATTTTTAAAATTTTTAGATTTGATCTCTATTATTTTAATTATTATTTATTTTATTTGAGATATTTTATGATTTTTTTTTTCAATTTCATTCTCATTCAACTTTTTAATTTGTAAGATTTGTTCCTCATTATTTTAATAAACTTGAAAAAATAATAATTTATTAATAAATTATTTTCCAGTTCATTTTCCATAACACAAACAAATACTGGAAAATATTTTCCAGTTCATTTTCCATAACACTGTCAAACATCGAAATTCACTTTTCAAGAATTCACTTTACAGGAATTCACTTTCTCCAATTCGGCTTCAAAGGAAACCACTTTTCAGAAACAAATAGGCCTTCTTTTCATGCCTTAATAACTCCAATGTGAATTTATAGCCTAACTTGATCGAGTACCTTACATTCTATGAGTAGTACAAGCACAAATTATCATAAGTATGACAAACACTCTATGAGATACCTAGAATGGCTCTTACATAAGGTCCCAAAGATATTTGTCGTTAGAAAATGTCATTACATGAATTTGAAATATCATGAAAAAACTAAGAAACTCAACGAAAAAGGAAGCAAGAAAAGGTAATCTTGATTTCAGAAAATAACAAATGAAAAATCATTAACTACAGATATGCATCGCGTGAGAAAGATGAAAATTTAAATATAATAAATCAGCAAGATGCAAACCAGAAAAGACTCCAAAAAAAAAAAATGGTTTGGCGAATCTTTAGTTTTCGAACTTTTTTTGTACTTGATCAGTTACAAAAGAGCACCTCGATCAGAATACTTGCAGCCATGAGTACTTGGAATAAAATCTACCAACAAGCTCATTATTGGACGTATAATGTGATCCAAAATTACATTTGATATTCCCACGTCGGGAAAACCATGTATTACAGGATATACAGCCTAAGATAATCAAGAAACATGGTAATACTATGCAATACACATGATTCATGTTACAAAAAAACAAAAACAAAATAAAATAGTGGAGTGCAAGATTTTATATACCCAAAAATCTAACATGACTGTCTTCAGCCCCGGCTCACTCAATTTTCTCGATCACTTCCAGCCTGGTTTTTCTCTTCCAGCCTTTCATTGCAGCAACGAGATTGATCAACCCAACAACTTGGGTTTTAGTGTATTCCTGGAAGAAAAATGTGTACTTGCATTGTTAAGAGAGAGATTGAAACAGGTGAAAGTATGTTAAAAATAATCCAGTGCAGAGTTTTCTTACCGGGTGAGCGCGAGCCCAGTGTACATACTCGGTTTCTGGAAGATAGTAAGCCTGTATGGGTTGAGAGAATGACAAGTCCGATTAATAATCTTGGTAGTGAAAATGTTCACTAGGCATTTCTAAGTGAAACATGTATCCAATAAACCAAGGAAAGTGGGGTTGACCAATCAAGCCTCAAGGCTTAAACATCACTACTAAACATTTCTCCTCCAATATCTATACATGTTTGTAAGAAATTGTCTCATTGAACATGCTAATTCTTACCTTTATGAAAGTTTCAACCATTTGTAATTTTGGCTTAACATTTACAGGGACAAAATGCTGGAGGCCATTGATCAAAACCTGAAAGGAATTTATATAGCACTTCTTGAGAGGTGCAAAAGGAGGTAGAGGCAAAATGGAAATCGAAAAATACATATTCTTGTATGGGTTATGAAAGAACCTGAAGATCTAATGACATAAGAGCTCGTCCTTCATCACCACACCTCTTCACCCGTGATAGACCTTCTATGAGGGTTTCGGCGACAATTTCAACACCATATTCTAAAAGACGGTCTTGTACCTATGAAAATAGAGATATAGTTAACACTAGTTTGGTATTCAAGTTTTGGGACATGAGAAACATTTCTATTAGTACAAAATTAGAGCAGAATCATAACCAGGCAGGCAGAAGCTATCAGAAAAATAATATAAATGAAGCTATTTTTAGGTTATGAGAAGAAAATAATGCAAAAACAAAGATAATGAATCCTCCATGACAAGATGTGGAAAAGTATAGAGGAAGAAAGCAAAACCATAGAGAAAAAAAAGGTACTGTAGTCCCACAAAATAATTGCCCTAAAGACACCCCTCTAACTGCCCCTAAAGTAGAAGACTGAAGACACAAGTAGATTATTCTATCCCACATCTGCTGCTTTGGAAAGAGTAATTAATATTGACTGTTGTTTGAACTACTCTTCATCCAAACATTTCAACTCACACCAAACATACATTAAGTGCACATTAAACATCCATCATTTACATGCATTTCATTTTAGATATTTGTTTCCTCCTTAATATCATCGCAGGATTTTTAAGCATAATAACACAGCCGAATTATGCCAATTATGATCAGGTAAGGCCAATGATGGGGAGTATAGTTAACCAAGTGGTTACTACAAGCAAATTAGCCAGCCTAAGAAACCCATTTATTTATCAGCATCCTGCACACACGAAATTATTCAAAGTGCTCTTTTATCCATAATGTAAAGCATCAAAATCTTTTGGATGTTAAGCTACCAATTATTGAGTTAGCAAACAAAAAACAAATGATGAGCATCAAGCTGTAAATTCTGAAATCAAAATTTTACAAAATGCTTCCCCTCCTGAGATGCGAACCAGCCATTACCTCTTTGTGAATTCCACCATGTGCAAGCCTCGTTTTATAGTGCTTAAACTCTCCCAAAAGTAAATCAACATACCTGTCAATATAACTCGTATGAGAGGAATTATACAGTGATAGTAGTATATTCTGATGGATAATTATTGTAAAAATAAGCTCGGTACCTATTAAGGAATTGTAAGAGATACCATGTAGTCCACAGATATCAAAAATTGAACGCTAAAATAATCAACATACAGGACTAATTCCATTGACTAACATGGATCGAGCTAAAGCAGAGGGAGGGGTGTCACAAAGGACAAGGCACAAGAGGCAATGACCAATGTCATGACCAAAACAAGCCCCAAAGCAAAGGGTTATTATCAAACAAAAACTCCACCCTAAACCAAACAGTAAATGAGCAGGCCAGTGAATCAAAAACTTCAACTGATAGCACAGAATGCAGTACAAATGTTACAAATAAATAAATAATGGAAAACGGATGGTTTATTTTTTAACATGACTAGAAAATGTTGCAAGCTAACTTAGCTTTGATTTATGAAATTGCCACACTCAACATACAGTTTTAATGGAAAAATTACAGAAGAGATAGATGATATTGTTACAGGTTGTAAATATCACATAATTAGAAAGTAATATAGGGTCCTAATTGTAGGGATCCTGGTCTACTTTCTTATATATGGTTCCTATCTTGTAAATGAGGGATAGATTGATGAATGTAAGAGAGAGAATATTTGTTTCTTCTTCTATGTTTTCATCAAGGTCATTAAAAGCATAGAAGTTACAATATCATATGACTGAACAATATAAATATGCATATAATTACAGAAAAAAGGAAAGAATTAAACATACCCATTATGCTCTAGACCAAGCTCTTTTACTTCCCACTTAGCATTAGCAATCCGATCAACATACCTGCTAAAAAAGTGCTTTGCATCAAAGATGGAATCAATGACCCAGATAAAAACTGACTACAGAAATACTAAATGTTCTTTGGAGAATTGTTTCGCTAAGAGGCAACAAAGAATCCAGTGGAATCTTGAGTTTTGATTGTATTTTGCTTGGGAAACCTATCATCTGGTATACAAGCAGGGATAGAAAACCAGTTGAAGGCTTCTTAAGGATGCAGTGAAATCAAGATTTTCTTTGCACATAATCCTGCATCATACGTCACTTGTCTCCCAAATTTGACTCATGATCCATTCACAAGCTGTGGTTTTTATTTAAGTGGCAGCAGGCTGTTTCCATTATTTGTTATTTTCAAATTGCATGGGCTAGTAAGGTTGCTCATATTATTGTTATTTGGCTTTATTTTATAGAGGAATTGACTTGCCATTCAAAAGGCTGCTTTAAAGAACCTTTGAACAGTTGACACAAATTAGCAGTTCCATCCAATGTTATCTTAACCAAGATAAGTCATAAGTTACCATCCACAATGAAAAATGCCATTGGAAATGACATTGGGCATCCAACAAGGCTTCATTAAAATTATTCAGCTCATTAATCCAGAAGAACATCCAATGATTTAATTAATATTGATGGGATTGATTAACATTATTCAGTTCTGGACTTACCCATTAATATGAAGAAGTGATCTTGCAGTGGTCCTGTGCAAGTGCTCTATAACATCTGGTACAGAGTCCACCTGATAAAAAAAAAATAACCTACTTGTCAATAGAAAAGGAAAGATTACCCCTGAAGTTTAGCTAAGAGGTATATATGATTGACCAGACTTTGTTGTTGGACAACTTCACACGTAAGAAGGTTGAATAGATAAAAGGAGAATAAAAGGAGCATGCCTATTCAAGTAATGGGCAAGTTTTATGGTAAGAAATGTATGTTAATGAGGCCTATCAAGTCCTCCCTCTCTCTTAACCAACAACAATCTCAAAATTTAGATGCTTCCACTCCACCATTGCTCATTTCCTTTTCATTGACCTAACCCTACACAACCTAGCAACGGGAACAAATGAACATGATGTGCAAACATGGATAGATAAGTAAACTCCCAGGCTCTAGTATTCAATTGCATAATTAATTTACTTTCTGAGATATAGATGGTTTTCCAGCTAAATTAGAACATGGAATTATACCAAGACAAACATATTTCATTCTAGTGTCCTTTTCTCCTACAGCATATAATAATGTCAAAATATATGATACTACCGAATATCCAATTTAACTTCTCATTAATACAGTATCAAAATAATTTTTGAAAGATTTGAAGCAATTATGGCTAATAAAAATGCTCCAAACTACAGTAACAAGGTAATATACCAGGAGGACAAAAAAGTCTTCCACTATAGCTGGATTATTTTGAAGAAGCATCGACTGAAGATGGGTTTTAGATCTGTGTAATATTTGAGCAACAAGAGATATGGTATCAGCAGCAGCACATCTTTCCTGCAACACAATGGTCTATTACTGTAGGCATAATGATTACAGAACAGTTCTTTTGTAAATTCAAACAAAAAAAATTAGCTGTAGCAATTAAGAGTCTAATAATCAAGAAGCCACCACACATTCATTGTAGCTATATATGTGTCAGGACACATGCATCATATGACGACCCATTGCAATGCGAGATCTGCTTTTTTAAATTTTGCTTTACAAGACTGAATCATAATGTAGTAAGTTTCATTGTACAGGATTGAATTATAATGTAAGTGACAATAATGGCCATGAGACATCCAAGAGAGTCAAAACTACAATGAAGTTGCCAAACATTTTACAGCACTAATTTCCTAGTATATGAGCTTGACCTTCTCTGAAGGGCACTGTGCCGCCAGTGTCAAGGCCAGAACAAAAGATCCTTTTTCTTATAGAAAATAAATGTGTTCATGTAAAAGAGGTGGATGATTCTCCATAAGTACAAACAGGAAAAGAAAAATGCACTATTTGTCACATTAATTGGGTTTTTGTGAGTCACACCTAAAGGATAGAAATACCTAAGCTTCATACCTGTGGTTCTTAAAAGGTGAGAGAGATTGAGTCACAATCAAAAGCAAATTCCTAGAATTTTATTCATCAAATGTTATTAGAATATTGAAAAATTCATTATATAGAGTTAATGTAGTACTCAAAGGCCAGCAAGGACTTATTTTCTTACAAGAAAATATTTATATCTATTTAGAATGGAAAAACCTAATAAAGCTAATTACTTTAAAACTAGTGGAATACAACGTAGTAAGCAAACGCTGAATTAAGATAATTTCCCAGATTTCCCAGCAGATCAGGATGTTACAGAAATAACCGTGCCACAAAGAAATATTAGTTTTGCTTCTTTTGTTATCTCCATCAGGGAAAACCAACTAGAGAAGTATGGGGGAGGAAATCTATCTATCTATCATCAACCCCATGATCATCAAAAAATGGCTCTTGAAACTTAAGAAATAGAAGCTATTATATAAAACAACCATAATTGAATTATTAAATAAACAAAGCTATTATATAAACCGAACACTACTAAATAAGAAACAGCATGCTTTTGATAAAAACTACTCGACAGAAAATAAATAAGGAACCCAAACCCAACACCACTAAATAAGAAACAGAATGCTTTTGATAAAAACAACTTGACAGAAAATAACACAAAAAAGGCCCGAAACAGTAAAATTTATAATACGGCAAGGGAAAAAAAATATTGACATAAATCCTAAAAGTCTTTCTTGGTTCTATATCATCATTGCTTAGTGAAAGAAAATTTTGATTAATTCAAGTACACTCTCGTCTTGAGTAGGTGGCACACAATGGATTGGAAAATATTTCTCTCTATTCAGAAAAACTTTACTTCTGCAAAATTATTCTTGCATAAATACCTTGAGACCAAAGGATGTGGCTAGCGAATGATTTGGAGGACTAGCCGGTGTTACATCTCCATGCATATAAGTACTCAAAGATGTAGGTGAAGAGGATGAAACAGGGGTCAGCTGGGGCTTTATCCATTGGTCACAATCTTGTGTTATTCTGGATATAGCAGTCTTCAGCCGATCTGGGTACCACAGACATGAATTAGGAGTACTTAAATCAAAATAGTAGCAGCTGAGTAGGGGTGAAGGAGAATATCAGAATTGATCAACATGGGACAGGATAGAATATTGGAGGAAAAAAAGGAAGCCTTACAATTGAGAGAGTCAGATTTTCCATTTGAATTAGAGTTCTGCTGACCAAATGTTTCAAACACAAAATAGAAGAAAATCTCAAACAACTGGCATATACCCTGCAAAACTATACTGAATCAGGAAAAACAATTTAGAGGGGAAAAAATACCATAGATTTTTAAATTTAAATAAATAGAAGAGAAGGAAACAAGAAATGTAGACAGTATAGCATACCTTAAAAAACTCAACATTTACTATTTCTAGTTTTTGCATGAACCTTGCATATTTGTCCATTGATCTAACATCCACAAATGAACACAGCTCAATAAAGCACATTTGTATATTGCACAGTATAATATCTATGTAAAAATAGTTATCAGTTAACAGCACAGAATGGCTTTGCACCTGAGAAGACAAAGAGATGAGCCTGTCTGTGAAGATATCTCATCATCTTTACAATGTGAAAAGTTACTTTTAGGAACTTTTGGTCTTGAAATTCGACTTGGGAGTTGACTGTCCTCATCAATGAAGTCTGCAAGTAGATCTTCATTTTCATCTTCTGAAACAGGAGCTCCATTTTTATGACTTGCACCACTACTATGGGGAGACGCCTGATCACCAGGATAACTATCATTAGCATGTCCATCATACTCACCAGCAGTTGGACCATTAAGCAGTGAACTCTGGCCTTCCACTGAAGTGGAGATTAATTTTGGCATAAATGGATTTCCACTTTTAATCCAAGAGGTAAATCCACTCTTTTTTATAGTGGCATCAATGGAATTCACTGGTTTGGTAGAATGATGCAATTTTGCTTTCGAAGAGCTACCATGAGATGGAACTATCAGGGCTGCCCCATTGCCAACAAGCCCAGCAAAACTAATTGCTTGGACTGTATCTGGTGGCAATTTCAGCCAATTTTCCTTTTCCAAAACCATTTTGAGTGCCTGAAAAAGTTTTAAGAAAAAATAAATTATAATGTTTTTCCAAGAATTAGATATTCAGAATTTAGATAAGAAATTTTATTAGAGTCACATAAAATCAAGTTACGTTAATGTGACAGGAAAATAAATAAGAAACAGAGTGAATTTATTGACTAAGAAGGGGGGGTAATAAAGCTCTGAAGGTAAATTTATTATGCACCTAACAGAGCAGGGATACAAGCAAAGAAAACTAGAATTGTAAAACAAACTAACCCTGGCAACAACTTACATGAATATTTTGCCGATGAAATGCAAGAAAATAGTTCTCGCATACAGCCTTCAACTTCTGTCTGAACTCAACTGCTTCAATTCCACAGAAGGCTTCCCCGGCCAAGATGAATATATTCAAATCTTCATAATTTTTCAAGAATTGGTGTGTGCTCATGGAGCTAATAACTGCAGAAGAAAGCAATACTGATACTCGGCTTGTTGTAAGCTGCCAAAGAATCTTTCGCCCTCGCTGAAGAGTTTGTGAAACAAATGCTGTCGCATCTTTTCGCAGATGATACCATGGAGATTCACTGCCTGATGCTTCACTGCCATTACTTCTAGTTTCATCTGCATTATAATTGGAATCTAAATACATGGAAGTTGTTGTAGATTCCACAGTAGGAGATGAACCAAGCATTCTATCTACAGATTCACAGGAAGATTCATTGCTTCCTAAGGAATCCTGCTTCATGTCAGATGTTTGGTATGCTGAACCCTGAAAGCCAATGAACAAGTTTTGAGGCTAAATGTGAGAAACAAACACATGAACAGAAGAAACAACTGATGTTGCAGAACTAATGTTATTTATAACACTACATAAGAGATACAAAAAAGTACATTCTAACTAAAATAGATTTTCAAGGTTGGAAAAAGTTGTCTCTGGTAATCATGGAAGGTTTCCAACTCATACTGCTTTTATTATCCCCGCGATTTCAATTAACAGAAAAAATAAATATTGTTGGATTATGAGGCTATGGGTTGGTGTAAGAAATCTACATTTAAATTGTTTAGCTTCGTTTCATGTAAGAGTTCTAGGTTTTCCAGAATTAATGTGCCTCAATATGATTGGTAATAATGTCACCATAAAATGTGTAGTCAAAATGAGAAAACAAAAACGAAATTTACTATTACTAAAAAAAACTAAAAAGCAAGGTGCTAGATGCAGAAACAACACAAATGATTAAGAGTCGAATATGATCCATTAAATTAGATGACAACCAACAACCGTTCCACTGCTAGTTATGGACTGGTCATTCAAAGTTTACAAACATAAAAATGGATAAAACATAGATAGAGAAATTTGAGGTATTCAATTTATCCATCAAATGTTTGCAAGCCCTGACCTTTTTATGGAGAGGACTGAAAACATCTCATAAAAGTGAGCAAAAGGAAAACAAAGAGGGTATATAAGGAATAGTCTTACCTTGTTCTCCAACTGGAAGCTCATTATTTCATGATAGGAACTAATCAACCTAAATAAGACAGCTAATGTTCTCAACAAACACTGCCTGAACTTAGATTCAGGTATCTGAAGGCATAGATCACTGTAGGTAAGTCTGGAATGAAATTCACAACAAAAATTATGTAACATAAAAACAATTGAGTTATGATGGATTCAATACAGGAAAAGTTAAAGTGAAAAGAAAGTACCTGCTGTTCTGCATCTGTATTTCCAGATCCTGCATAAGTTAATCAGTTGTCTGAGTAAAGATTACCTTAGGAAGATAGTGGACATTAATTTCCATGAAGAACTAAAAAAGCAAAGAAATTTTGAAGGGGAAAATCCTGTGAAGAAGTTGAGATTTTAAACAGCCTCAATACATGCATCAATAAGCATGTGGGTGTAGAGATTTTATACATGAAATTCATAAGCTATCTATATCTTGCCCACTCCTGATTATCAAAAACTAATTTCACTTGTAAAATCATGCTCCGTCTAACCCAGAGAGATTGTCTAATTTGACCTTTCACATATTAATATTGTTATTAATTGATATTCCATATCATCAATTTTACCCATAATTTCTAAACACCCCTTTCCAATTGTAGGTCTCCTGTAAAATGAGCTTTAATTAGGAGCACTGTAGGAAAATTCGTGACTTAATATTTCAATCAAACAATCATTTTGGGACATACAAAAATAGAAAGGCAGACAATTTCATTGGAACAGAGGAAGTAATTAGTTGTACGTACCTCCTGCACAGTATCCTTCAACACAGAGTGGGTTTCTGATAAAACTTCCTGCATATAGAAGCTTTGCAACTTTTCAGCAAGACCAGAGATATCTCCAATTAAAGCATATGCATCAACTACCTGTACAAATTGTAACAATCTATCATTTGAATCTTCAATTTTGCACATTGCAAGATGTTCTACTGATTCTTCAAGTTAAATTTGCCAAGATGAGTCTCTGACTACTCATGTCTTCATAAAATAAGGAGGATTGTGAGAAAATGTAAAACAACACAAAGCTAATACGAGGGTGGGGGGAGAAAAGAGAGGGTTTTTTTAATACTATCAATCTACAATTTTGCTCTATAAGTTTTGCTTATTTAGGTCCGCTTGAGCTGATTCAAAACTCAAATACCCAACATCTGATAACAAGAGAATGAAATGTTAACCAAAAAAGAGGAGGAATAGAACATGGTTAGATAAGACCAAGAGAGAGTTATCATTTTCTCTCTCTCACTGATCTGATAGTTATGCAAAAGATAGAGCTAGCCCTCGCTCCCCCCTCCGCCGAGCTTTGCTAAAGGAGCAAACATGTTTAGATAAGATCTAGAGAAAGCTATCATTTTTTTCTCTCAATGGTCTAATAGTTATGCAAGAGATGGACCTAATCCCCTCCAGAAACCCCCAGCTGAGCTAGAGGAGCAAAATCCATTACTCATTTTCTGATACATCACCCAGATTTATTTTTTTGGGTAAGTGTAAATAGCCTACGCCCCAGAGATGTTAACAGTTAAACAATCAATTTCAGTTGATAAAAGGAAACGATGTCCCAAATCCAGAATGATAGTTACATTAAGTATACACATAACATTCTATAATAATCATCTTGTGGGGAAAAAAAACAAAAAAAAAAACTCATTAACAGTCAAACTACCACTTTACAGTTAATAGAGGAGATGACGTCCCAAATACAGAATGGTACCACTATTCATATACATGAGATTTTATTAAAAAAAAAATATATAGCACTGAATAAAACAAATCAGCTTGTATGAATATAGTTACATGGAAAAACAAATAGCAATTTTGACAGTTATATGAGATTTGAATAAGATAAATATCCTTTTCACAACAAAGGATCCATTTACTTACTGTTATATAACTCTCCTCCTTGAACTCCTGGCACACTCCCAGCAAAAGGGCGTCCAGCTTTTGAAGAGTTCTTCCCAACCAAACCTGTATGAAAATCAGAACCAGTTACAAGAATAGGGAAAAGTTGCTCAAGTTGTCGCTGATGTGAGCTTCAAGTCACAATAAAAGAGCAAGACATATAATCAAATGGCAAAATAATAAAGCATGAACAAAAAACAGTGAAACAACAACTGTGAACTTGGATTTCTTGATATATGCAATTATTAAACATCAGACAGAAAACAAAATAAAACTAATTTGGTTTGAATGGTAGATGTGTTTTTTTGTTTAACCAAGAGAAAAATGTATTAAATAAAAATGAATCGCAAAAGCTTGATAAAGAATAATAGTTGTATGTTTAATTCTTATTTATATTCACCTCAACCCCACGGCTCATCTCCTGCATTGCTGAAAGCTCTGAGAAACTATCTAATAGCTGTAAATATTCAGATAGGACTTGGAATGCCTGGGAGAAAAACACAATTTAGTGAAATTCTCTGACACAACAAACAAGAAAGTAGACCATGTTTTGTTAGCACAGAAGGAAGGTTGAGAACTAAAGTCCATAACACCATAGGACACCACTAGCAAAAAAGATGCATTGACCAACCTTACAGTAACTTCCTTCTTCAACCAGGGATTCAAGTGCCACTTGCATTTCCAATGTGCGATGAAGCTCACTTAATACTGCAAGCATACCCTGAAAATGGAAAAGATGATTATACTTATCAAAAGCAGCTCAAAACATCAATATATTCTTGATTGAAAAAACAATCCACAAAAGAATGAATTGTTAAGATGTTATTCCTAAGATATCCAGGAAGATGAGCATACCAGGAGAGTTTGTTTTCTTTTGGAATTAGTATTCACTACAAGATCCCTAGAAACTTCATTCATTGACGAAGTCAGGTGCCTTCTACCATTCTGCAAAACAAAATGATGGATACCCAGATCCGGAAAGAGAATCAGTTGTGACAATAACATCCCCAAAAACACACACCCAGATCATGAATTTAGAAAGAAAAAAATGCTTTCCTTACAATTATCCTACTCGACTAAGGCCCTTTAACCATTAAGGAAAACACTTGAGGAATGCTTACCATGCAGATGACATTTGCAACCTTTAAATCTTTCTCTACTTCCCTCACCAAATTCATCCCCTTCACTGGCCAGAAGCAAGTATGAACATCTCATTCAAAAGTAGGACTACACAAACTTTTTTCTATAATTAAAATTTTATAATTTCACTCCAAGCTTTCTTTACTTGATCAATATAAATGCATAGACAGGGGAAATAACTAAATGACGAAACTTCACTATAATATATAAGTTAATGTCAAGGTACATGTACAACAGCATCACATCAACTCATAGAAGCGCCGAAAGTAATGCACAAATGGGAAAGGAGGTTAGCAAAGATTAAGAACACAAACCTTCTCAAGATAACTTTGAATTAGAAATGTGACAATTATAAATGTACATGCAAAAACTTTGGTTGATCAAAAGAAATATTAACAAAATTTTCATGTCTAAATGAAATCTAATAACACCTTACCCATTACTTCGTGATGCTCCATGACATGATGAGATAAACGCTCTGCTACTCTGTCTAGTTGTGCTAATCTAAGAGTGGCCTACAAAAAAAAAGAATCCACGTTGAATTGCAGTCAATTAATTGCAGAAAAATATTTGAAAAAACGATTCTGTGAAAAGACAAAGTGCAACAACATATTCTATATGGTAGTTTAGACCGGTTATGAGCTTTAAACATGAACAAACAACTATGGAATCTGCAAATGCATGGAATTCTGTGATTTAAAAGGGACATGCACTGGCAGTACAATATAAAAATTTAAGCCATAATAGTAACAAATAAAGGCATAAACCCCATCATCACTCTCAACAAATATTATATTTGCCCTTGAGTTGTATATATCTATTTACTATGCACAAACACAGACAAAGAAAGAGTGATCATGGAAAACTCCTATCAAAAGAACTAGTTCATAGAATGGAATTCAGACTAATGTCGTGCTTGTGCAGCTTGAACACTCCTTAAATGTGCATACTTTCAACCACATTCTTATAGGTAAAGATCAAAGCATTGAGAATCACATTATTTATCTCTATCACCCTAAGGATTTGAATGAGCTATAACTTGAGAGTATTTGCAGTAGTTTAACTGAACTGAAATTAGTTCAGTTCAATTTCAGTAGTTTACATGATGTGGAATAAGCAATCTCAAGCAGTGATAGTGTGCAAAAGGCAGCGGTGACTACAGTGTTGGTATCAAACTTAACAACAAGAAAGCTGGTATTTGCTAATAGTGTTTGACTCCTTCATCACCATTTTGTCACCGGTTACCATCCCTAGTGCGATCACATTACATCTTATTGTGGTGTCATCGCTGACACCATGAAAATCAAGATGACTTTTGGCAAAAGCATTGGCAATAATAGTGGCAGTGACAGGCACAGAACAAATGTGGTGAAGCGTCAACTTTGATAAGAATAGTGGTAGTAATTGACGGGAGTGGCTATAGAGGAGAATACGACTCTGATACATATATCTCAACTGTTTGCAGGGATTTTTTTTGTGTGTGCTTATAGATTTTGAATTTCATGAGAAATGAAAGTCAAAATTATTTAGATAAGCTGATGAATTCCCAGAAATTCTGAAATGTGGCTGTTGTTTCCAATATGAAATCCCAATTTAGGTTCCATGCACTAGAAATCAAACTAATGTAAAATCAACTAATGTATTTAACATGGAAGGTTGTTGTTACAATGCATCGCACGCAAAGCATCCACAAAGCATTGTAATGTGGCAAGGCATGCCTCTGGTATCATCCATTAAGAACCTATCTACTTTAGGTTCCTAAATACTAGAAATAATCCCACAGAAATGCAGGCAATGTATTGGACATTACCATCACTATGAGGTCATCATCATATTCTTAGCAAGTACAAAATAGAGCAATGCGCATAGGAAACTAGCTGAAGATAACCAAAGAACACTTATAATTTTAGGATTGTTTATATAAGTAGGTTGCATAATGTACATGCATTAGAATATCAATAAACATAACGAACATAGGAAAATCCCAGCCAATATTCACCAATCAGGTATAGGCATATTATTTTCCCCGAAGAATATCGACCAATCATCAAAATTCAGTTATGAAAAATACATAAATTTTGGGCCAAGCTGAACACAAAGTTAACACATCATATTTTACACATACAGTCTCAAATATTTCCTCTTTTAGACAAATAAAAGTGGATGCTAGTTACAAAAGAATGTAGGAGAGCTCCTCCAAACTTGCAGGAATCATCAATAAAAGGGCAATAGAGTTGGTCTGCGTACTCCAAAAGTATAAGCCCTTCCGTTTGCATATTTATGGGGTCCATGGATATTTATAATAAGCAAACCCCACATATATGTGGTAGGAACATACTCCCAGAGTACTGGATATTTCTCTTCCAATTATGTAAGTGATGATACCTCACCAATTATCTACATGGATACAACATGACAGACACAACATATAATTTACATGATACTTTTAGACCACTTTGTTTTTTGACTATTCATGATTCATTAAAAATATCATTTCTCTACGTGTAGAGCATACAATAATGACAATATGATCCTACATACCATCAGATAACATAAGAAACAGCATCCAATTACCATGCAATATCCAGCCCACATCCTGTGAATACATCCAAAGAGATTAAAATATCAATGATATTTGCTAGAAGTACCTGTTCCTCAAAATACGTTAACTCATTTTCTTCAGATGGAACATGCTCCAGAATATGCCTAACCGGATCAAAATCCTGCACATGATGATGCCCAACAACCTTTTAATAAATCAGCTCAACATTAGCTCGGTGCATAAGCATTCAGTCATATTCTAAGAAAAGGAAATGGAATTGAAAAGCTCTGTAAGGGTGTAGAGGGAAACAATTTTTAAAAGTGAACATTATATCAACCAACAGAAAAGTACAGCAAAATCATGTTGTATGGTGGCTCATCCACCAAATCAGGAAAGCAAAGAAAAGAAGAAAAATCATAAACAAGCAGCCTGAACAAGCTGAATATCATTATCAGTCAAGGAAATTCCCCCAAAAGTACCAAGCATGCAACTGAAAAGTAGAGAGAAAAGCTACCCATCCCAGAAGAATTTTCTCCAGGTAAACTGATTCTTGAAAGTAATAGCATTAATCTCCAACCAAGTTCTGAATAAGACAGCAGAAATGGCACATTCCCAAAAAAGTCTTAAAAAATATTTCTTTTCCACAAAACCCATAAAAAAGATATTTGTAAAATCTTTATGCTCTAACATTCTCATAGTTCGAGACAAATACAAGTGGTATTGTCCTAAAAAATTAAATGATCAGAGTTGCATGTAATCCTTCTTAAGTTGCAGAATCAGCACCTACAAAGCAACTTGCCCAGAATAATAAGAAAACATTTTTTGCTCACTAATGTCAGCATGTGTAGCTTGGTCTTATGTAGGATTATACAAAAGCATACATTGCATTACCTCCTCAAATGGTTGCCTGTCAAATAAAGAGCTATCATAAAGGCCATGCTATTCTCAACGTGAGCAGTCATTAGCAAGGTAATTTTACGGTCACACAAGTTTAGATAAATACTCCCATTTATGACACCTTATTTAATATCTTCTTTCTTACTTGCTAATAGAAAGGACTTGTTGGAACTGATCTATAAAGAGCATCACTTACAGCTCTCCAAAGTACCCCTTCCCCCTGAATTTCATAATATCAGAACCACTGTAACTGGCAAAGACTGAGACAGACATCTCTCATGTGGCTAAACAATGAGTGATTCAGAGACTCCACTATATTTACACATACAAGGCTATGCCCACAGGATTTATATGTGTCCAAAAAAACATAAATCAACTCATTTCTCTCAATTAGTCAATTGTGAGCCTTTTATATTTGTTTCACCCACAATTTGATGAATAACAGCCAACATCAAAGGCTACTCAACCAGTTAAGAGGCTGCATATTGTGCCAGTGTGTCAACATTCGACCTTTATTATCTATTAGGTTTCTCTCTCTTGATGTATCAAATATTGAAAGCAAAAGGTTGAGATTCTCTCTTCATCAGTATTATCAATGAGCCAACTTCACCATTAACCACTCATGTCTACTGATCGCAAAATGAGCCAACAAAAATATCAAAGCTAGATTAAAACACTAAACCAATATCCAGTTGGTTCAAGAGCAAAGGACCATGAAATAATCATGGCATTTCAGTACATTGTTGATGGTGTCATATGGGAAACTTTTTTATCTCAAAAAGAGTCATCCAATCTTACGATCCTTAAGACCTCGCCATTTGATTTGACAAATTGATTACCTCTACAAATATCTGCTAGTGCACGTGGGTGTGTGTGGAAGAAGAGAGAGAGATTTTAAATGAGAAAGTTATTGCAATTTACTCTGTGCATAAAATACTCTGCAAGTTTGCTTTAAAAAGTGATAGACAAGGAAACGGAAAGAAAACAAACAATCAATGTGCTTGTCAATGGTTGGAGAAGTGAAAAATTTTGAACCTTAGGAATTCAAAGTCTCACAAGTGAAACTCTTTTGTATGATGTTTTTTTTTAACTTTTCAATTCTTTAAGCAGTTTAATGGTGTAACATGAATCTTCTAGAAGTGAAGTTGCCACTGCTGCAAGAAATTCACCTTTTTTTCTTCCAATTGTGCTTTTCTCAATTAAAGTCATTTAATTATTTGCTTGCAATTATCTTGGGACATTAGACTAATAGAAAAGAGACAGATGATAGTTATATGGAAAAAATTCCAAAAGGAGCCAAAGGTCCGAACATTTGATACCATGATTAATTAAACTCTCACACAAATTAAAAAACAAATGAAGGCACGTCATGAAGAAGTGGAGTAAAGTGGGGAAATAGCTAGTGAAGTTCTACCAACAAGTCTTGCTACAAATAGACTAGCAGAATTTTCTGACAAATAAACCATGTTCATAAAAACATTATTGACATGCTACATAGAAAAAGAAAAAAAATTAAAGCATGTAGGAACCTCTTCATAGAAGTCTTCTTCCAGCTCCTCCACCATGTGACCTTGTGGTATGCTTCCATATATTGATCGTAGTTCTTCAGAGCTTGAAGGAAGATTAAACCGCTGATACGGAGGCATTCCTGCAAGCACACGAGCAACAGCAGCTGCTGCTGCGGCTCGAGCTGGAACCTGAAAGGGACATAAGAATCAAAATCCGCCTAACTAATCTCCACAACACTGTGTATGAGAGTCACACCAACAAAGAGTTAAAAACATCATTACGCGTGAACTTGTATGACTTTAAGAATTTGAATGAAAGATCTCATAAACAGTGAGGATGAGTTAGTTCCAGAGACTGCTACTAAATTTGTTCTGTAAAAATTATAGTCTGTGTAAATAGTTCAAGGGATGGTGAGCCAATCACCCACAGGAGTAATATTTTACAGCTAGCTCAAGAATGAACCAAAGAAACCTCTTGCTGGCTGTGGCACTAAAGCTCAGAAACTGAACACATTCATGTTTCAGAGATTCAACTCTTGATAATATTTTCAATTATATTTTTGAATGAAACAGAGTTTTCAATGCATAGCTTACGATGAGAGCTACTGGATGGGTGTTTGCATCATATGTTGAACAACTTTTGATGAAAAAAATTCAGAGTTTTTATCAATTTTCCACCAAAGTTCTGTGAGAAAGTTGGTTACAGAGAATTTAGAAGACATGGAGAGAGCTAGAAAAAGAAATAGGTCTTTACAAAACTCTACTAAAGAGAACCTATAAAGAAACAAGAAACCAATAAGCATGAAAGAAACAAATAACCAGAGTATTATCAACAAATTATTGCTCCTTGTTCCAAAGATCTAAAGACTTTATATTAAGCTCCTTATATTAGTCAGCAATTCGCTAGACGAATTAAAGCAACCCTACTGCTGTAATCAGCACACAAGTGAGTGCATCTCCATGTTCATACTTTGACAAAATATATACGCATCCAACCAATCCCCTTCATTGTAGATATGCTCCCACAACATTAAAGTAAAAATGGTAAAAGTGCCAATCCATTCAGCTTCCCTTTTATGAAGGAAAATCCTACTGGTCAACTTTTTTTCCGAAATTGTCAATAGTCAAAATACTCCCACGCACCAATTCCTAAAAGAAAAAAAGAGAAGGGGAAAGAATCAACCTTAGAAGGAACAACCACCTTCCAAATAGGTTCAACAAAAGATAGTGCTATCAACTGCACCTTCCCCAGAACCAGAAAAAGAAAAACCTCCTCCAATAACGGAATGATTAATGCAACCCTTTCAAGACTACCTCCAATAAAAACAATCTTTCTTCAGGAATCTCCAATGCATCACAAAGCATGTCAAGAAAACAAGTTCCATATTCCAATCTTGGCATTTTGAATAAACAGAACTCCCGCAAACAGCACTAACACCTTTAGGGGGTGTCTGGCACTGCGTATTAAAAATGTTTTTGAAAAAATTTGAATATTTTTTATTTTTATTTTTTACTTTGAATTAAAAATATTTGGTGTTTTTAGATCATCTTCATATGCTGCTGTCAAAAATGATTTGTAAAAAAAAATCATTTTGATGCATTTTTTAAACAAAAAAAACTTTCAAAAACAACTGCAACCACACTCCCAAACAAGTACATGAAGATTACTCCCTATCCAGAATTAACTAACGCATTCACATCCCTAACTAGCAAGAAGACCTGAAAACTGCTCCGATCCTAACTAACAAGAAAACCGCAGAATTAGTCCTATACTAGCGACATGTCCCACTCCCACCAGGAATCAAGTTAAAAAGAGCAGTACTCCCACTAGAAGCGGCACAAAATCTTTCAGCCATTTTCTGATAAATCTCTGTTACGCACACCATCACCCTTCCTCGCCTCATTCGAGTTCCAACCACCCAAAAAAGAAATGGAAGTTCAAGAGTTTCATTGCATTGTTACGGTTCACAAATCACTATTAAATTAAAAAAAACATTGAATTCAAATTCCAAATAGCAATGATCAAAATAATAAATACAAAAGGCATCAATTTCAAAAACAAAATGGATACCTCAGGTCGATCAATAGTGTGAGGCAAGAGACCGAGAGATCTAGCAGAGCGAACAGAGCTCAAAATCCTCTCACCAACTTTAGACAAATCCATTCCGCCACTGCTTCCTCCTCCTCCTACTCCTTGTATCAATAAAAACGGAACCAAAAAGAATAATCTGGAGCGCTCAAATCCAAAACCGACACCGTCTTCTCCTAAATCAGCATTTAGCAGAAAAGGATTCCCGAAAACGCTACCGAATGGGAAGAGATGCGGCTGCATTTCAACTCCAAACTCTGGGATCTAACCTCACTGCTGCTAATGATACAGCAACAATACAACATTTTAATTAAACACTGTGTGTGTGTTTATTTATTTTTCTTATTTCGATCGAGATCTGATGCTTCCTTGTTTGGATCGGAGGATGCGAGTTTGTTTGGGAGTGAATTTTTCTCTTTTTTATTTTTTTACTATTGTTATATGCTGTTATCATCTATTTTTCTTTTGAAGACTTTTCGCAGGTGTGAATGCCTAGCTGACTGACTTTTGAAAAATATCAGTACAGCTCTTCATATTTGTTTTTTTGAGGTATGTTTTTTACATATATACTTTTTAAATTTTATTTTAATATTATAAAATCAAAATAATCTAAATCAATAAAAAAATTAAATTAAAAATCTTCAAATATTTTTAAAACGTAAAAATAAAAAAGCCTTTAATCTTGTTTTTTTACATATTTAAATGGTGAGTATGCTATTTTAAAGGTTTTGTAAAAAAAAAATATTGAAATTTTATTTTTAATATAATAATAGTAAAACTTTAAAAAAAATATTTATCTAGCATGTAATAGTTAGGATAGCTCTTCAACTACCATGTATAATTGCACTAGTAAATATAATTTAAGTTATATTTAGTATTTCAATACAAGGTATCAACTATTGATATAAAAATGCAGCCACAAATTAATGAAAAATATAGAAAACAAGATCATCACCTAGTTTTTAAGTAAACTAAAAATCATAAAATATACATTAGCTACATGCATTTAAATAAAGGTTTGGTGTATTTAAGGAAAAATAAAAACTACTCTCGTTGTATCTTTTTCAATGAAATGTTGTTATGGCTATGTATTTTTTTTCCAAAGCAAAATTTATGTATGTGATTAATTAATTTTCTAAATTATTCCTAATTTATGCACAAGTTATTTAGTATTGATCGACCTTTATCAAAGCTGACATCAAATCTTAAATCAAAAGTCTCATAGCTCGATAATTTATTTATTTTTAATTTTTAGTCGAAAAAACAAACATCATGCTAGTTATATCATTCTCCAGAACTATAGCCATTAAAATCAAGTTAAACAAAAACATTATCAATTAACAAGAACTCTTTAACACATTTATGAACTCATTTTACGATAATAATAATTAGAAAAAAGATTATATTGGGTATATGTCAATCCCTAAAACTATAAGACTTGTTGACCTAGTCATCTAAGAAAGATTAAGGGCCTGTTTGGGAGGACGGTTACGGTAGCTTTTCAAAGTGTTTTTCGTGCTGAAATACATTAAAATGATATGTTTTTATTTTTTAAAAATTATTTTTGACATCAGCACATCAAAATGATCTAAAAACACCAAAAATTTTTCATTTAAAATGAAAAAAAAATTGAATTTATGCGGCACGACGGTCAAACCGCCGTGCCAAACAGGCTCTAAATGAAACTTGATAAAAACTAGCTCATGCGTTTTTGAACTCATTTTAAAGTTAAAATAATCATGTTCCCTAAAATTAGGAAACTTGTCTATCTAATTGTTTAAAAAAACTTCAATAAAAAATGAAAATAACTTGATGAAAACTCTTTGATGAATTTTTTAACTTGTTTTGGAGTTATAAAAAAATGTATTGAGTCTGCGCTAGTCCTTAAAACTAGAAGACTGATCAACCATACTATTAAAAAAAATTAAACAAATAATGTTAAAGGGTTAAACCAAAACACAAATAAAAAAAGGGAAATAATTTAGGTTTAAACAAGACACTCAATATTTTAGAAAATTAGGAAATATTGTTGTTTCGGGATTTAAAGCCTCAAAATGCATAGTTTGGTGTTATGTTTTTTTTTAAAAAAAAAAATCTCATTATGAGCTTCCCAAACTCATATAAACTTGTTTTATTTTAATTTTTATAATTCTAGAAATAGGCTGGAAATTAGAATGTGGTCTAGGTTGCAGTGAACTTTTGGATAAATTCAAACTTTTTTTATTTTATGCTATGTTTTGAACTTCAAAATGACATAATTGGATTTTGGTCTCTTCATGAAAGTTTGAAGCCTGTGTTTTAACATTTTAGTAAAAACAAATAGCATTCGAGGACAAAGTTGTTAGCTTTAGTTTGAATCCAAAAATTAAACAATGTTTTTGTTTGATTACATCAAATTATCTCTTTTAGATTAAACATCTTTTGATATATATATCTTTTCTCCTTGGGTTGTCTCCTAGGCTAGGTTTTGAAACTGTTGTTTTTTATTGCTCAATTTTGAAGTAAATAATAAAAAGATGAAAAGAATGCCTTTTGACTTAATTTACACTAGGTTATGCAAACTTTTAGGTTAATTTAATGATTGCAACTAGACATACAACAACAAGGAGAGAGAGATTGAGTTTTGGTTTGTTCTAATGAGTAGAGAAAAAATATGAGAGGAGCAAAAATGAGGGATAAAAACACAAGATCACCAGACATAAAAATGATAAGGATTGTTAGACTAAAGATTCTATGTTAAGTGAAAGTTTATTCTTGAAACATACTAACTCATCACAAACACAATAACATATCGATTAACCAATAAATAGATGACATTAGAAGAGATGACAATATAACAAAAAATAGTAATTAATCATGCATTAAGAGGATTGCATTTATAGTTGGTAAAAAAAAGAGAGGGAAAAAAATCCTAAACAAACATACTCTTTATATTAACATAAACTAAAAAATAAGATTATTTTATTGTTTGCCTTCTCATATGACATTGCTCACTTAAAAAATGTCATGCTTTTTATTTTTTATTTTTTTGCACCAAACAATAAGGTAGGAATGAAGGTGCTACAATAAAATCTTTACTTACTACAAATAATTTCACTATTGAAAATGATTGAAGTATTCCAATATAAAAGATCAAAGATGAGGGATAAAAACCTAAAATTACTAAAAATAAAAATGATATGGATCATTAAATAAAAAAATTGAATCCAATTGAAAATTTGTTTTTTGAAGAAATTAATCCATTACAAAATAGCAACACTTTCACTAGATGATAGAATAAAAAACATCGGGAGAGAGAATAAAGAGGTTTGTGTTTAAAGATGGTAAAAGAAAAAAATAAAAAGGTGGTGTTGATGAGAGAAAACAAGGAATGAAATTGGGTGAAGAAGAACCCTAAACAAATATACTCTTTATATTATTAACATATAATAAAAAGGAGGTGGATTTATTATATATCCTTTTATGTGGCATTACTTACCTCTTTATATGTCATCACTCACTTGAATAAATTTGTTTTTTTATTTGTTAATTTCATTCTTAAAAATTATGATTATTGAGAATTAGTCAACATTATGATTATTGGGAATTAGTCAATATTATGATTATTGGGAATTAGTCAAGCATTATTTTTTATTTTTATTTCATTCTTAAACATTTTAAATTGAGCTTTATATTAATTTTTTAATTTGTTTTTTGTCGGGTTATCCTAGCTCTATAACCAAGGTCACAGGTTGGGTAGGTTAACCCAAGTTACCAGTGTTGATCTAATGTCTCATCATTTTCATATTGAAGCCAACCTTTATCCATGATAATATTTTAAAGAAATATGTCATCTTTAGGTTTTTTAGTCAAACTATGTTTATATCAATTAGTTTGGTTTTCTCTTGACCCATTAAGCTAATCGAGTCAACCCCATGTGGTTTAATTTGATGAAATAGTTTCATGATTTGTTTTTATTTGTTTATACAAAACTTTTACGGTGTCAAAAAAATATTATGAAATTGAGTTCATCCTCAATTTTTTCAATAAAAGGTGAATTACCTTGCTCATTCCATAGTTTTATTTTATTTTATTTTTTATCTTGCAACCATGTTTTGATTTGTTCTCTATTTCATCTCGTGATTGAATGCTTAGGCTTTAATTACACTTTGCAGCGTTGATTAAATAAGATATTTGTGTTTTTTAAAACAACAACATGTAATATAAACATGGATGATAACCATTACCACACAACTTATCCGCTCTGTTCTTGTTATCCTTCTTCGCTCTCATGCTGAATCTATCAAGCACAAATCTAGAAGGAAAAAAAACTGAATAGTTTCCCTTGTGAACCAAATCATATCCAATTAGAGAATTAATGTTATTTTTATTAGGAACACGACACCAACTATTTGATCACCACTTTGCCATGGGATATATTTTTTTTCTTCAAAAACAATTATTCATGCAAGATTTCCCTATGTATTCTTGTATATAAAAATGTTTTAAGTGTACATTGAAAAGTAATCAAATAAATTAAGAATTTAATGTGTTAATAAACAAGAAAAAAAATTACTAGAGATAATCGGATATAAAGCTAGAAAAAAAAATATAGATCAAAATATTTTAAAAAAAATTCATAGGAGAAGTGTATTGAGATTCCCAAGTGTTAATTTTGTGGTTGATATTCAATTCTTTTTGTTCTTGTAATAAAATGTTTGTATCTCTCGATTATAGACGAGCCCTAGTATTAAATAATCATGTAATTTTTTTTATACTCATCATATTATTAATAATAGAGCTCGAACCTGAAAATATAAAAAAAACAAATTTTTTAATCTTAAATTATTACCACTGAATTATTAAATTTAATAGATGATGGTCTGATAATCAACTGTTTTTGTTCTGGTAATTGTTAATGAACCATCTCACCTAGAAACTTAAGCTTGTAAGTGAGACCCCATAATATGATTTATATTATTCTCTAACACCTCCTCAAGTGAAAGTCATTTGAGCTTGAAACTTACACAGACCCACATCACCTTGTGCTTGATTTTTATCAAATAAAATGGGGGTAGTGAGATTCGAACTCGTGATCACCTGGGTAAACAAGGCTCGATACCATGTTAACGAAATATCTCACCTAAAAACTTAAACTTGTAAATGAAACCCTATAATATGATTTATATTATTCTCTAATGAAGTCTTGATTTATAATATAGGCGAATCACCGTATCTATTTTGGGCATGATTCTTTAGCGGTACGGTATCGTATTATCTTCAAGCTTCACTTGAATATTTTAGTTGCTACTGTTTAAATAAGTGTAAGGTCGCGTGGAATGTTGCCGCCTCTATCGACATCGTTTTGCGGTTGTAATAAAACCTTCACGTTAGAGAAAAAGACAAAAGGCTATGGGTGCTGGCAGTTGTGTAGGAGATAGAGGAAGAGAAGATGGAAAATATCGGGGGCCAAGTGTTTTTCTTTTCTTTTCCCGTTTATTATATTTTCTTTTCCGTTTATGCGATACTAGACAATGCCCCGCGCTTCGGCGTGGTCGGTAAAATATTTTTTTCAATATAAAAAATATTAATTGTGTGTATTTTTTTATAATATAAATTTAATAAAAACATTGTAGATTACTACAATATTTTTTGGGACCGGAAAATAATAATAAAAAATTTAAAAATAAAATACAATGTAACCGATATAAATTAAAATTTCAGAACAATAAATACAAAAAATAAAATAAAAATCTAAAATCACTAATTCATAAAAATATGGATCATTTCTTTTTGGACAAAAATGATCCATATTTTATGTATTAGTGCTTTTAGATTTTGTTTTTATTTATTTTATTTTATTTTTTGTACTTATCGTTATGAAATTTTAATTTATGTCGGTTACATTGTATTTTATTTTTAAATTTTTTATTATTATTTTACGGTCCCAAAAAACACTGTAGCAATCTACCGTATTTTTTTCACAGCTTTTATATATAAGATAATATTAGGTTATATATATATATATATATATATATATATATATATATATATATTACCTAACAAATAAAGCGTGTGGATGTTTTCTTGTTCATTGCACTGTGACTTTATAGAAGATTTTACTGTGGATTGTGGAAGTGTACTGCCATTTCTATCCTTGATGACTTAAGACTTCAGTCTGGTTGGGTGAGGGTTATATTGATTATCGAGCAACTTGTTTATATATAGTCTTTCACACTGCTTTATAGGCGATTCCCGATATCATCACCTTTATTATTATTATTATTATTATTATTATTATTATTATTTCACTTTTATTTCTCCTCTCCATACTCTTACAGTTCTTCCTTTCTTCACTGCAAATTTTGATAGAATGCTTAATTAGTCTTCGGATTCATCTTCCCGTCCCTCTGTCTCTCATATTCTCAGTTATTTCCTCAGCTCCCTTAACTAAATGTAAGGTAAGAAAAGCAAACTCTATGAATTTGAAAGGATTTTATTCAAGATTCAGGCAAAAAAAGAAGCTTGAAATTGAAACTCCAAGTGTTGATTGTGCCTGTGAGACTAAGTCTCCTGGTGGACGGTAACTCACAGAAGCATGAGTATTGATTTTGCCTGTGAGTTACCGTCCACTCATGTTTTGTGGACGATGAGAGCTAAGTCTCTTTTTCTTCTGTAGATTAGTTTTATTTTACAATTGAAAATTTAGACAAAAAGATAGCTAAGTCTCCTGGGTTGATGGTGTCTGTTCTCGCCATCTAAACTTTTAAGTAATCCAACGGTGATTTTTTATAACAACGTGTTCATAAATGAAGGAGACGAAAATACATGTTCATAGGAAACCTGCAGAAGAAAAACGTCTCCCATGCTTTCCTATCCCAAAAAAAACAAAGTTATGAAAAATCAATACAACCCTCACCCAACCAGACTGAAGCCTTAACTCATTAAGGATAGAAATGGCAGTAAACTGCCACAATCATAGTAAAAAGTCACACACAGTAAAATATTCTCTAAAGTCACAGTGCAATGAACAGTAAAACATCCACACGCTTTATTTGTTAGGTAATTGTCTTGCATTTTGAAAAGAAAAGAACTTTTAGGTCCCGTTTATTTGCTGGAAAGTGATTTCCTTTTGGAAAGTGAATTCCTGGAAAGTAAATTCCTGGAAAATGAATTTCGATTTTTGACATTGTTATGAAAAATGAACTGGAAAACATTTTTCAGTATTTGTTTGTGTTATGAAAAATAAACTGAAAAATAATTTATTAATAAATTAATTTTTTTTCAAGTTTATTAAAATAATGAGGAACAAATCTTACAAATTAAAAAGTTGAATGAGAATGAAATTGAAAAAAAAATATAATTTCATAAATTATCTCAAATAAAATAAATAAAGATCAAAATAATAAAGATCAAATCTAAAAATTTAAAAAAAATGAAAGGTGAATAGATTAAAATAATAATAATTAACATTTCATAAATTATTTCAAATAAAATAAGTAACAATAAAAAAATGAGGGCCAAATTTGATAGATAAAAAATTTCAATAAAAAAATGATAAGAAAAAGCAAATAGCAATTATAAAAATAAGGACCAAAATTAATATAAAAATTAAATTTTAAGAGATGGAATTGAAAAATAAATATTCAAAACAAATTATATATAGCAATCAAAAGTTTGAGGATCAAATTTGATATAATCAGCAAATAATGATATTTTTAAATTTTTCACAACTTTCGGAAAGTGTTTTCCGGCCAAATTTTCCGGAAAACACTTCCGAAAACCAAGTCAAATTCTTCTTTGACTGGAAAGTGTTTTACGTTAACCGGAAAGTATTTTCCGTTGACCAATTTTCCGAAAAGCAAACAAACACAAGAAAGTTTGGAAAGTGATTTCCCGAAATTCATTTTCCGGAAAACAAACACAGCCTTAGTTATCTTTAAATTTTATAAATATAATGATATTTTTTTTGTCACCTTTTAAGGATGTAAAATGTTATTTATCTTTAAATTTCAGTTTTAAAAAATATAATATTAAAAAACTAAGTTGTAAACTTACTAGGTTGATGCTTGATTTTATAATTTTTTTAAAGTTTTTCTTAGATCCTTATTTTTTTTTAACATCGTGTAATTGATAATTAGATTTCATAATTTATTTTAATTTATTATATATGTATACTCGTTACCTAAACATAAAACTAATTGCAAGACTGTTGATGAGTTAATTAACTTAATTCACAGGATAAAAATAATAATGATTCCAATCTAAACATAAAAGTAAATGCTACAGCAATTCAATTATAAAGATTAGAGATAACACAGAACACTAAAATTGCACAAAGCTACGAATGGACATGTGAGTTTATCTATCAAGCCACTGCCTGCGCAAGCCTCAATAACATATTTTTTTAAAAGATGTGTTGCGGGATAAAAAACTAATAATTTAATAACCTTTTTTTAAAAAAAAACATATAAAATCAGAAGCAACCTCCCTCTCTAACAAAATATTAATCTACACTCAACTTAAAATTTTAAAATATTTTCAAACATAACTGATTTTTATTTAAAAATATATTAAAAAAATATTTTTATTTTTAAAATTTATTTTTGATATCATTATATTAAAAATGTAAATCAATTTAAAATAAAAAATAAATAAAAAAACTTTTATTTAAAAAAACAGTTTTTAAAATGCAAAAACAATCCACTTGAATTACTTGATTTGAAAGATAGATTAGACGTTTAGTGATGATTTGATACTATATTTTAAAGATATTTTTCAAAAATAATATTTAAAAAATTTAATTTAATTTTTTTTTATTTCTTTAAATTTTAGCACTTCCAATCAAATCAAAAGGAAAACCCCCAAATAGAAGGAACATTTTTATTCCAAACAGAAACGACCGAAGTCCGAGCTGAGTTGATGAAAAAGTAAAACAGTTGACAGGTGGCATCCATAAATCGTCACCACTTTTTTGTTGCCTTGTCAATTAATACTTAATAATTAAACTAGAACAAATTATAACCTAGTCTTCTTACTTTTATTTAACTAACAACTTGATGCTTCTAGTTTTAAAATTATTGATTAATCATTTGCCTATCTTTGACTTCAAGCCATGAAGCAGGAACAGAATCCGGAAGAAAAACGGAAACTCTGTTTTTCCTTTGCAAGAACTAAGTAAGGAGCCATTTGTTTTCAAAATAGTCAATATATATATAATTTGTTTTCAAAATAGTCAATATATATATATATATATATATATATATATATGTATATGCATGCATGCATGTTATAGCCATCATAATCTATCATTCAACCAGGATCACATCAATAAAAAAAATATAGCTTTCTATATCCAAAAAAACCATAGCAAAATGTATATTCAAATCCAAGGTATATTTATCACATAATTATTACTATTATACCTTGAAATACCTAATACAGTTTGGAGTTAATTTTATTTTTATTTTCTTGTATTTTATTTCAATATTTAATATTTATAAGAAAATATTTTTCAAATATAGATTAATTAATCAGGTGATATGAAAATATAGGGATATAGTAATTATAAAGGGACTGGTTATTTGTATTTCAAAAGTGTGGTGACTACTTTGAATTATCTTCTCAAAGTCCAACTGGTTTAACCAAAAAGAGAAACAGCACCACCATCATCGCCACAACCCGAACACACAGATCTCCATCTCAATCATTGCCTCTTTCCTTTCCTTTCTCTTCAACACGAACCCTAAAATCCTCCAAATGACTCCAATTCCGTCGGAGAATGGCGTCGATGGAGATGACGAGCGAGAAGAAGAGGAAGATGACGAAGAAGAGGAAGATGATGAAGAAGAAGAGGAGGAGGAGGAGGAACCAAGACTCAAGTACCAAAGAATGGGAGGTAGCATACCTAGTCTTTTATCCAATGATGCGGCGTCGTGTATTGCTGTTGCCGAACGCATGATCGCTCTCGGCACTCTAGACGGCACCGTTCACATCCTTGATTTCCTCGGCAACCAGGTTAGACCTCCCTCCCTCCCTCCCTCCCTCTCTCCTTCCCTCCCTCCTTCTCGATTATTCATTTTTTTTTTTTGCGTTTCAGGTTAAGGAATTTGCGGCACATACAGCGGCGGTTAATGATCTTAGCTTTGATATAGAAGGAGAATATATAGGAAGTTGTTCAGACGATGGCACTGTTGTAATTAATAGTCTTTTCACTGACGAGAAGGTTTTGAAGTTTGAATATCATCGGCCGATGAAGGCAATTGCTTTAGACCCTGAATATTCTAGAAAAATGTCAAAAAGATTTGTTGCTGGTGGTTTAGCTGGTCAATTGTATCTTAACTCCAAGAAATGGCTGGGCTATCGTGACCAGGTATGTACTAGTATGGGTGTGGTGAAGGTGCTTGAGGGTCCGGATTTTGCTATTAAATACCGTGAATTATTTCGTTTGATTAGGTTTTGCACTCTGGGGAAGGTCCGATACATGCTGTGAGGTGGAGAACGAGTCTCATTGCGTGGGCTAATGACGCGGGTGTAAAAGTTTATGATGCTGCTAATGATCAAAGAATAACTTTTATTGAAAGACCACGAGGGAGTCCGCGTCCGGAGCTTTTGCTCCCGCATTTAGTTTGGCAGGTTAGTTAAATAGTTGATCCCATCAATTGATTGAATAGTTTCAACTGTCGTTTTTGTCACTGTTACTAGATTTTTGAATGTTGTTGTCTTTGAAATCTATGGCTTTGTGGCATTCCATCACGTTCAGGATGATACTCTCTTGGTTATTGGTTGGGGAATGTCTGTAAAAATAGCATCAATAAGATCAAATCAGCAAAAAGGAGCAAATGGGACATACAGGGATGCTCCGGTGTCTAGTATGAACCAGGTGGATATTGTGGCTTCTTTTCAAACCAGCTATTATATTTCAGGAATTGCTCCATTTGGTGATTCTTTGGTTGTTCTAGCTTATATTCCCGTGGAAGAAGATGGAGAGAAGGAATTCAGTAGCACCATTTCATCAAGACAGGTACCTTCTCTTTCATACTATCTGGACTTTTTGAAATATAAACTTTTGACCTACCTCATGCTACTTTTGAAGTTAATCTGATGTGAATTGAAAATGAAATTTTATATTTATTTATTATGAAATTAGGTGTTCACCTGTTCAGTTCCATGATAGCAGTAAAACATTTATTAGAGGAGTAAATTCAAAGTTAGTATTCTACTTATTGAAAATGCTAGCAATCTGAGGCCTTTTTTATGTCATAAAATTCTTTTCTTCCATGGGCTCAAGGGTTATGCTCTTTTTGGCTCCTTCCTTTTTTCTTCTGATAATTATTTGTTTTCAGGAAGAAACATATTATGTTTTCTATATATACTGTATCACTTGAACAAGTTTTTTTTTTTTAATTGCTCTTGTTCTCCTCTGCTCCCAATCTTTGCTTTTCTGTGCCTATCTCCATGTTTGTTGTATTTCATTTATGTTATCAGCATGCTTATGATTGGATGCTGATTAAAACATGATTCTTCTCAGTCTGATTGAGCTCCTTTCTGCTAATATTTTTATTTTTAAGAGATGGAAATGAGTAGATACTGTAGTTGCTGAACTATCTATTTTAATCAGGGCAATGCACAGAGACCAGAAGTACGAGTAGTTACATGGAATAATGATGAACTTGCAACAGATGCCCTACCTGTACATGGTTTTGAGCATTACAAGGCGAAGGACTATTCCCTTGCTCATGCTCCTTTCTCAGGTTAACATATTGGGTTATTTGAAATTCGTGGTCTTGTACTTGAGGACTGCCTTTTCAATAGCTTGATACTTTTTCTATGTGCATACAGGTAGCAGCTACGCTGGTGGTCAATGGGCTGCTGGTGATGAACCATTATACTATATCGTTTCCCCAAAGGATATGGTGATTGCAAAGCCTAGGTTATTATTGATTCTTTCACATATTTTAGCTTTTAAATAGTCATTTTATTTCTTTGCTTCAATTATGAACTCGCAGATATTGGTGGTTCAGAATTAATTTTAAAACCCCTTCTAGTTTGAAGAATAGGCTGCTTGAAGAATAATTCTCTTCTCTAGTGTCTCAACACTTTTTTAAGTGCCTACTTTGCTTCAATTATGAACTCGCAGATATTGGTGGTTCAGAATTAATTTTAAAACCCCTTCTAGTTTGAAGAATAGGCTGCTTGAAGAATAATTCTCTTCTCTAGTGTCTCAACACTTTTTTAAGTGCCTACTTCATTCATTGAACACCGCAAACTCACAATCACCCCTCCAAGTGAAACCTCATGGCATGAGAACTTCAAAAGCACGAACTTATCATGGACATTATCTATTAAGTATCGGAGTTTGCATTTATCAAAACAATTAAAGTTTTACACCTCTCCCCTATTCACCAGCCTGCACATGCATTTGTTTATGTATTCTCTATTGGTTTTCCAGAGAAAGTAATGTATTTATCTCTGTTAGGGATGCTGAAGATCATATTGCGTGGCTTCTAGAACATGGTTGGCATGAAAAAGCTTTAGCAGCAGTTGAAGCAGGCCAGGGGAGGAGTGAACTTGTTGATGAGGTATTTTGGTTTGTTTATCTGGTAAACAGCTTTAAATGACGCAGAGGTGTGCCAAGTCATGTATAACATCCGCCACAGAAAACTTCTGTTATACTCAAATAATGACAGTATTCTTTCAGTTTATGGCTATGAAGTTTCATGCTGCAGTTGCATGTAATGATCATTTTCCATTTTAGCAAAAAAAAAAAAAAAACAAAGAAAAGAAAAGAAAAAAGAAGAAGAAGAAGAAAAAGAGAGAAAAGGAAAAAAGAATAAATAAATAAAAAGAAAAAGTATGCTCCTCTGAGATCCATGTTATTTTAAATTGACAGCTTAACTTTTCATGCTATAACCACAGGTGGGATCCAGATATCTTGATCATTTGATTGTGGAAAGGAAATATGCTGAAGCTGCATCTTTGTGTTCCAAATTGCTGCGAGGGTCTGCTCCAGCATGGGAAAGGTAAGAAAAGCAACTATTTTGATATCTTCTCTGCATTCCTTGTTGGTACTGACCAGAGGCTTTCTTTTGCAGATGGGTTTTCCATTTTGCTCATTTGCGTCAGCTTCCTGTGTTGGTCCCTTACATGCCAACCGAAAACCCTAGACTTCGTGATACTGCTTATGAGGTTAGTGGAATGAAAGTGTCTTCATGCAATTCCTGTCATGACTTCTCTATTGTAGTGGCCCATGATCTAGGATTCTTGCTTGTTTTTGATTCACAGGTTGCTCTTGTAGCTCTGGCAACAAATCCATCTTATCATAAAGATCTCTTGTCAACTGTTAAATCTTGGCCACCTTTGATTTATTCTGCATTGCCTGTTATATCTGCTATTGAACCTCAGCTAAATACTTCTTCTATGACAGATGCACTCAAGGAGGTTAGTCAGAGCTGGTGTGTGCTGTTTGATTTCTGAAATTTGATGGCACATGTCACTAAACAGAACTCCTTTCTATATCAGGCACTAGCAGAGTTATATGTAATTGATGGGCAATATGAGAAGGCCTTTTCACTTTTTGCTGACGTGAGTATTTTCTGGTACACCATTTTCATGGGAATCTGCACACAAAGAAAAGCACTGTTTGTCTGTTTAAAATGATTCAGGAAACAAGGTGTTGTGTTAATTTTATTTGACATATTGTTCTTATTTGTTTTCTTTGTTGGCTTTTACCTTTCAGCTCATGAAGCCAGAAATATTTGATTTCATTGAAAAACACAACTTACACGATACCGTACGTGAAAAGGTATGCCTGCAAGATATGGTGAAGTAGTTGTATGTTAGTTGCCTTTTTGTGGCTTTCTTTCTCTTTTGCCATTGTTACCTAAGATCAGATTTGTATCCTCCATTTTAAAGCATCATAAGCTGGTCGCAAATTTAAGGTGAAATAGTTTTCTCTTGCTCTTGTTCAAATTACAGGTTGTCCAACTGATGATGCTTGATTGCAAACGCACAGTTCCTCTCTTGATCCAGAACAAAGACTTAATTTCTCCACCTGAAGTTGTGTCACAACTGTTGACTGCCAGCAATAATTGTGATTCAAGATATTTCTTGCATTTATATCTTCATGCATTATTTGAAGCAAATCCACATGCAGGAAAGGATTTTCATGATATGCAGGTATGGAGAAGGCTGACTGTATATTTCTTTTTCTCCTTTTCTTTATCTATCTACAATTTGTTAAATTCAGGGGCAGTTCCTTCTGTGAAGGTTTTGGTTTCTTTCACTAGTAGTAGTGGACAAGGACATGATAATACTGTGACCTGTTGTGTCAAAATTGAAATGACATGAACATAGATATACATTTACTCTCATTAAAGTGATTTTTACATCCAAACATGCCATGAAATTGTATTTTAGATGCCATGGATGCATGTAAGCTGCACACACCCATTTTCACAATATCATTGTTGTCTTAGCTGTTCTGTCTGCTAATTTGAATTTACCTGCCATCATGATCAAGTCACTTGTCTAAAAGGAGCCACTTGTTATGCCTTTTGCCCTTAAGCTTCAGTTAAGTACAGGTTATATTTTATTCTTTCTTACACTATAAGATCCATTTTTAATCGCTGAGAGGAACCGTGACAGGGTTTTCTCCTGAATGATCCATCCTGTTCACCTTGCTGACAATTATTTTGGTCACAACATTTGATTTTTAGCTGCTCAATAGCTCATGTCTGGTTATTGCCTGCGTGCGTGTCTCTCTAGTCTTCAATATATAATGATTGCTGTGAGCTTTATTTTCATTGTAACAGGTCGAGCTCTATGCAGATTATGATCTGAAAATGCTACTTCCTTTTCTCCGGAGCAGCCAACATTACACCCTTGAGAAGGTTTGAACAGTTAATAAATGGTCAATTATGATGTTTTAAGTCAATGTAGGTCAACTCTTCCTTCAGTTATTCACTAATGAATTGATCGGTTGAGCTCTTACATCTCAGGCTTACGACATTTGTGTCAAAAGAGATCTTTTAAGAGAGCAAGTCTTCATACTTGGAAGAATGGGAAACTCAAAAAAGGCGCTAGCTATCATCATAAATGAATTAGGGGACATTGAGGAGGTATTTATCATATTTGGTTGAAACCATTAGATTTTTATATTTTATTTATTTTTCTGTTGGGAGTATTGGCAGAAATAAGAAAAGTATTATTGTGGGTGCAGGCTGTAGAATTTGTTACCATGCAGCACGATGATGAGCTTTGGGAAGAATTAATTAAGCAATGTCTTCACAAACCTGAAATGGTACATTTAAGATTCGATCTGCTGGTTGCTGGTGCTCTTCAAACATCCTGTGATTCAACATGCCCATATATTCATTGAGTTTCTCTGTCTTTTCTGCAACTTGGCAGGTGGGGGTATTGTTGGAGCACACTGTTGGCAATCTTGATCCTTTATACATTGTGAATATGGTGCCCAATGGCTTGGAAATACCTCGGTTAGCATGCCTGATAACTTGTTTTGTTTAATTCCTCATCGAATCCTCCCCTGTTCTTAAATGAAAGTTTTTCATTCTAGTTTTTTTGAAAAACACAATGGCAACGTTTAATAATCCAAGGTATTTGAAAGTAAATTAGCCATGGCTTAGAATCCATGAGATTAGTTTGCAAATAACCTTTATTAGGAAGATATAAGAAGTGGTATAATTGAAATCTGAATTTTATTTGTCTGAAGTTGGTCACCAAAAACATACTTGACAGCATGTGGGATACATGACTAAACTGCAAACACATTATTACTGTATCCTAGCGAACAGCGATTCTAATAGACCCTCCTAATAAAATCCAATGTGAAACAGCCCACCCCAAGCTCGCCAGTTCTCTAAGTAGAACTTAAGGAACCAAAGTCCTAATCAAATTAGAATACTATCTATTCTCCTTTTTTGGATGCAAAATTATAATTTAATCAGCATTCATATGAAGTGGCCTAGATACATTTTAGACTGCAATGGTTCTTATTTAGCATTAACCACCAAGCTCTGAGTCAACTACCAATAAGTAAGCTGTATTTCTGCCCATGATGTTTGATGATATACTACTTCGTGGCTTCCTTGTAGTCTGTCCTGGTATGGAGATGCTACTTTTGCTGTAAACCCTAACTAGATTATGCTTGATGACATTTTCCCCGAGTTGCAGAAAAGTTGCAAACATAACTTATGGTTGCTTGTTGCGTAATTTCTTATCTTTATACCATGTTATTTCAGGCTTAGGGATCGACTAGTCAAAATTATCACCGATTACAGAACTGAAACATCTCTGCGACATGGGTGCAATGATATTCTTAAGGTACCATGTTATCTGTGCCCTTTCTTTTCATCTGGATAGAAACAATACATGCTAGTCGTTAACATTGTGATGCTGTTTTGAGACCCACAGGCTGATAGTGTAAATCTCTTGGTCAAATACTACAAAGAAGCGAGAAGGGCACTTTGCTTAAGCAACGAAGAAGAAGATGCTCGAGCGAAAAGGGGTGGCAGTAGGGATTCACAAGCAGTAGGGAGAATAGCAAGTGGAAGAACCATGGAGGTTAAGTCAAAAACTAGGGGAGACACAAGATGTTGCATGTGTTTCGATCCCTTCTCTATACGAGACGTGTCAGTTATCGCATTCTTTTGCTGTCATGCTTATCACATGTCTTGTCTTATGGATTCTATGCACACTGTTAGTGGCAGAAAAGGGAGTGGAGCAACTTCTGGGATGCCGGAATACGATAGCAGTGACAAGTATGATGAAAATGAGGAAACCGTCACTGGTGCTCCTCGGCTGAGATGTATCTTATGCACTACTGCTGCTAGTTGAGGTAGTGATTTTTCCTACTCTCATTTTTTTTTCTCTGGGTGGGTGGGTGGTGGTGGTGGTGGGGCTGGGGAGTTGTGGTGATATTTTGGGAGTCTTAGTTTTCTTTCTCGAGGCGGTTGTTTCTTGTTTTGTTTTTCCTACATATAATTATATATTGTGGCTGTTCAATTTTTCATTTTTGGCTGAGTTTCGTTTGTCAATAGATGTACCATATGGATCAGAAATATATTCGAAAAGGTTAAATAATTTTTGTCCGTTTTGTGGAGATTTGCTTCTTCCTTTTCCAAGTACATTATTATTATACAAAAATGAAATTGGATAAATTCATGTTTTTTAAATAGTGTTTTTTTTAACTATTGGATTATTAATTAAAAAACAAATAAAATGCACTGTGGATTCCTCACATGTGATTAGACGGTTACAATGTTTTTTTTTTTTCATTTGGCTTTTTTTATACAAAATTGCAAGTTAATTTATTAGGAGAGGGTGAAATTGAAAGATCAAGAATTAAATTTAAAAATAAATAAAAACTAAAGTAAAATATCTATTGTAGTTCTTATATTTTACAAATCATAGATATTAGATTATTTTAGTTTTCAAAATTAAAATAAAAATAATTTTCATAAATTTTATTTTTATTTTATTTTTGGCTCTTGGTGTTTGCATCAAGTCGCCAAAATCCAGTGTTAGAGAGAGAATTCTGTTGGCACCAATTTTGGATACTGAAACTATTGAAATTGGTGTCAGTTTTTTTAAAAGAGGAGAGCTTACATTAGGGTTGTTTTTTTCCTTGTATTTGCCAAGAAAACAAATCTCATCCTGGTAAGATTTTTTGTTTTGGGTTTTAAGATTATTTTTGTTTTGTTTTTGAAGGCTATGAATGAGTTTATCAAGTTTTTAATAATGTTCTGTACGTGTTAAGGGTAAAAATAAATTGAAAATTTAGTTTTTGAATTAAAAGCCATCAACCCTGTTTTTCCGGCCACAACAGTAGCTAAAAACAAGGCAGTATAAATGACCCCTCGTCTGTTTTTTTTTTTTGGTAAAGATCGGGCAAATTTACAGTTCATTTGTAGATTCTACTAGTATGTTACAAAAATTTAAAAGATGTTTTAATATTTTTTTTAATCAGCCTAAAAAACATTTTAAACCCTAACCAAGGCACCTAGCCGCTGTAGTCTAAGTTCAAATACAACTTAGCTTAGTTTCTCTGCTCCCTAAAAAACCTTTGATGCACTTTGAACCCAGATTATTTAAAAATTAATTTTTTATTCATTCATAATTTATTTTAAACAAAAATATGTTTAATGTTAAATAACTTTCTTCTGAGAATAATTTCTAACAAAATCTGAACTGTAAAACTAAATGAAATTCACTTTTCATCTCGCCTCGAATGTATCTATTAACCATGTATTTAAAACAAATATCTAACAAAAGTTTGTAATCAGATATAATAAGCGAACGGATGAGATAGAATGTATAATTAACATTGAATGAGGGTCGTAAGAAATTCTTCAACAACAGCTGCTAAAGTTCGGTGTCATTTAGAAGTTCATCAGGATGTGTTTCCCGATCAGAATTGAAAGATTCGGCAACAACTCCTAGACTGGCATGGATATCACAATTTTATAAGCAGCAACTTGTTTACTGATATTCTGGGATTGAAAAAGGAAAATGCAGAGAGTATTCATCATGTTCCTGACAGCGCGGTGGTGTTTATCACCTGTAGAACTTATTTGTTTTTGTATTTTAGAATCCTTTTTGACAATAAGATTGTTTTTTTAAAAGATTTGCTTCATAGTAAAATTTTTTTGGTGTTTTTAGATCATTTTGACATGCTGATATAGAAAATATATTTTAAAAAATAAAAAAATTATTTTGATATAATTCTAAACAAAAAACACTTTAAAAACAATTTTCGATAACACCATTTGCTATTCTACAAGATATATACTAGGATTTAAAGTTTTATTTTTGGATGCGATGAAACCCCACTTCTCATAAAACATATTTTATGAGCTTAGGTGGGCGAGTAATATCATGATTATCCTATTCTCTTACAAGAGATACACATCATGACTCCTAACCCAATATTTATTATGCAGATCACAAATTCTCTGTCATCACAACACAACCCGATATTTATTATGCAGATCACAAAGTCTCTATCATCACAACACACTACTTGGAAACATTTAAAGTCTTAATGCTTAATTCGTGTGTTAATTTCCACAACAGTTTTTCTTACGACCACCAATGTCCAAACAAGAAGAAAAGAACTAGGAGCAGAGCATCTATCTACAGATGAATGTAACACTATGTTTTTTTTGCATTTGGGAGATTCTGACTAGCCTATATTTATTCTGCCTCCGAGTTGTGGAATCTGTTGAAAGCTACTTATTCTCCAGAATCACCCTAGGGAAGAGAACAAAGACATGCAAAAATCTATTTATTATGAATTGCTTTGGAAAATACATTGTCTCTTGAAAATATATTAAAAAAATATTAGAAAAAAATCTAAATATTATGATTTAATTCGTCAAACCCGTGAGAATCGGACTATAAATCCAATTGACTTGTGGTCTCTTTTCTTTTAATCTCACTACTAATTAAAAAACACTAAACATTTGATATTCGATTGTAAACAAATCACACCAAAAAAAACCATTATTAACCAAAAACAATTATTATAAAAAAAATCCTTGTGTGAACATTGTAAATCTATAACCAGTATGCCACGTCTATTAGTATATTCTTTAATCATCCATTGTATACAAATGGTCCTCTTTTAATCAGCAGCTAAATTATTGAATTTCTATTATTTACAATCTGTCGTCCAGCAAAACACGAATTGGGTCCTTAGCTCAGTGGTAGAGCATTTGACTGCAGATCAAGAGGTCACCGGTTCGAACCCGGTAGGGCCCTAACATGTTTGCGTCCTTTATTTTTACGAAAATGTTTTGAACCCCAACGTCGGCATTGTATTTGTGTCAATATGTCAAATCACTCCCTGTAAAATGCATTTGTCAAATTCACCCCATATTACTCATATAGCCCTTCGATTACCAGAGAAATTGATTTTCTTCACTTTTTTTCTTCTTCTTGTAATTTTAACGTCTAGAATTCATGATAATTATTGTACAGTGGTGACATGTTTGAACAAGAATTATTTGCTGTACATGTGGTCCTCAATACATTTTTAAAAAAGGGTATTAATAATATGGTGGAAGAATATTAATTAGCTATAGCTTATCCTCAAAGCTAGGCAAGAGACTGTTTTGGATTATGTTTGCGTCTTTGGAATGGAATAAATAGAATTATTTCACATTATATTTCAAAAGCATTTTTAAAATATTTTTTATATTTTAAAAATTTTATTTTTTATTTTTTATTTTAAAATATATTTTTTAGTATTTTTATATTATTTTTATATGCTAATATCAAAAATGATTTAAAAAAATAAAAAACATCATTCTAATGTATTTTTGAATGAAAAACACTTTCAAAAACAACCTTAATCATACTCTCAAACAAATATTTATATTAGGGTTGTTTAAAAGTGTGATTGAGATTGTTTTTTAAAATATTTTTCATTCATAAATATGTTGAAATGACGTTTTATTTATAAAAAAAATATTTTTCATATCATCATATTAAAATAATATAAAAACACGTTTTTCTTATTTAAAACAAAAGATTTTTAAAATTTTTTTAAAATATTTTTGAAACACATGTCAGTGTCAATCAAACATAAACTTTTATTTTGAACCACTTTTATTGTGTGATAGTTTTTCCAAGAGAATTTGTAGTGCACACAATCAAATGATTTCGGACGCTATCATAATTTATGTGATTAATGAGTCCGAGCATTATCATAGGGTCCACAATTGATATCATAGTTAAGAAATTTATTTTTTGGATGAATTCTTCATATGCACTAATTGATATTATTTAATTTATATAAAAAAAACTACCACATATTTTATTGAAGCTGTTGGTACTCGGAATTTCAATTTAAGCTGCATAATATCTTGATTAATTAATAATTCTTTATAATTTCAGAATTATTAATTTTAAAGGGTTAAACTATTAGACTTGTATTACTACTATGTGAATCGTTCTCATAGTTAAATGGCCTATTCACAGTACGACAAGCATTCTCTTTTTGTGTTTGTTTTCATTTTATGGTGATTAACTCTGATGTATTTGCTAATTGGTTTTAAGATCATTTGGAGGACTCCCACTTTGATTAATTTTAAAGCTATAAAAAAATATAGATTTCGAAACTAAAATAGTGCAAAAAAGAGTACTTGAGAGGGGGAGATAAAATTAATTGTAATTTGTTAATGTGAAAGAAAACAATTTTGGGATGCTTTTGTTAAGGAACCATTTCACCTAAAAGCTTAAACTTGTAAGTGAAGTTCCATAATATGATTTATATTATTATCTAACACCCCTCTCAAGTGAAAGTCATTTGGGCTTGAAACCTGTACATGCTCACATCACCTTGTGCTTGATTTTTATCAAATAGAATGGAGGTGGTGAGATCCGAACTCGTGACTGCTAGGTCAATAAGACTCTAATACCATGTTAAGAAACCATCTCACCTAAAAACTTAAGCTTGTAAGTGAGGCCCCATCATATGATTTATATTATTATCTAACCGCTCTTACCTTTTTCTTTTTGAAAAATATATCTTTAGGTGTTCTTACAAGAGTATTGAAAACTGTCTCTTATAAAAGGTGCAAGTCGTAACTCAAACTCAAGATCTGTCGTACAAATCATAAATTCTTTGTTATTAAAATAATTTAATAAAAAAATTATAAACTTTTTAGTTATTAGACTTGAAATCCCAATTGGTCATTTTTATATACTTGGAGGCTTCATGATAGAAACCAGTATATGTTGTATCATGTGACACTTGACCATTCGGTGCACTCTGAAAAAGATTCCCATGATTGTTCTTCGGGCATGCTAGTTCTATCACCATTTGTTTTTTCTTGTGGAGTCAATTACTTCCATATTTTTTTTAAAAAATATATATTAAAATGATATTTTTTATATTAAAAATTTAATTAAAAATAAAAAATAAAATTAACGTATGTAAAACATTCTAATCTATACGAAAATCCATTTTTTTAACAGAGAGTCAGAGTATTAAACATCATATATTATTAATTAAAACATATCATTTCCCTTGTATATATATATATATATAAAGAATACTAATTATTCTGCACTCCATAGCATATAATATTTCAAGTAATCTCATTTATAATTGTTAATTTAATAAATTAGCATTCTAATTATGTGGGATAATATATAAACCTCCCACAGTCCCACTCCTTTTACTTTCTCCACTCCCTTCAAACACATGATGTAATCAAAGTCACGATTGTAACCTATCAATTAATTCTCTCCCCCGCGAGGTTAGTATTTATTTATATTTTATAGTTTGTGATATATCAAGCTTAGCTATATACTAGCCCATGTGCCCGCGTTTTATTGCGAGGATAATTTAAAAAAAAAAACAATAAATATTTAACTACTAAAAATAAATAAATATATAAAAAAATTCTCATGAAAAATATATAAAAATACTAATTGAATCTAATCCAATATAAAATATTTTTTCAAACTCACGATTATGTGATTGAAATAATTTAATAAAAACAATTATAAACTATTTAGTTTTTAAACTCGTGATGATCCCAATCAGTCATTTTAATTGACTGGAATAATTCCGGGTAATCTTGATTAACCTATAAACCAAGCTTGTATTAAACCAGGCTTCAACATTATAGTTTTAGACAATGACATTCAGGCCAGTGTATCAAATGTATCAAATAAATTCAATGATGTAGATAGATAACAATACAACAATGACGTCTAAATATAGATATTCGATTGGTTTGGAACATTAATGTTCTATCTATTTTTATCTTATTTTTGAAAATAATTTTGAAAAATAATAACAAAAAAATATTTGGACAAAAAAATCAAAAATAATTATGACTATTCTTTCACCTGGACGCATGTTAAAAACTCATCCACCCTCCATATAGATGAACCATGTTAGGACACCGGCATGGATCATTTTCAAAAAAAAATAAATATTTGGAAACACGAGCTCATAATAAACTCAAAAGGTTATATTTATTCACACAAATAAATCTTTATACAAAATCATATATAAACTATCAGTTAAGAACTCATCAAAATTTATAAACCACACAATCCTAGTTACAATTAATATCTTATCCTCGAATTTCTAATAAAACTAGTACACTCGAGTGTTCTTGCGATCTTAAACTAAATAATTAGATAGCGAGTTCATTTCGTCATCGTGTGTCCACATGCAACAATTAAATATTAATAAAAACAAATTTTAAAAATAGATATATATCGCTGGATTGGATGAATGAGAGTGGTTTGTAGATCCATTTATAATCTAATAATATATTGTTGATGATAATTAATTATTAAGACTCATAAACAAACCTTTCATTAAGATATTGTGCCACCTCCCTGAGGTCAAGGTCCTCTCAAAGTAAAGGGGATCTTATTATATAAGTATGGCTCCGATACAAGTTTTGAATCACCTGAGAAACACATCTTGCCATGATGTTTCAGAGGATATTTCTTCTCCAATTTTTCTTTCTGCTGTCCTCAACCACTGCAACTGCTAAACTTCTTCATACTACTCCAAGGCTTAGTCCAATAGGACCGAGAGTTTGGCGAGACCACCCTGATCAAATCTCTGGTGAATTTGTCGGAGAAGATTTCGAAACCTTTTTTTACAACCAAACTCTCGATCACTTCAACTACAGACCTGAAAGCTACGCCACCTTCTCGCAACGATATTTGATCAATTCTAAGTATTGGGGTGGTGCGAATGTCAGCGCACCAGTCTTAGTATATCTTGGCGCAGAAGCACCAATCGATGGAGATCTTGCTGCCGTTGGACTTCTATCTGATAACGCTGTTCAGTTTAGTTCTCTCTTGGTATTTATTGAGGTATGGACATAATTAGTTCTCTTAATATGCTGTCTCTGGTACGTTGAAATAGAACCTAATGATGTGTGTCTGTGTAAATGTATATATATATATATATCAGCACAGATATTATGGAAAATCAATCCCATTTGGATCAAGAGAGGAAGCATTGAAGGATGCAAGCAAGCTAGGGTATTTCAACTCAGCCCAAGCTATAGCAGACTATGCCGCCATTATAATTCACATAAAGGAAAAACTGAAGGCAAAATACTCTCCAGTCATCGTCATTGGAGGATCATATGGTGGAAGTAGGTGGATACTTACTGTGTTTTCTCCAAGAATATTAGTATTGAAGAAGACTTAGTTTTCTCTCTCTCCATATTTGACAGTGCTGGCTTCATGGTTTCGGCTCAAGTACCCTCATATTGCCCTTGGAGCCTTGGCATCCTCAGCACCAGTTCTTTACTTCGATGATATTACACCACAGGATGGATACTATTCTATAGTGTCCAGGGTTTTTAGAGTAATATATTTTGAGTTTTCACCTTTAATTTTCTCATTTTAATTTACTTTTCTTAATCGATCCAAAGTGTATAATTAAGATAAATAATATTGTTTCTGTGGGAAATTTGTGAGTGCAGGAAGCTAGTGGGACCTGCTACCAGACTATAAAAAATTCATGGGCAGAAATTGATGAACTCGCTTCTAAATCCAATGGCCTCTCGATGCTTAGCGAGAAATTTAAGACTTGCAAGTAATAATATATCTAAGTATACACACACACAATAAATTTTATCTATACACACACACACACACACACACACACACACAAGAAATTGAAGACTTGCAAGTAATAAGATATCTATATCTATATCTATATATATACATACACACACAAGAAATTTAAGACTTGCAAGTAATATATCTATCTATCTATATATATATAAAGGTTGCTTGTTCAACTGAATATATATTCAATATAACTTTACATGCTAATAGCCTTGGCGTATATTTTGATCGACTAACTACACTGCGTAATTTTCCCTGCTGCAGTCCCTTGACAGATGCCAGTAAGCTCAAGGATCACTTGAACTCCATGTACGCCAGTGCTGCTCAGTACAATAAGCCACCAACTTATCCGGTTAACAAGGTCTGTGCGGGCATAGATGGAGGTGGTTTTGGGGATGATATCCTGAGCAGAATATTTGGTGGTCTCGTTGCTTATAATAAAAACCTGTCTTGCTATGTCAATGCGCACACTAACGAATCTGAAACAATTGTGGGGTGGAGATGGCAGGTAAAATATTTACACTTTCTGTAAATTAATCTTCATGACAGACATTTTTTTTGTATTATCTGTCACAGGACCTCAGCAAGCAAGTTTCCACAAGTATACCACGAGGTTCATGTTTTAGGTCAAATCATATTTTTTCCATATCATTTAGGATGAAGATCGGGATGTAGTTTGCACTCATTAGACATACCTTTCGGCCAACATAAACCTCCAGCTTTCATATGGTAATTGGCTCGATTGTTATGAAGCACTCATAAAAAAAAAAGGGTCAAAATTTTCATGATGATGAACATCCCACTAGCAACCTTTGCAAATGCAATTATTCATTAGACCCCATTTTTTATTCGCTCCTTATTTTTTCATTCTTGCTTGCATTTAGATACCCTATTTTCGTTTATTATAATTCATTTATATATATTTTCTATGATCATTTCCTTCCCCAAACACATTTTCTCTTCATCCACCTCTTTCACTCCAACTCAATCCCTTTCTCTTTAACTAATATTTTTAACCACTCTATCACTACCACCACCACCACACCTTACAAAAACCATTGAAACCACGACCTTGCCATTACACCAGTTATCCACTTATCGACATCATTATCATGCAATCACCACCACTCAACATGATATCATTATGTCCACAAATACCACCACTATTATATCCATCTCAATCATGATTATAACCATTATTACTCTTATTTTATTATTCATATCACTCCTATCTTCTTTTTTCATAGTTATTTATGCTAATAAATTATGCTAAGTTTGATTAATTTCCTAACAATAGAATATATAAAAAATTACATGGGATAAATTTAACCTATTCTCCTAGTTTCTCAGTGTATCTATACTTATTCCATGATTAATTATATAATAATATTTAGAGTTGAAGTAATATATATATATATATATATATATATATATATAGAATGTATTGATGGGTCTCTCTTAATTTATATACTCTTACAAGTTTAATCTTAAAAATTGAACGTTGTGTGTCCAGACATGCAGTGAGCTAGCAATACCCATCGGTATTGGGAATAATTCCATGTTCCCACCAGATCCTTTCGATTTGGAAGACTATATAGAGAACTGCAAGAGTTTGTATGGTGTGCCAACTCGTCCTCATTGGGTCACTACCTATTACGGGGGCCATGTATGTTTTTCCATTTAGTTTCTCTTTTAACTCCTTTCATCTTTCATTAATTCATGCATCTTCTCACCCTTTTTATTATTATTATTTTGATGATCTTGATCGGGAGGCCATACGACCCCAAAAACTCAAATTTCCTTACGTTTTACTGTATATGTAGAGTATAAAGCTGATTCTTCAAAGGTTTGCCAGCAATATCATTTTCTCCAACGGGCTAAGAGATCCTTATAGCAGTGGAGGGTAAGTAACTGGCTAGCAGCACAGGAAAAGACAGGATAAATCTAATGATTCTGTGAATTCTGATTGTTACGTTCACAAGTATAACAAAAAAGGCCTAACCAAATTTAATCATCTGTATTTCTAGGGTACTGGAGAACATTTCAGACACCATTGTAGCTGCCAATACCGTCAATGGTAAGCACGTCCTTCCATTCAACCATGCTTACTTGAAACAAGAAAATAGAATCAGAGGCTGGGAAGCTCTGTCGATGCTATAACCAAACAGAGAAATTTATAATTCTGTGGAAGTATAAGGAAATTAATTAACAGTACTGCAATTAATATTCACTGCGTTAACTTCAGGGTCTCATTGCTTGGATATACTTTTTGCGAAGGAAACTGATCCAGAATGGCTGGTCGCACAGCGAAAGATAGAGATCAAGATTATGAAAGAATGGATTGATAAGTACTATGCTGATCTTAGCATGTTTTAGATTCATGTACTCTCAATTTAATACAGCTACCTGTACTATGACATGTCATATAGTGTCTTTCATTATTAGCGTGATGAAGGGCCTGTTTGGTATTGTGGTTCTGTCATGCGGTTGAGGTTGAAAAATAGAGTTTCAAAAAGTGCTTTTACTCGTGGTTCAAAAAGCGATTAAGTGTTTGGTTAAAACTGTGGTTGAGTTGAAGGTTGAAGAAAAAACAGTTTTGGTGTTTGGTTTCCAAACTTTCCAAACTGCTTTTAACTTGTAAAATTACTTTAAAGGGTATATACAAATATATTTCTTTTTATCAATTTTTATTTTTTTATTTTATCAATTATTTTTTATCCCATTTTTTTCTCTCGTTTTTTTTAATGTTAATTAAGAAATACATTTTTTTTGTTTTTTAAGTTATTTATTCAAGATTCTATTTTTAAAAAAATAATTATTCTTGATCCCACTTTTTTCCGGTTTTTTCTTAAATATTTTCATTTTTCCTACTATCTTTCTTCATCTAATTTTAAAATATATAAAATATATTTTATATTTTAATTATCATAAATATAAAATATTAAAATGCTTATTTTAAATTATATTTTTCATTTCATAACAAATAATTGTAATTTCTGTTCATTCTTATTTTTTCGTTCTAAATAATATTATTTTTCATTCATGATAAAACCCTAAAAAAACACAAGTTCCCTCTCCTTCGTTCGTCTCTGTTGTTTTCACTCTTTCTTTTCATCCTCCCTTCCCTTTTCAGCCCTAGCTGACCAGCCTCCCTTCCCACCATCGCTGATTGAACTCCACTCCCCATCAACAACAACTCTCACTCAAACAAGGACCCATAAATAACCATCACGTCAGCCTTCCCTCGTCTCCTCCTCAGCCAGCCACAACAACCACTGAACTAACCACCAAACCGGACCAGCAACCCCACGCTCCTAGCTCGCCATATCTCTCTTTTATCTTCTCCTGAGCAGATGGGTTTGTTAGATGGGTTTTGTAGAGGATAATGAGGACAGGAAGTGAGGGGCGTGAGGCGCAGAAGTGAAGGGAGCAGAGATGTTGAGAGGGTTTGATTTGGAATTATAAATTTCAACGGTAATTTTCTTTGTTTCTCTAGTGAGTTTAATTTTCTGTTGATGAAAAACATTGAATCGCCGTTTGCTGTGTATTTGTCAAACTCGAATCGCAAATGGAAAAGCATGTGTTTTCCAGCTTTTCTTAAAACGCTGTTTTTATCAAATTTTTGTGTGGGTTCCATGTCTAAATTCTGCTTTTCGAATTTTACCAAACACCAAATTACGTCCCGTTTGGCAAACGCGGAACGCACCGCATTGTCAAGCGAGTGCGAAAAGGGCACTATCTATCTAGAAAAAGAAGCTTTCCGTATTTCACCGTCATCAACCATATTTTTTTTCAACATTAAAATATTAATTATATAATAATTTTTATATTATAATATAAATTTAAATAAAATAATAAATATGTTCAGAATTCTTATGGATTGTGAGTTTTCTATAAAAACAAGAAAAATTGGATACCTGAATTATCAAATTCATTATATTAAAATTAGTTCATTTTATAATCCAATTTAAATTAAACATAACAAACAAAATATAAATTGTTAAAACACCTACAACAAATAAAAAAATAAATAGTTAATTTTTCATCTAGAAAAAAGAAGAAAGTATCATTGAAAATTCATCCGTCATCATTATCATGACTATAACAATTAAAATTATTATATATAACTGACCAAATAATTAAAATCATTAAAACGATAAAATACAAGAAAAAACGATAAACATATTTACAAAAAAAAAGCAAATAATAATAATAAAAACACAAGAAAAAAAAGATAAAAAAACACAAGAAATCACCATAAAACTTTTAGGAAGATGATGCAATGATGAGTGCCTCAAAGTTTGACGAAGAATTACGATGGCTCTATTCATATTTAAAGAGGTTTGGTGGTCCCTCGGGACACAAGGGAATCCCATAATATTTGAGCAAGCGTGGCCATCATTATTCTTAAATATTTTTGGAACCTTCTTCCTTCTTTCGAGTAAATGGATCCATGATTTTCACAAGGCCAATGTCAAGGATCATCATCATTTCAAGAAACATGAGTTTCAAAAGCAAGAATGGGTCCCTTTTTTGTCAGTTTATAACCAAATGACTCTTAACAATATTTCTACGTCCTGGGTCTGGTTTAACACTCAACAATGAATCAATTAATTGCATAAAAAAATTAAATTAAATTGTTTTTTTATATATAAATAAAAAAGTAGAAGTAAAGGAGAAGGAGAAGTTATTGTACGCCTAAGAGACGTTTCAATATTCCTATAAAATAATATAATTTCCCTTGATCCAAAAATTAAAACTATGAAATGGGTATTAGGGGCAAGGTTTGTCTTTTCACTATGATACACTTATTTTTTTTTATATAAATTTTACGTAGACATTTTACTTTTTACTTATTAAAAAATGAATTGGCCAACTACGTTACACATCTACTTTAGCCTATAATCCAACATCATGTAATTGCGTTACAATATTGATTATATTACGGTCAAGGAAGTAGCTACGAACTTGAGATTGAAGGAACTAAGAAACATAGAGATATGAGAAGAGAGGTTGCAAGGCAATATATATATATAAAGCTTTGAAAGGTACAAAAATAATAAATTATGTTTTTTAAATTACTATTTATTGCCAAATAACTTTTGAAATTATAGTCATAGTGGAAGTTTCTTCAACCGCAATTGACCGTAAAGATTAGAGCATCTATGATTGTTTGATATTGCATTTCAATTTTTTTAAAAATAAAAATACTTTTATATTTATTTTTTAAAAAATAAAAATGTTTGATATTTATAGATAATGTTGACGTGATAATATCAAAATTATTTTTTAAAAAAATAATATAACATAATTCTAATACTTTTGTAAATAAAAGATAATTCGAAAAGCAACCTCGATCTCAACCATTTTGTGCGGGATGTCTGGTTTCTTTAGCATGAATCATGAGTGCAATTTGGTCACATTGTCTTATTATGATCCCCTTATACTTCTCTTTATTTATTTAGTCCCTCTATTCAAAAGAATTTCTTAATGCAGTCCCGTCATCTAATGTCTATCAGAATTATCATTTATATATTCTTTACTTATTATTATCTTACATGGGCTGGGCTGTAGACATGTGTCCATTTTTTTCTAACATGTTAGGAATTGACATTAAACTACAAAAAAAAACATAATATCTTTCACTTTCTCATGATGTATATAAATATTGATGGATAATTCATAATAGTGTTGTAGAAGTGTTGGGTCTACGTAAAAAAATAATGTTAATCATTAAAAAATATCGAAAATACATATGAAACTCATCGTTGGATTTAAGTGTAATAGTCTTCTTGAAATTTGTTGGTGTTTTGTTTATTAATGTTTGGCATTTTTTATTTTCTTGAGATACATTAAAAACCTAACTAACTAGGCTTAGTAGGCCTTGGCCCAAGGTCTATAACCCAAACTTGCTGCCACTCCCAGTTTGACGGGTAGAAGCTGCTGAACTTGAAAACTCAGAATTAACTCAAGCTTGTGTTTTATATTGTGTTTTAAAAATAATTTTTTTTTTTTTATTTTTAAATCATTTTTATCTGCAAATATAAGAAAAAATAATTTTTTAAAATAATTTTAATATACTTATAAATAAAAATCACTTTTCAGGCCTAAAAGAGAACCGTATCAAAATCAAAATTCTAAAGATTGATATTGATGAACAGGGTGGCAGTTAAGGTATGGTAATTCCGACAACATTTGAAGCATCATGCATGGTTAACTAGCATCAAATTATTCCGATTCAAACATGAATGGCATGATCAATTCAAATTAACTCAAGCTTGATATTTTTCAAAGTTAACAGAACCAATCATATAGTGAATGGTCCACTAGTAAGTATTCGAGATTAAAAAAATAATTTTTTTTAAAACAATATTTTTTTTAATTTTGTATTTGAGTCATGTGATTATTAATGTGATGATTATTAATAATTTATATGATATTAATATCTAACATCACGAGATTAATTTAGATGCACGCAAACTACCCTAATCTAATCTAATCTGGACATACACGTTGTTAATAATAATTAAAAAAAAAGAAGTTGTTAACTCCATACGAAATAATCCTGTGATAAGATCAGGTTACGACTGCTAGCTGTTCCCCACGAGATCTGGCATGAAGAAGATCGACAGGTGGTGGCTGTTTGTACCGTGTACACAAACATAAGTGCCAGCTTCACCTTACAGGTCAGTTGGTACTTTGCCTCGGCTGGGTTAATATATTATAGGCTATAGTTATGAGTGTTTTTTTTTTAAAAATAAAATAAAATGCAGCTGTCTTCATCTTAAATTTATATGAATTGGATAATAATGGCGGAGGGTGGGAAAATAATTGTTTTTTAAAATATTGTTATGCTGGAAAATACATGAAAATAAAATTATTTATTTAAAAAATAATAATTTTAATATGAACACATCAAAATAATCTAAAAATAAAAAATATATATTAAAAAAATCATAAAACATAATTTGTATCGCAAAAAATCTGTCTTTGAATGATAAGATCTGTCTTCGCTGTCATCTTTTCTATGTAAATGGACAGGAAGCTTCCCTGCATGTCTCATTGTGGGGTCCAGGGATTATATGGGCAACAAGACAGATATAAACAATAAACCAGTGGCTGTGTATGTTAATAGCGTCGGTTTCCCGCCATTACGAGGCTGGATTATTTTATTGTACAAGAAATAATGAGTAAGTGATGAAATGAGATTAAAAAAAATTAGTTAAATATGTAATTATAGTAATCAAGATTGAATCATCTCAAGATATTTTATCAAATTATAAAATTAGAATGATCCAGTAAAAAAATATAAAATCTATTTTTTAAATAGAAAATATCATGTAAATTTTTCAAAGTTGTAATTTGAGTCATTGCACAATGTATCCCATTTAAAAAAAAACTACAAGTTTAATTCTCAATTACATATTAAAAGATAAAATTAAAAAAACGAAGTACATAAAAAATTGAAAAAATAACAATTAAAATAATATGAATCAAAATTAAAAAAAATAAATTAAACTAAATATTTGATTAAATGATGAAAAAAGAAATTTAATTCAGTAAAAGGACTGAAAAAAAATCAAAATAATAAAGATGCAAATTGACAATAAGAGTACAAACAATATTTTAATCGAAGATTAAAATTATAAAAATACAAAAGAAAAAGTTTAATAAAAAAAAAGTTAAAAATCAAAACATATCGGAGAAGATGTAGGCAAAGTGATTGTAGCAATGTGTTAAAGGTGTGTGGTTGGGGGGTAGGAAGCCAACCATTTGACTGACGGGGCTTGTACTAGGAATTAGAATAATTAGATTATTGGTCGGGGCTGTGGGCCAGTGCTGATCTTGCCGTCTCATCTTTTCAGTGATCCAACGGTGGGTTTTACTATAACGTTTTCAACAATTTTTTCTTTAATGAGTAATTGTATATCCCAGTAAATTTAGTAATAATTAATATAAAAATAAGAAATATTATGAAATAATTGTGTAACGATCTAATTAATTCGTAAATTAATGAGCAATTGTACACCAAAAGTCAAGTAAATTGCAATGCCACGATTAATTATAACAATTACTAGAAGGCATTTTAAAGCTTTTGGCTGCTGGGCCAGAAAGTGGATGAGGCGTCCGTTGCAAGGATGGTACTTGCCCGCTTCTTCTTTTTGACCCGAGGCGACTGGTCAAACCCACTCTTTCGAGAAATGAACCGTATTTTTGCAGTGACAAATCTACCCCCCACCCGGAAGACTAGGCCAAAATGCTAACCTTTTTCTTTCCATTTTCGGGTCTTTAGGGCTATCAGTATCGGGTCATTTAGGTTGATTCGAGTTAAAATCAAGAAATGAAAAAAAAAATGAGATTTTAATATTACACATGAAAAGTTTTTGAAATAATACATGTGTAGGTAAACTATTAAACAAATATGAGGAAATTAAAAAAAATAATAATGTATGTGAATATAGACTTATATATAGTTATCTCATATTGAATAATTAAGGAACAACTCATTCGAATCTCTGCTATATTAAAGAAAATGAGGCTAAGTATGCATAAATTACTTTTATATTTTTAGAGTTTTTTAAATAAAAAAACATATAAAAAAGTTAGGTCCCACTAGAATTATGATAATTCACCCAGATTTTGAGATGGTCCAGCTAGTTGTTCAAATTTAACCAGTTGAATCTTTAAGTTTTTATGGTCTAAAATTTAATTAAAATCTCGGATCAACCTGACAAGTCAGGTCAAGTTTTATAACGATGAGTGAAAGTACTATTATTTGTAATCTCAATAGGTTACTTGTCACCCTTCTAGATCATATGTTGAAAAAAATAATTTTATTTTTTTTACTTTATCAATGGTATATAAACAATCCAAGATATTTTTTTAAAAAAATAATATAGTATTTTAATGTTTTAGATAAAAAAAAATGAATTTATCCAAGACTATTTAACTTGGTTCATAACTCAAATTTTATACCAGATCAATTATCATATCAAGTTTAGTAATTTAGTATAATGTCTACAATATTAGGTTTTAATTCCATAATTGGCTTGCTAGAGCTATAACATATTTATATTAAATTAATTTCATCTATAGGAGGTGTTCTAGTATTAAGACGGGTCAAGACCGACTTTGGCTTCCTCAAAGTTTTTATTTATTATTTGTTCTTGAAAATTTCTGAAACATTGATGTGAAAAATGACCCCCTAAAATGAAAATGTTGCAATTGAACCCTTTAAAAATCAAAGTCTCCCATTATCATAACACAAGGATAGTAAAATCACATCATAATATATCGAAACAATCCACTTAGAGCAACTACAATACAAAAAGGTCATTTTAGAAAGCTAAACCGATAAAAATAGCTTTTTGAATAGTGTAATTATAGTTTTTTTGTTTACGTTTATTCCAATGGAAAAATCTATTTAGAAAAGTCATTTTCTTGTATATTATTTTAAATATAATGCAATTATTTTGTATATGAAATAATTATACAATTAATTATCCACCGTAGGTTCTCAAACACATTATTGATTTTCTTGGTGGCAACTTTCTCATTAGTTTCGATCAAACAACGCCATATGCTCCTTCACCTATAGGCTTAACTGGAACATATATACTTTGAATCAAGCTCAAACACAGTGTGACACATTGAGTAATATTACTTCCCTGTAGGCCTAGTTCCATCTGGAGGCTCCACTAAAATTGCCATTTCCTCGCAAATAGTCATTAGAAACTCTTGAAACTCCACAAAATCTCATCAACATTCACATAAATGGAAAATCGATTTACCAACGTACCAATGAAAGCAAGACATTTAATCAAATAAACAACTTGAAAAAAAAAGGCACAAGAGCCTGAAAATGATCCAAAACGAGCCATAACAAATTTATAAAAAAAGGCTTAAAAAAGAGATCTATTATGTTCTGAGATCACCTCGTTGCCCGTAATGTTATTTTCTATGTCAACATTGCTTGCTAATAATTCAACCATTTTTAAATGATTCCTCCAAGAAATAAAAACAAGGAAAGCATATTCCAAAAGTAGCAAAGTCTTGAAACTTTCACCTCCAATTCTTGCTTAACCCCTCGAATAAACAAAACCCACCAACTTCTCCAAAATCAAGCCAAGGATCACATATCACATTATAACCAAAACCCTAGAATCCTTCCTTTTCGCTCTACACACAACCAAGTCTAAGAACCTAGAAACCAATTTTCCTTCAAATAAGAACCTTTAAAGCAAAGTAAAATATTTTCCATAATTCATCAAGAATGGAGCTTGAGTGAAAGTGATAAAAACTGCTATGATATAACAGGGTTTTGTTGGATACTTTATCTTGTCAGAATTAGAACAAGGGGAGAAGGACATGATGACAAAACGACACACATAAAAAAGACAATTATAACGTAACTTGCTTTGGGTTTTAGGAAACTTCACGTCGATCACTTCATGTAACAAAAGGGATGCACTCTAATGCAGTTAATCCCATGGCAATCACCATTCCTAAATCTGTTGTCATAACTCCACCATCGTTTCTTTCTCGTCGTCATCCTCCCCTCAATGTATCACCAACAAGAATTGAAGAAAAACCCAAAACTCAGCCTCACCTCTGCCTCAATGTATCATCGAATATATGAACTTCATCAACTTTTATACTTTTTGGCTTTGCTCTGAAAATATATAGAAATAATAGTTGGTCAATAGAAAGAAATTCATTTTAGCTATCAATATAGTTATTTCGTTAGAGACATAAAAAGTAAACATAAAAACTAAAAGGATAATTATTTAGTTTTGCCAACGCATATGATATTTGTGCTGGAGTTTCTCTTATACACCCATTTTTTTTTTTATATATATATATATATATATATATATATATATTTTGGGGGGTTGAATAGAAAAGAAAAGAACAATCATTTTTATATGCAAGGAGAAATTGGTCATTTAAGAAAAAGGCAATGCAAGCTTTGTCATTAAGAAAACCTTTATTAATCACATTCGGTAGTAGTAGTAATAAAGTAGCAAAAGATGAACCCTTCATTTTTCAAGTAGCAGACAGGGAAAAAAGTAAAATTTACAAATAATTGTGCATTGGGCTGTGCAAAAGATGTGTTAGGAGTCGAACTTGGAGGACAGTCCATGTATCTGCTTTACCACTTTATTTCGAATGGTGGACTGAATTGTGGTTCTTTTTTTTGCTATATACCAGAGGATATAGGCCCGCACAACGTCACAAAAAAAAAAAAGAGTTTGGTAGGGTCAATTTTAGAATGGTTCCAAACTTTCTTCTTCAATTTACTGACAGTTTTTTTTTAAATTAAATTAAATTAATAAATATATTGATCCAAAGTAAGCTAGGTCATACCTACCAAGAATATTACGTGTGTGTGTCTTATTTCAAGGCCATGTTAAGGACAATTTCAACGGTCAAGAATATGATAGTAATTTATGATGTAAATGAATTTAATTATAGTTAAGAATTTATTAGAAAAAGTATATGTTATTTGATGATCACAACTGGGGGCGACTCCATATATATATATAACATTAATCTTTTTTTCTTATAAAAAAATAGAATTATTTTAAAAACAATAACATAAAATAAAAATACTGGTAAAATGTTCATCATGCTCAAAAGAAGGAAATTATTGTTTTTCAAATTAAAACCAATAAAATTAATTGCTTATGCAACATGACTCCAAAGGGAAATCTGACATTTTAATTATGTACAATTTAATTAAACAAGTTTAGAAAAAATAAGTGGATATTTACTGCACAGTCATAAATAATAATTCATCAGAGAATAAGAAAAAATAATTATTAAATGCAGGGATTAAACTTTTAATGCATCTTCTTCCTTCGTTTGCAACGACTATTTTATAAATAAACCTCATCAAAAGCAAGTTTTCAAACCTACTAATCTCAAAATATTCTTTAATATTATTAAATTAAATCTCAAAGCCACCCAGCAAGATTCCAATAAGATAGCTGTACAGATACGCTTGAACACGATCATGATTGGTCTGCCTAAACCATCTTTTATTATTAGATAATAAATAATATTTTTAAAACTAGTTTACTTAATAATCGAAATTAGATTTATTTTTAGAATGATGCTTCCTTTCACATCGATAAGCTGAGAAGTCATTGTACTAAGTTAATAAATTGAGTGTGTTTGGTGATATAATGCGTTATGGTATTTAAAAATATATTATAATAGTATTTTATATTTTTATATTAATATGTTTAAATCATAAAAAAATACATTTAAGCAAATAGAATCTTGGAGTTTTTTTTTATCTTAATAGAAAAGAAAATTGGACCATGGTTGCAATTTCCAAGTTTGTCCATTAAAAAAAAGAAAAAGATGGCAGTCGTCTTGGAAACTTCAAATGATTTCTTACCAGCTGGGAAAAAAATATATTTGCGTGTTGATGATTTTCTAGTGTTTTTTTTTAAAATTATGATACACTAATATCAAAAATAAAAAATTAGTTGTGTATATATTTTTAAATAAAAAATATTTTAAAAGCTTTGCCGTCAAAATATGAAATAAACAGTGGCATGTGCTAGAAGCCTAGAACAACGATAGTTTCATTTATTTATTTATTTATTTATTTTCAAACTTCTGTTATCAGAATTAAGTTTGTTGGCTTCTCGCTCTCAATCTGCATTACCCACCTTCATGTTCTTATATATACCATAATATTATCCTCACAAATACTAAACTATTTCTCTCTTCCAGATTTCTGAAATCTAAAATTTAACTACATTCTTTTCTTTTCATGCTTTAAAGCCTTTCGAGAAAAACGAGCTGAGCGGACAACGCCAGGAAAAGCAGGAAAAGAAGGGTCGATATGGGACCTCTTTTTTCCGCGGGAATTCTGATCGCCGTTGTATTGTCTCATGCTACGGTGGTTTTGTCTTCTTTTCCGGCAACTTTACATCTGGAGAGAGGTATTCCGGCGAGCCATAAACTGAGACTGAGCCAACTCAAAGAGCGAGACAGAGTGAGGCATAGCAGAATGTTGCAGTCTTCAGGAGGTGGTGTTGTTGATTTCCCTGTCCAAGGAACCTTTGACCCTTTCCTCGTTGGGTAATTCTATCTTTTGAACCATGGGTTTTTCTTAGTTTTCGGATTTCTTTTCCTGTTTTGCATATTGCTGTTGATGAAGATTGGATTTTTTGGATTATGGGGTTTAAAATTTTGGATTTTTAGACTCTTCTCATTTTGGTTCTTTTGTAGGCTTTATTATACAAGATTACAATTGGGTTCTCCTCCAAGAGATTTCTATGTACAAATAGACACCGGAAGTGATGTTTTGTGGGTTAGTTGTGGCTCCTGCAATGGCTGTCCTGTTATCAGTGGACTTCACGTAAAGCTCGCTTTTTTCGCCTTTATTATGACCATATTGTTTCATATTTCGATTTCGAGTTTCATGAATTTTATTAAATGAAAAAAAGAAACAGGAGTAATTCGGTGGTACAATGTTTTCAATATTGTTTCTCTGGTTCTCTCATTACAGATTCCACTCAATTTATTTGATCCTGGAAGCTCAACAACAGCTTCATTGTTATATTGTTCGGACCAAAGATGTAGTCTTGGGCTTCAATCCTCAGATTCTATCTGTGCTTCACAAAACAATCAATGTGGATACACTTTCCAGTACGGTGATGGCAGTGGCACATCAGGATATTATGTGTCGGATTTGTTTCATTTCGATACAATTCTTGGCGGGTCAGTGATGAATAATTCTTCAGCTCCTATCGTGTTTGGGTGAGCTATTATGGATCTGTCAAGATTAAGATGGTAGTTGTGTGATATTCCTTTCCTAGAGCTCTGGAATTCATGGATTCTGATGTTGGATCATGAAACAGGTGTAGCACGTTACAAACCGGGGATTTGACAAAGCCAGACAGAGCAGTTGACGGGATATTTGGGTTCGGACAACAGTCCATGTCTGTTATCTCCCAGCTAGCTTCACAAGGAATAACACCAAAAGTGTTCTCTCACTGCTTGAAAGGAGATGATTCTGGTGGTGGAATATTGGTTCTTGGAGAAATCGTGGAGCCGAACATAGTTTATACTCCACTTGTCCCATCACAGTATGCTTTCCTCCCTCTTTAACATCTTTAGATTTCCCTCACAGAGTGGCAGTCATTGTTTTATTCTTCTGAAGCCCTACTCAATTGCCAGTTGTGTCTATGTACTTATTTTAATACTCTCTGTCATGTCACTAATTACAAGCTTAGCTAGGGCCATACCTGTATAGATACCATAGTGACTTGGCTTTGGGGTGGTTTCTCCGTAGACAATGCCACCTTAAATCGTTTTTTAGTTCTTTTGGTTGTGGTTCTCTTGTATTTTGTATTTGACTCACTGTTTCTATTGGTGTATCTCATAATATATTTATGTAATATTTTAATGTCAATCATTTAAAGATTTGGAAGTCATTGCTGTTTCTGGAGTCAAGTTGTTTTGGTTAATAAAACACTATGCACTTGGTATTGTCTTGAAAGCTATGATCGCTTGTCTCTTATAATCTGTTGCATAATTATGTTTAAGCTTGTCCCATCCTATTGAGTTTGATAATCTAGGCAGTCTTTTCCTCTATGGTGAGGCTTTTAGCCTTCTCTACTACCATGGAACTGAAAGTGATAAATTTTTCAGTTTTGGTTAATAAAACACTATGCACTTGGTATTGTCTTGAAAGCTATGATCGCTTGTCTCTTATAATCTGTTGCATAATTATGTTTAAGCTTGTCCCATCCTATTGAGTTTGATAATCTAGGCAGTCTTTTCCTCTATGGTGAGGCTTTTAGCCTTCTCTACTACCATGGAACTGAAAGTGATAAATTTTTCAGTTTGCCTCAATGTGGTGATAATGTATAACTTCGGACCTCATTTTTTGTTTCGAAGGATAATTATTCTGCCTTTAACTAATATATTGTAAGTTTGCAATAAGCGAAGAATGTTAATTTTTAAATACTAAAATGCAACAACATGGTTGGTATTTTAATTTATTGGTTCATATGGAAATATGATCAGGGTTAAAGAAATATGCTTGTAATGAAATTACCTAGATCAGCTTCTTCATTGACATGCCTTTTACTCACCATCCTAGACAAGCAAAATCATTTCAGTCCAACACTTTAATAGTTAACTTTAAGCAAAACCAGTAGTCCTGCTACCACAAGAATGTTTATCTTGCTTGTCAAAAAGTCATTTTGAGCATGATACCATAATTGTGTAATAACTTGATGGCTTAGCTTTATCGATTGGTAAGATAACCCTGCTTCTCCCATAATTGTGTAATAACTTGATGGCTTAGCTTTATCGATTGGTAAGATAACCTTGCCCCTCCTTGTTTGTTAACCAACTCTCATAGCTTTGGAGCATACAATTCCTTACCACATCAAAAGTTTTCCCTGAACAACTTTATATGTGAAATTTCAGGCCTCATTATAATTTGAACCTGCAGAGCATTTCTGTCAATGGACAAGCTTTAGCAATTGATCCATCAGTTTTTGCATCATCAAGCAATCAAGGAACTATCATTGATTCTGGAACAACCTTGGCATATCTAGCAGAAGCAGCCTATGATCCTTTTATGAGTGCTGTAAGTACTCAAAAGAAATTTATTCAGCTAATAGATTGAGCATTGTTAAGGATCTTCATTAGCCATTTCTTTAGAATAATGTCCTTATCATGTTTTTCTTGCAAAATTATTGGGATTTTTGTATAACTTTAGCAATGTTTGAATTATTTAGTTACTCTCTTGTGCAGATAACATCTAATGTTTCACCATCTGTAAGCCCATATCTTTCCAAGGGAAATCAATGTTATTTAACCTCTGCCAGGTTGATTTTCTAACTCCATTATCTTAGTTCAATTTCCTTGTGTATGTGGTGTATTAACCCATGACCATATGTTCGCTTTGTGCTCAGTATCAATGACGTATTTCCTCAAGTTAGTTTGAACTTTGCTGGTGGTACTTCCATGATTTTAAGTCCCCAGGACTATCTTATTCAGCAAAGCTCTATTGTGAGTTCCTTAAGCTTGATATTAGTAACTTTCTATTTTATCCTGTTAAAAATATGTCCAGATCCTCATAATTTGCATTAAAGTTGCTGGTCAGTTTATTGATCATGGTTTTCCTTTAATTGAACATTCCCTTGATTTATAAATGGATGCCTAGTCTTGATCATTTTCTGTTCCTGGGTTCTTTGTTTGCTTTCCTTCTGATCTTGATGCACCATAATGAACAAAGTTTAGTTGTTATTGAGCTCGCATTTTCTTTTATATTTTTATTTCCATCCATTTGAATACAACTTCAATGCCAACTTTGATCTCTTGTTCTTCGATGGCTATGCTGCCCTGTTTGCAGACCCAACTTCCAACTATTAGCCTTGGTTTCTGTTGAGAACTGAAAATACATCCAGAGATTCTATAAGGATTCTCGATGATTGAATGTGGTTCCTTTTCATATTGGTCCAGTACTTTGGAATTTTGGTCTGGTATCCCTAGACTCTAACAAGTACAATTGAATTGGTGTTGCAGAATGGTGCTGCGCTGTGGTGCATTGGCTTCCAGAAAATTCAGGGTCAAACGATAACAATCTTGGGAGGTATTGACACCGAACAATCTTCTTTTTTTCTCTTAACTCCCTGAATTTTTTTGCTTGTAAAGACCATATCAGGTTATATATCGATTATCCAAAAATATAGAAATCTTCACAGATTCGAAATTTCATTTATCAGGGAAAGAAATCCCAAAATTTCATTTTACTTTGTGGTTTAACTTTTATAGAGCAATTGTACTTCTGCTGTGGTCCAAGCAACACAGCCTTGTGCAAATGCGCAGGAGGCCATAGTTTCTATTATCTGCTGATGTTTAACTGTGATTATCCCTTCTTATTTGTGACATGTTTTATAATCATGCTAACTATCATAAATTTTAGATTATCATTCAGTGTTATTTTTATTTTTAATAAAGCAGAGAGTATATGCTCCTGGTCTGCCCTTTCTCATTCATATCCCACCAAAAATTGTGTTTATGCTCCTCTGCTGATGTTTTTCGAAACATAATCTGTTTAACCCTTACTTCAAAACTACATGCATGGTTCTTAATGAAACACTTAATGCTCTGCTCTGATTAGCACTCTTCAACCTGTTAGAGAATAATATAAATCATATTCTGGGGTCTTATCTAAAAGTTTAAGCTTTTAGGCGAAATGATTCCTTAACATATAATGTCAGAATATTGTTGACTCAATTGTTACGAGTTCGAATCTCACCACCCCCATTCTATTTGATAAAAATCAAGCACGAGGTAGTGAGGGTTTGTACAAATTTCAAGCCCAAAGAGCTTTCACTTGAGGATGTGTGTTAGAGAATAATATAAATCATATTCTGGAACCTTAGCTAAAAGCTTAATCTTTTAGGTGAGATGGTTCCTTAACACAACCTACATTTATTTTCATGTCCTAGATAATTTCCGCTACCAAGTCCATGTACAAGTTGCCATAGTCTAGCCAGCAGCCACCTACCCTGTTTCTTTTCTTATGCTAATTTGTTTGACCTTATTTTCTATGTCTCTCTCTCTCCCATTATTTGAGCAACAAGTAATCTTTTGCTCACGGACAACATTTGCTGTTGTCTTGTTTTTGCAGATCTTGTTCTAAAAGACAAAATCTTTGTTTATGATATTGCTGGTCAACGGATTGGATGGGCTAACTATGACTGTAAGTTGCAATTTTCTGTAATCGGCAGTAGCATTTCGTGTTATTTAAACCATTCAGTTATTTAAATCTAGAGTATAAACACAGAAGAGATTCTTGCAAGGGGGTTATTTATGAAGCAACTGCTGACAAAAATAAGTCAATTTAAAGTTGTTTTAATATAAACACACAACTCATTCAATATGCTACAACAACGAAATAAGATATGATTCTCTTAAGTTTGCAAATTTATTTAAGAATAGACCTTCTCCTAATATCCATTCCTTGTCTGTGAATTATCATGCCAGGCTCAATGTCAGTAAATGTGTCAACTGCCATGAATACCGGCAAAAGCGAAAATGTCAATCCAGGGACCCTGATGAACAACGGCTCACCAAAGAACATGCCTCACAAACCGATACCATTCCTTGTGCTCGTTCTATTGCTCAGCTGTTACTTGTTTTTGTAGCACACCATGGAACACATCTGGAACCTTGCTTCACTGTAATGCGCTCTTTCTGGTCGATATTTGAAGCAGCCGGCAGGGCCATGCAGTCTACTTCTTTGGTTGCATCCAGTTGCTGTCTGGTTTGCGACTGATTTGTGAGTCCCTTTTCTTCTGAACATACTTCGTTGGCGGCCGCCACCGCTGCCGCAATACTTTCATGATTCATCCGTTACCGCTCCAGCTCCATTGCAAGCGCTGTAAATTTCATCAAGTAGGATTTATAATCTAACAGGAGAAGTAATACATACAAAATGTTTAAGTTTGGTTATTTTCTCAATGTTTTCTGTAGTTTGTATCCATAAATAACTTATGAGCTAAAAGTAACACCATAGTGGCTTGTGACATGATTTACTTGTATTTTTCTTTTGGTCCAAGTATTTTAATATTGCAATGTGTGTCATTCGCTTCTGCTAGGTAGTGTTAGGTATACTAGAAAAAGATGTACTAATTAAATAAATAAAAAAATTGTGAAGCTGTTTGGTGTACCTTTAAACACTACAAAAATTAGTATTTATCATGTTCAAAGCTATTCTAATTAAGAAATGTTTGTTCCGCTAAAAAAGCAAGACAAGCTTGTTAATTCTCTACCTAAGCGTTGTTATTTATGAAATGACTATACAATGCTTCATACAAAGTAATTCTTAAAAAAACATGACAACAGTCGACCTGATTGAAATCTTCACATCAATTCAAATAAAAACCCTAAGCTAAAAGCTTTTACGGCGATTACAGGGATGGAGATTGGTTTGAGGAGAAAGGGAGCTACAAAATTAATCATGCTGACTACTTGGGAGTAACGGGAAAAAAGGGTGTACGATGCCGTTTCTGCACAACCACAAAGGCCACCTGCTAGGGTGCCACCTGCCTAGAAATATTTAAAATTATGCGTATCAATAGAAAAGTTTTACTTTTGACTGCATCACAGAAAATAAGAGATTGACATTGACACATGTTAGAATCCAATTCTAAGACTAACTAACTTATTAAGAAACTGGTTAATCTTATAAAATTTCTGTCAAGCATTCAAATTTCTGTAATTCCTCATTATAAATAATGCATGGTTAATTAAGTGAATAAAAAATTCCTTCATATATAATTCTTAGTAATCAATAATAAAGTCTTACGAATCCCGTAAAAGAATTCAGTGTATCTAATATTTAAAACACCTATAAGTTTTTAAAAAACAAAAAATAAAATCCCTTTCAAATTGCAAAAGAGAAAAAAAAGAGTTGGAGAGCCACTCAAACACCATATCTATTTATCTATCTATCTATAGTCATATGGGTGCATTTACCCTACTACCCCTCCTCAATTCAGGTTAGGGTAATTTTAGAGGAGTAAAGTGAGGATTAGACAATTATGTTTTTATATAATATGGGTTAATTTTGGCAATTTAGTAAAATAGAGGGTTGAAACTTAAACTCAAAGGCAAAAGGGTTTTTGTGCTTATCTTATTATTATGTGATTCAAAATTTGGATTAGAGTTAGGATGAAACAGTGTTTCTAATAGTAAACTTTGCAATTAGGTCGAAGTTCTTAGAGAAGAAGAATTTGTATTGTGACAGAATTCTTGGTAACTATAACTACAACTATATCTATAAATATTCACATTGATGACAACGCAGAGAATATCGCATGCATCAATCAATGGAAGAACAATGTTCATTGTACGTTGGGGATCTTGACCCATCCGTGACCGAGGAGCAGCTCATTCAAAGTTTTTCAAAAATCCAGGGCTATATCTCCGCTGTGCTTTGTCCTGATACCATCACAGGACGCTCTCTTTGCTATGGCTATGTCAATTTTTTCGGCTACCAACATGGTACTCCATTAACATTATTAATCTACTAGCCATCACTCTCTTCTTTTTATATATATTGAGATTTTTTTTTTCCTTATACATGCTGGCCGGTTTGCATGAAGATTGATATTAGGGTTCTATCACATTAGAAAAAAGAGAAAACAATCAATACAAGAGTCTTAATAAAGAGCTACGAAGATGTACGAGAATATTTTAAATTGTAACTCTAGGGTTTTTGTTGTAAATTTTGATTACCAGTAAATAATTACTAAGAGTTTTTTTTGGTATATAATTTAATGATCATCAATATCTGTGTAAACAATAAGATTGTGTAAATTCTTAATTATCTAACAAGTATATTGCTTTACTTTATGTAAAAGATTATAAATCTTTAATGAATTAGATAATACGTACCTCTCGCTCTTAATTATTTATGTTATTGATCAAATTTTTTTTTCTATAAATTATTCTGGGCAGCAATGCATGCTATAGAGATCATGAATCATAAGTTCATCAATGGTAAATCAATTAGAGTAGCATTGTCACTGCCAGATTCAGAAGCTAGAAAAAGTGGAATCGGAAACCTTTTCGTCAAGGTGATATGCCGGTTAATTTTCTATTTTGTTCTAACAAATATTTCCTTTAATATTTTCCAGTATTTCCACTCATTTTCTAACTCTGAAAAACTTCACAGAATCTGGATATTTCTGTTGATAACTCCAAGCTTCAACACATCTTTTCCAAGTATGGAAAAATAGTTTCATGCAAGGTAGCCGTGACACCAGAAGGAAAGAGTAAAGGATATGGTTACGTTCAATTTGAATCCAAAGAATCTTCAAACGACGCTATTCAAAAAGTTAATGGCACCATTGTTGAAGGGAAAGAAATGTATGTGAAGGGATTAATTATTTAACTAGGTTTACTAAGCTTTGTAGTTTGGTAGAGAGTGCGGCGGTCACCCGCCCGCCCGGATGGTGGCACTGACTGCCGCACAGCCAAACGGGACCTTAATAATTAACTTCTATGGTTGTCACTTGTGATTACTAACAATGTATTGTCTTTTTATGTGCATGCTACAGTTATGTTTCCCGCTTTATCTCAAGGAGCGAGCGGTTTCAGGCTAATTCTGGAGCTATATACACGAATTTATACGTTAAAAATCTGGATAGTGAAGTGACCGAGGATATATTACGTGAGAAGTTTTCTATATTTGGAGAAATAACCAGTCTTCTTATTTCAAAGGATGAAAATGGGGTATCCAAAGGGTTTGGATTCGTGAATTTTGAGCATCCGAAAGAAGCAAAACGAGCAGAAGAATCCATGCATGGAACGCAACTTGGTAAAAACTCTAGCAAGCCTCACATATATATATTTGCTCAACTGGTTCTGATGATTTTAGTGCTTTGAATTTGAAATTTAGCTCACCATAACAACTTTTGATGTGTAGAATCCAAAGATATATATGTAGCAAGAGCTCAAACGAAAGCTGAACGTCAAAGAATATTGAGTGCTCAATTCGAGCAGAGACGGAAGGAGAGACTCCAGAAATTGAAGGTTATTGTGTTTCTTAAGCACTATGGCTATCCTATTTCTAGTTTATAATAAAAATATTTTAGTTTTAAATCAGTTTTGCTGAAAATGTAGGGTTTGAACGTGTATGTCAAGCACATAGATGAGAATGTCGATGACAGCCAACTGAACGATTATTTCAGTCAATGTGGTGTTATCAGTTCTGCTAAGATCATGAGAGACCAGAAAGGCGCAAGTAAAGGGTTTGGATTTGTATGTTTTTCCACTCCTGAGGAAGCAAACATAGCCATAAAAACTTTGAATGGTATGCTGGTTTTTCTTTTCATGTTCATCAGTTTACATCAAGAAAAAGCTATGCCGGCATCCCTTTTGAATCACAGATGCTTGATTGGAGATATTGCCAGCCATCATTTTTTTTCTGTCATTACTTTTTCTTACAGGGGTCAAATTTCATGGCAAGCCTTTATATTTGGCAATCGCGCAGAGCAAAGCTGAGAGGAGAACCTTTCTCCAGAGTCTTTATGCAAGACATAATTCTGGGTTCTTAAGACCTTTTATTGCTAATATTACTACTCCCAGTCCCATATATCATAAGTTTGGGTATCAGCCACCATGGAGACCCAATGGATTCTCACCTCCTGTAGGCCCTGCTGGTTTACAGCCCCCTCCTCTCCGAGTGGTAAGTTTTTGATTTCTTGAATTCATTTTCAAACTGATTATTAACCCGTGATTACATCAATACAGATTCCTGGTAATCCCCCAATGCAGAATCGGCAAAGCATGTACAGTCCCTTTCCTCGATTTGTTGGTGCTCATCCGATGCCATATCCGCAAGGACAAAGCCAGTCTGTGCGCTTCAATAAACACACTGGCTATCAGCAGGTAGTTTGTTCATTTTCATGGAATCGTGTTTTCAAAATCATGGATCTGAGTGTTGGGAATTTGAAGTACTTTACCATTTACATCACAGAGGGCTGGGAATGTGAAGAACTTGAGTAATGAGCACCCAAGGCCAAGGAGCAATGGTAGCCATGTTCCATTAGCTGATTCTTCCTGTTCTTCAGCGAAAGGACCAAATGAATTTAAAGATCTGAGTAGCAAGCTTGCAGCAGCGTCAGCAGAAGAAAGGAACGATATCCTCGGCCAACTTTTATACCCTCTTGTTGAGAAGCTTCATGTAAGTAAATATTATCGATCCAGGTCTCGTAGAACCAGCGTGATGTCTTGCAAATTCTGGTTGGATTTGAGTTCAGATTTTTCACCAGCTGACAGGGTTTTCTGCCCTTTTTCTTCTCCTGGTTTTCAGAGTGATATCGCTTCAAAAATAACAGGGATGCTTTTGGAGATGGACAATGCAGAGCTGCTTCTGCTGTTAGAGTCTCACGAGTCATTGGCTGCAAAAGTGGAAGAGGCAGTCCAGGTGCTGGAGCTCTATCAGACTCGGAGTAAAGCTTCTAAAGGAGAGATTCAGGCTCCTGCTGGTCAGCTTGAGCCACTTTCTTCCGAGGCCTCTTTCAATTAACAATACAGATTTGAGAATTGCGAACCTAGGTGCTATGAAGAGGGGATTTACTCTCTTTTTTCTTTCTTTCTTTCTTTCTTTCCTTTTTTAGAATACTAGATTGTTCTCTCTACTTGGAACTTGACAGAATCTATGAAGTGCTTTTCAGACAAGAATTATTTGTGATAGTTATGGTTTGCAATTAAGGTTAATCAGTCCAAACACGCCTCAATTTCCTGATAAGTATAACCAGTAGCATAAACAGCAGGATCCTTTTCAACTAGTCCGAGTTTAATCTCGAAACCTGAAAATTTGTAATAGATGGAGACAATAATAAAACGGGTTGGCCCCTCATATGAACATGAACCATCCCAGCAATTGTGGAAATAAATCTTTGCTAGTACATGATCTTATCATTTGAGGCAACACATTAAACCTCTCAATGAATGTTTTCCTCGGATATGGAAATCTTGCTCAAATTCTGCAATTTAAGATTCTGTCTAATGATTCTTGATAGATAGTAAATCCACACTAGTATGGTTAAGTAATAAGGATGCCCTGCAGCAACCTGCAAAATCTTTACATATAAATATTCTCAACACCAAGACCAGGAATCATAATAGTATACATCTCTTGCTTATTGGAAATGAAGAACCTCCCTCTCTTCACAGTCTTCTCCATGCTTTTCTTGGTCTTCTCGCATGGTAAATCTCTTCTCACCCCTCCATTAATTTTGATTCTGTATTCCTTGTCAATACGTGGTTTCTGGGTTGCCAATCTTGGCGCTATTTAGCAATCTTTTCCTTATAAAAAATATATATATTTCCTTGCAATTAGCATTCCATACCTTTTGTTCTACCGATTCTTGATTATTATTATTTTTTTGTTTCAATGGATGATTATTATTATCAGGAGCAGTTGGAGGAGAGGCGGTGAGTTGTGGTTCCACTCCTATTAAAATTATGAATTGCTCAAAGCTGGCTTGTGTTCAGAGGTGCGTTGAGAAATACGGTGGTTCTATCAATGGTGCGTGCATCGGTATTGACAGTTGCTGTTGCAGAGTTATTTCACCATGAGAGGCTCCTGTTGTTTGATTTTAATTTGAGCTCAAGCTCTATTCAGGTTTGGAATAAGTGATTTCTATCAATATATTTTCCCCAAACCTTAATAGCAAGACCTTCCCTTGAGTAATTAATTGTATCAAACCACTATAATATTAATAGAAAAATGTTATGTGGTTCGAGTAAAATGGCTCAAGAGTTGCCAACACTGATATTCTGAACCTGGCTGTTGATGTTTGAGATTATATTTACTCGGACGAAATTGCCATTCGACAAAGCTAGACCGATGGAGAATGCAATACCTGCAAGTCAGTCCTATTCCTATCGCACTAGCTACACTGGATGCGATGCAAGGAGGAAATACTCGACCAGCACAGCTTCAGTTTAGACTTTAGACCAGCTAGCCGAGAAAATCATATCCCGGTTAGGTTTGGATTTGCAACCGCAAGTAGCAGGCGCGGGCATGTTAATATAAATGAATGATAATGAATACAGATACAGAAAATTTTAGCAGAGGCACAAGATAAACATCATGAACATTAAACAGAGAAGCCAAGCATCTCTGTGAGCATCCGATACTTCGTCGTTTTAAACCACTGGTTCAGAAAAAGACAGGCTACAGAAGGAGACAAGTGTTGTAAATGCCTTTTTCTATCTAATCTTTCCGCATTCACAGCAGCGATGCATGCCAGTTGGATTTTGCAGAAGTCTCAGATGGCCCACACAAAAGAAAGGCTGGCTATATCAGTCAGCAGTAAAACATAACATCTTTGACATTTTCTTTGATCGCTGGAAGAGAACGGGCCTCCGTACTCCTCCCAGTCCCACTCGTAGAACCGCTGTCTGATGTTTCACCCTCAATGTAATACCGAGCCCTGAAAGCTGCCAAATGAGCGTAGTATGCAGGGGGCACTGCGTCATTTCACACATGCAAAGTATTAACATTCTGGTGGAAAATAACTAAATTACATGTAAAAATTGAAAAAAGGAAGAGAACAAAAACGGGGGGGTGGAGGTGACGGGCTGACCTATGGAAACAGACCGAGTGCATCTTGCGTACCTGGAAGGGAAAAAAATAAATTAAAAAGACTACCAAATTGTACAATGCAACACAAACTGATTCGTCAAAAAGGGATATGCCAAAAACATTACGTGTAGCACAGATTGTTAGTGAGGGTTTGTAAGCCATCAGCAGTGAAGTTGTTTTCATCAAACAACACATGGTAGTGTGTAGGTCTGCTAGTCCCCTGCAAAAGTATAGACACCGAAAACAATTGTCTAATGTTTTCTTTTTATTCGAGTTGGATGTCTTATCCTAAGCAGGATCACTTTATCATTTATTTCAACGTGTTGGCTGTTGGCAGAATCTTTTACCTGAATCCCAGCGTGACTGTTAAGGTAGAAGTCAAACTCTGTAGGGTGGCAAATTTTAGTGTCCACAACCGTGCCTAAAACAATTCAAAAAAAATAAATTAAACTCGGTTCTAAGAAAAAAAGACACCAAAACTGTCAGGGGAAGCAAAATTCGAAACCTGGTTGGATATTGCCACTCCTGTCAGTCTGATCACGCTTGTTATGGTCAAAAGGAAAGAAGCGTGTGTGATGCCGTTTCTGCACTACAACAAAGGTAACTGGAGGACAATATCCTTCTTCCAGGGTGCCACAAGCCTAGAAAGATTTTAAATCGTGAGTTTTAAGAGAAACAAAAGTTTTACAGTTGACTACATTAAAGGAAATAAAAATATGACTAGCTCCCACACTTGGTAAAATTGAATGCAGTAACCATGCATGTAGTAGCAGGACTAGCTGGCATAGCTTCCTGGCATAGAACCACATCCAGGAACAAACACCACAATCCACAAAAATGAGAAAAGTTGTGGGTAGTGTGATCTGTACAATGCAGTTAGCCTTCACTTTGGACACACCACATAATAGCAAACACCATTAAATCTAACTTAACCCTTCAAAAACGTATGGCCAACACAGTATCAATAGACCACAGCTATGCTATCCTTAACAAGTAACACAACATTATCAATAGACCACAGCTATGATATCCTTAACCAGTAACACAATACCTCTCTAATCGCCTGCATCTCATATAGCAGAACTTGGCTGAATTGGCCTTCACTTACACCATCTCTGTCAAATGAATTCATATGGCCTCAGCAATCTAACACAAAGGGTTATGACTTTTCTGTTATCCAATGTTAAAATTACCTATAGAATATAATTCTATGAGGCTTTTGGCCAGTTGATCTTCTGAATGCAATAAACAGCTCCCTGCAAATAGAATCAAAATGATGGCATGAATCTTCCACAAATTTCGCATTGGGGGAAGTTCACATGTCAATTCCTTACCTTATCATTCCGCTATGAATTAAACCCTTTTTTGGATCCTGATATTTTTTGTAAAGATCCTGAATAATTTCCTCACGATGAGCCTGGGCAGAGACAAGTCCTCTATATTTGGTTACCTCAGGCCAGTCCATAGAGGCCACTACCTGTACCCTCAACAAACTATTTAATACAATAAAAAGGAAGCAAAATAGACAACCTAACATGAAAATGATAGAATCCAGCTCAACATACTGCTGCAATTGACGGGCTAGAGTCTTCTCCTGGCTGAGGATGGGTCACATCAGCACCAAAAATAATAGTTGGCAGATCAGTAACGAGAGGAATTCTTCTTTGAATAGCATCATTTAACACAGTGTTTCGTCCACCAGCCTAGAAAGTTTCAATCCTCTATTTTATACTTCAAATGACCAAAGAGTGAAGTACGAAAAAAAATAACAGGGAAAATCAACAAACCTTCACGTTAATTTTGAGGGAAACATTTTCCAGGTATTGCTTGCTAAGCTTCTTTGCCTGATGGGGCTGACAGCATTGTGAAACTATTCCCAGTTCAGTTTCACAGACACGTTTGATTTTCCCTACAAGCAAGTGAAAGCTTGGTTACAAGACAAACAACCCAGATTATGAATTTCAAATCATATTCTGTAACCAACCATAGGATCCACTGATATCAGGTAGAATAATGATCAGCAGTTGAAGCTGTTTCCCCTTCTGATCTGCAAGTTTTGCAGTACATTGCTTATGAACATCAAGAAGAGCCTTCTCAATTTGCCTGGAATTGGCTGAATGGATTGGAATAATGGGATTTGGGTTGATTTCCTAGCATTACATTTAATCAACTTAAGAGTCAATCTACACAAAAAGCAACAAAAACCCATGGGAATAAAAATGGAAGAAAAAGAGAGAGATAAAGCCAACCATTCCTTTGCTGTTGCACATATCCATTAATTGAAAACAAAATTCATGTGGCAAGTCCCTGTGCACTCTCATAGAAAAGTTCACACAGGTCCAGAAATCAATTTTGCCTCCATTCACCATTTTCTGCAAAACCATTATTATAGAAAAGTCATTTCACCATTTATAGATCACAACATTTTTCACACTACAAACATGCACATCATCAGTACATGATAAACATTATGATGCAAGCTGTTTTTTGCTTTTGAAGCACAATCACCTTTTTTTCTATGCTAGAAGCCTAGAACTACATCTATTTTCAAGCAGTAAAATTGATATCCAAGCCGTCTATGGTAAAAGTGGAATAACCAGTGAAACATTAACACTCAGACTCAAGCTTCATCTTAGGAAAGCCTTTATCACAATGATCTTGTTAACCATCACTTCACCTTGTTAATCATATTCCATTGTCCTAATTGTGGATCCACTCTAGCTTCTCGCCCTGTATCATGATATTTAAGCTGCAAGACCATAGTAAAAATGATGTTAATAATTAATTCATTAGATATGAAGTGAATCCAAAGCCGAATGCATAATTACCATGGGAGGGGGTAAAACTCGGGCATCAACCTCAGCTAGTTGTTCTTTCACTTGAATACCAAATTCATTCCTTACAAGCACATTCCTACTAAACTCGTTTTGCCTGACCATCTACATGAGGATGGAGAGTGACAGGTTATAACTTATAAAGCCAGACAGGGGGGGGCATAAACCACAAATCAAGATTAGGAATGATAGAAATAAAGATGTAGTCGAGAGATTATTTGCCTGCTTAATGTTATTTTCCCTAGCTGCAGGGCGTTGACAGGTTGCTCTTAAAAGGGCAGTGACTTGTCTTTCATTGAGTTTCTTTGTGTATCGTTGTCCTGCGGCAATCTTACACAGCTGCAATAAAAGGAAAACCAAAATAAGCAACCTACTTCATAGCCTTATGCAGGTACAATAATCTTGGGGACCTCATCTAAACAACTAACCTCCATGGGCAAATAGATAGGTTTCGCATCAGTTCCAGCTTGAAGGGGAGGCAAAGATGTATATTTCAGCCCGATATTGTATCTCTCCCGGAAATACTGTTCGACAGACACCTTTGTATTATTATCATCCAGAGTAAACCTACATAGCAAAACCGGTGGAAAGTTCAAGATGATAAGAGAATGAGAATCACAAACATAGTCTAATAACATTATATATATCTAGCACCACAGATGTGAATAACATTCTTTTTCATGAGGTTTAGTATGTGTTCTAATCATTTTTGTTTCTTAAGATTAAGCTAGCTTCGGGAACAAACAATAAAGACTAAGCTAGATAGACACAATAAATCAGCACCACCCACCATAAAAGTTCCTAAATACTTTCAAATAGAATTTTTTTTCCTTCCAAGGATTGTTAGGATTTCAAAAATACAAAAACCCTTTCAACAGTGTCCATAAAAGTATCTACAAGCTTCAAAACCCCAAGAACATCCACATCCTTGTGACATGAAGCCAGGAAACTTACATTGTCTTGTTTACTGGTAGATTAGATATGCCAGTAACCTTGAAGCTTCTGGCATAGTCCCTGTAAGAAATTTCCACTTTGATTCCTCTTAAGTTCCTTTTCACCTGAAAGTTGCACCCAAAAATATATACAAGATACTTAAACTTCAATTTGGGTTATACTTGAACTGAACTTCAATTTGGTAAATTAGAACAAATGTTGGTAATTCACAAGAATGACTTCATGCAACACAGTAAGCAATGAAGTTACCTTAACACGATCCTGATCAGAAAGAGGCCTTGTCAATTCTCTAAGATTTAAGTACTTGGCCACAAACTCAGTCACCAAAATTGGCTCATAAAAGGATCTGGCTGACACGTCTACAATACAAAAGTAATATATTAGAGGGGAGAAGTGCTCAGCAGAACTACAGTTAAAAACGTGTATCAATGCATCAACATTAGGCAATCAAAATAAATGCAGGTAAACGAAACTATACCAATATTTAAAGAGAGTCCCATTTGGGTTGGCCGAAGACTTTGATAGTAACCTCTCCAATATTCTACTCCATCACCAAGCTCGCCTTTTGGGCCCAAATCAAGTGAGAAGAATGACCTCCCAGCAGTAACGTACCTAGTCAAACGAGCAGAAAGTTGAGATGAAAAGAAAAGGGAATTTACATGTTCTAAACAATTGAGGTGAATTACTTTTCCGATGGTGATGCTCGGAGAACAATGTCAAGGATTTGTATGGTTTCCTGTGGAACATCCTTTTGTCTGCCACTTAGGAATTCCTTCAAATGATGCGTATCAACTTTGGATGCATATTTGATTGCCACATTAAATTGGCGTTCCTTTCTGCGCATCAAACGACGTCATGAGCAAGTTTGTTTTCAAACAAATACAGTAATGATGATCTTTTCAAACAAACAACAACCCAAAATCACATAGCCACGGTAGAATAGGAATTACATGACAGAACTGGATGAGCTAGCAGGATCATTCTTCTCAGCCAACTTCACTACAAATTCCTTTGCTTCAAAAGGCAATGCCCCGGCAGTGTATAGACTTTTCCTGCCATCATAAGCTGGCATCCGATTGCCCAGGTGGGACTCACGATAAGATCGAACAAGCTGAGACATTACATCTCTATTTACTTTCTTCGATGTAATTTCAGGAGTTATTGCCACCTAATCCAAAAACCAGGCCATCAGTCAAAATTCTCATTGTCAAATTACTTTTTAACTACAAAGAAATAAATGAGACTTGAATAAAATAAATTAAAAGGTTTGTAATTGCTGCAACATGTTATCCACAAAAATCTGAACAAAATAAATTAAATGGCGAAAACACCCCCCGCTGATAATTATAATTAACATATGTATATAACCCATTTCATTGTGAGAAAAAAAATACGACAAGTTCCAAAAAGAAAAAGAAAAAATAGATAATATGAAAAAAACAAAACAAAAATCGAAATTAGCTATAGGATCAATGCTAAGAAAAAGCTTTCATTTAAAAACAGTTACTTCATTTGTAGAAAAAAACATAAAGGAGATAATACTATTAAACAAGCACAAAACGGAACTTAAACCCAACACAAAAGGCACGTATGCATATGCAAAATACGTATATTATACATTCATATACGTAATGAAAGAGAGGGAGGGAGGGAGAGGGACGTACATCGTATTGAAAGAGATCTCTATCAGAAACCTCAACCACAAAATGATTCGCTCGAATCACACATTTTCTTCCTTTAATTCCATATTGTGGCCTGGGAGGAGGCACAATGGCCTTTGACGATACAGGCACAGACCCTTTCGTGGCAGCGATACTTATAAATGACAACTTTGTTGCCATCTCTTGACTAATCGCCTCCACCGAAGCTGAACTCGAAGCCGGAGGCGAAGCTGAACTCGAAGCCAGAGGCGGAGTTGAAGATGAAGCCGTGTCTCGGGTAGTTAATGAAGTGGAACCTGCGGTTACAGAAAGGTAGCCGGGTGCGGCAGGGTGGGGCGTACGAACAGGTATTGGAGACGGAGCAGTAGTGAAGCCGCCTCTTCCACCACGGCCTCTACCACGGCCTCCATCGCCACCTCGCTGAAATGAAGGTGTCGGATTTGAGGAGCCCTGATCACGGCGAGGTTCTGACGATCTCCGGCCACCACCACGGCGAGACATTGGTACGGTTTTGTAAAATGAGTTGGAGAGGAGAGAGAGTGAGAAGAGCGTTTTTTTTACGAGGGACGAGGAGTGGTCGTGTTATTGCGTGGCTATATATATAAATTATAAAGGAAGGGACGAGGAAGAGGAAAGACGTCTGCTGATGACGTGTGAGAGCGAGAGCGAGAAGGGGGGAGTGGTGCTACCCAGAAGAATTAAAGTGTTAGTGATTGGCGGTTATTTTTATGACTACTATGCCCTCCGTTTACGCGCATTAATTTCAGATGTGCCAGTAGGGGGGTTTGGCTGGTTTGGGGCTTAGAGTGGTTTTTCTTATTTATAAAAATAATTTTCAATCTAGCTAAATTAAAAACATAATACATTTAAAAAAAAACATATTTCCTGTAAAACACATTAATCATGTGCATATAAAACTTATTTTGAATAATTAGTGAAAGAATTTTAAATTAATCAAAAATCTTGTTTAATGTTAGGGTGATAATTATTTTTCAAAGTATTGTCTTTTTTTTAAAAAATAAATTATATATTTTTTTATTTTTTAAAAAATTATTCTTGATATTAAAATATTAAAAAATAAAAAAATCAATTTTAATAATGGTGATTATGTTTTAAAAATCAATAAAAAATTAAAAATCTTATTTAAAAAATATTTTTAATATTAAAATATGACGGTGATAATTGTTTTTTGAAATTACCGTTTCTAAACACAAAATGAAAGAACAAAAAAAAGGTTTGATAAGGAAGACATCCCATCATCAACATGGATGCGTGCCTCTCTGAAATTGCATGCCTCTTTTTGACAAAATTACAGAACCGGTACCGCCATTCCAGTATACGGAGGGTGTTTTATCTGAAGAAACGCAGAACTGTGAGATCTCTGTAATCCTTCCTCCATGTCAGCATATAACAGCGAGTATTTAGAAAATATTTATCGCACACGAGCACGTTTAATTCTGAATTTTAAAATATGTTTTTTAAAAAATAATTTTTTATTATTATTTTTTGCTATTATTGTTTTTTATTTACTATACCAAGATAATTTTTAAAAAATATTATATTTATAAGAAAACAATATTTTTAAAAACAATTATGATTGAACTTTCATATACCTGAAGATAAAAGAGTTGTTTATTTAAATTTTTAAAAAATCGCTTTAATTTAAGTTGTATATTGGTTTATGGAGAAAAACGAGGTAATCAATGACACCTCAAGCTTTCGTTTCCGATTTTTTTATATATAAATTAGCTCATTTATTAAAAAAAAAACAGAGAGAAATTAACAAAAAAGCATTGAAAAACACTAAAGTAAAAATAAAATCGTGTTTGGCATTTTGTTTTAAAAGTATTTTTGATAAAAATTAAAAAATATTTTTTTTATTTTAAATTAATTTTTTTATGTATTGGTGCTAAAAAAATAATGTTTATAAAATAAAAAAATATTTTAATATGTTTCTGAAAAAAAATTAAAATCAAACAACGTGAATTAGTTTTCACACAAGTGGGGTATTTAAAAAATACTCATGTACCGTTTTTTAAATGCTGCCCGTCAGAGTGTTTCCGGGGCACCTATTTTCTAGATTTTTATTACTATTCTGTCAGAACTTTTTGACACGTGTTGAAATGGAAAATCATCCTTGTTGCAAGGTTTCTTCAGGAGTATGATTTAGAGGACCCCACGTTAGAGGAGGAGACTTTGACCATTCGATTTTGATGTGGAAATGACAAGGAAAGGCCGTGGGAAATACATATTACTCTTTAAAGTCCACTTCTCCCTTCACATCTTAAGGCTCTTTTTTAAAAAAATTATCATAAGAAATTATTTATTTTATATTTTTATCACCACCATTTAATTAAATAAATATATTCTATTTATTTATTTATTTTAAAACACTAATCAAACAGAACAGAGCTATTATCTTTAAGCAATTATCATTTGAATTATCCAATTCTATTTTCCAAGGTTCTTATTTTGTGTATTATTATTTATATTTTTTTATAATAATATGGATTTGAAGGTAAAAAAGAAAGAGATGGGCGAAAAGAAAAATGGAAACTTCTGAAAACTATATGATTGTTGAAAATATAAGGGAAAATATATATTTACAATTAAGAAAAGAAAAGTATAAGATTTTTTAATATTATAAAATAAAAGTTCCCGCGTTCCGTACAGTTATCAGGACTCCAGTGAGGCTTTTCAGGATGATCTTTGGAAAGGAGAGTGCAGGAACTTGACTAGGTGTTTGACTAGGTGTAAAGAGCATAGTGCCGACGACACCATGAACTAGTCATGTGGGTCCCCTTTTCGCATCCCCGACATGCTTTGCCTAGAGAGATTTCCCACGCAACCCGACCCGAATGAAAGAAAAAAAAACTTATCTCAATTGTCCTTTGTTAGAAAGAAAAGAAAAGAAGACGATTCTTCATGGGATCGTTAAAGTTATTCAGAAAAGAAGACGATTCTTCATGCGATGGTTGTTAAAGTTATTCTTTTTTTATGGGATAAGTTACATGTAACTTTGGCGAGATTGTTTTTACAATTACTTTTTGTTTTTAAATATATTAAAATATTTTTTTAATTTTTAAAAATTATTTTTGACATAATAATCTAAAAACATTAAAAAAATTCAAATAAAAAAATATCAAAAACATTTTTAATAAATAAATAAATTATTATTATATCATTATATGAAAATCATCTAAAAACACCTAAAAATTAAGTTTAAAATAAAAAAAAATATATGATTGGATCTCGTTCAAACATCTTTTCTAGCAAGTTGTATATCGCTACAAATTTAACTTAAATCATTTAAGGCTTTTTGAAATTATGATTGAGGTTATTTTTAATAATATCTTTTATTATAAAAATATCAAAATAATATTATTTTATTTTTTATATGAATACATCTAAAAATTTAATTTAAATAAAAAAATAGTTTTTTTTAAAAACACTTGAAAAGCATTATTAAAACACAGGCACTTACAAGTTAAAAAAAAAAACCCTTTAGAGTTCACGAGCCAAGTATTGCCATCACAGCTATAAAACTCGATTTGATACATTACTCGAGATTTAAAATTTTAATTGTAAATTAGATGAATCAATTTAAAATAATAATTTTTTAAAAAAATAAAAGTTTTTCAATATTAATCGAGTGGATTACGTCGGAAGTTAACTCGTTGAATCAACAGTGTCTACTCGACAACATTCCACATGAAACTTCTACTCCCGCTTGTAGAATCCTATTTTTTATTTTATTGTCCGGAGCCGCGGGCTCAAGAATGAATATCTTCGTGCCCTGGAACAGAAGCTCCCTCGCATAAGATGCTAAGGAAAATGGGTGGCCCACATTGCCTTTCCGTCGCTTAATGTTGAAGAATTCCTTTGATTGAGAGGTTTTTCAAGTATCAATTAATATAATAAAATTCCCTTGTCAATCTCTCTTCTCTTATGAGCCAATCTGATCCAATTCAAACGTAATACAGTGATAGCCAGTGCTCACTGGAATAAATTAAAATATTTTCTTATGTAGTTTCTTAAGTACATTAGACAAGAATGACCAATCAGCAGGTTTTAGGCTGTAATCATTACTACTTGAATTATGGACAAGTTGCTCATTAAATGCTATTGCATTAATAATTATTTATGATATGGATCACATGGATGGTCTTTTTTATATATTAAAGATATTATTAAATTAGTTTATGTATCGATAAAGATTTTCCCCCCCAGCAAGTTTAAGAACACACGTCTCAAATTGGAATTGATCTGATGTATTTTAAAGATTTAGTAATATATATTTCTAATTATTATATATTTGATATAATAATAATAAATTATTCATGAAAATTCAATCCATTTTTTTAAATAGGTTTTTAACATGATTTTACAAGTTTAATATAGCGCAGAACAATTCAAAGTTTGTTCATGAAGAGAATAAAAGAATAAAAAAGAAAGACATAAATTGTCCAACCGAGTTAGTTCATTGTGACTGTGCTCATTATCGGGGTGTGGCCGATACATTGTGGTACTTTCTTTTTATTTCATTTTATTTGACAATTTAGTCCTTCGACATTCTATTATTTAACATTTAAGCATTGTGGTACTTTCTTTTTATTTCATTTTATTCTACAATTCAGTCCTTTGACATTTTATTATTTAACATTTAAGCAGGAACTAAGTGGAGAATAAGACGACAATAATGCAATTTCTTTTTAACACCATGTTGTCATTTGAATAAGGCAAAGTGGCAAACAGTTCGCTTTTGCTTCACTAGGTTGAACAAATAATAATTTTTTATATTTATTAATATATATGATGATCGATTGATATATAGTCAGATATTTTATTTTCATTTTAAATATTTTATCCCATGCCAAAAAATAATGATATTTATATATTTTTTAATTTAATAATCGACATTTTATTGTCCCACAAGACACCAGGCCCAGTAGTCATCTAAGCTTCGTAATAGAGAAAACCAATGCTCTTGACCACCTTTCCTACATTTTCTCTTTAAATGTTTTCTTGATTATAAAAAATATAGTATGAAAAATAAACATAATAAAATCTCTAAGCGAAAAAAATAGTTATGATTTTTTTTCTTGTAAAAAAAAGTAGATAATATAAAAAGTTTGATGAGAAAATAATATATATATATATAATATTAAATTAAACATAATCAAAAGAGTAATTAATCAAATAAATTTTAAAATTAAAAAAAATTACTCATAATTTATATTGTCAAAACCCTTAATTAACTATCTGAAAGAGTCAACCGAGATTACAGTATTTGAAAATGAATTAGATAGTGCAGATGTTGAAGGAAATGGTAAAATGAAATGTGTCTCCTCCATGCAGAGATTACCCGCATAAAATGAATTTATCTTCCCAAATTCAGAGCAGTTGTGCCGTAGAAATTTGAATTTTATTTTATTTTATTTATTTTAAATAAATATATTTTGATGTTTTTATATTATTTTGATGTCCTAATGTTAAAAATATTTTTTAAAAATAAAAAAATATCATTTTGATATATTTCAGCATGAAAAACATTTTAAAAAACTACTGCAACCGTCCTACCAAATACGCCATCAAAGTCCATACTGCTTTGAGAAGAAGAAATGGTAAAAAAAAAAAACAGTCTATGAGAACACGGGTGTTTACAAATTCTTTTAAGAGCACGTTTTGTCTACGTGCTGCAAAAATTTAATTTAATTTAATTTTTTTTTATTTTAAATGAATATATTTTGATATTTTTAAATTATTTTGATGTGATGATGTCAAAAATAATTTTTTAAAAAATAAAAAATATTATTTTGATATATTTCCGCACGAATAACACTTTTAAAAGCATAAAAATCAAACAGCTATTGGTTTGATGTTATAATTTATGAGCTATTGGTTTGATGTTATAATTTATGAGTCCATGCAACTGTTTCAGCTTTTTAATCCATTTTCAAATACCTATTTTACTATTTTTGTTTAATCTCCGATAAAATCACAATATCAAATACGCACTTAAAACCTTAAGAAAAAAAAGGTTGCGAAGAGGATAAAAGATATTTTAATATTATAGAATAAAAGTTCCCGCGTTCCGTACAGTTATCAGGACTCCAGTGAGGCCTTTCAAGTTTCAAGATGATCTTGGAAAAGGAAAGTGCAGGAACTTTACTTGGTGTAAAGAGCATAGTGCCGACGACACCATGAAGTGGTCGTGTGGGTCTGGTCTCGTATTCCTATCCGGAACATGCTTTGCCTCGAGAGATTTCCCAAGCAACCCGAATGAAAAGAAAAGAAGACGATTCTTCATGGGATCGTTGAAGTTAAAGTTATTCTTTTATGGGATTAATTGCAATTGTGTATTACATTATTTTTTATTTATAAATATATTAAAATAATATATTTTTATTTTTAAAATTTATTTTGATAGGAAAATAATCGAAAAACTAAATTTAAATAAAAATAAAAATGAAAATAATTTTTTTAATTTTTATTTCAAAAACGTTTTTAAAACACAATCAAATAAAGTTGTATCTAGTTCAAGTTGTATATCGTTACAGATTTAACTTAAATCATTTAATGTTTTTTGAAATTATGACTGAGGTTATTTTTAAAAATATTTTTTTATTAAAAAAAATCAAAATAATATTATTTTATTTTTTATATGAATATATAAAAACAATCTAAAAATTTAATTTAAATAAAAAAAATAGCTTTTTTAAAAACACTTGAAAAATATTATTAAAAACAGGCACTTACAAGTAAAAAAAACCCTTTAGAGTTAAGGAAAATGGGTGGCCCACATTGCCTTTCCGTGGCTTAATGTTCAAGAATTCCTTCGATTGAGAGATTTTTCAAGTATCAATTAATATAATAAAATTCCCTTGTCAATCTCTGTTGAGCGAATCTGATCCAATTCAAAGTCATTCGATCACATCAAATCAAATTTTTTTTATCAACTTGGTCATTACCCCTTATGGGTGAAAATGATGCTGAACTTGAAGAGCGTATAATACAGCACTAATTAGCTGCGGCGGCGGCAATGGGGCGGCGGCGTATTTCTAGGAGGGATAGGGCAGAGGAACAGGTCATCAGCTCAAGGTCGTCCACAGTTCTTAGTATTCTCAAGTCAACCAAATGGATCCCCTGATGGTTCAATTTCTTCATCCCCAACTCAGAGAGAAGGTGAACCTGTTTCTGCAATCACAATAGCAACATCATCTTTCCAACCACACGAATCTTCTCTACAACCAATCACACCACTGTCTTCTCATGCCCTTGCTGATCCATGTTCTGCTTCAGCTTCTGGATCCAGTTTTACCAATCAACATGTAATTCCATGGACAATAGGTGCGGGAACATTTCAATTTTTTTTTAAAAAAAACTGCTGGTCACTGTCATAGTTGTAAATGATCATTCTTCATCAATATCTGTCTGTCTAACTGGAGTTTTGTTATATTAAGGTGTTCTAATCAGTCCTCTCCAAGTAGTCAAGACAAAGCAGGACCATCAGACCTTCAGTCATTTCAGAGTCTATCAAATCTAAATTCAATGCAGTGTCAATGAGGTATCAATTTGTTGGAAACATTTGACAGCTTCATAATATTGACATGTTCGATGAATTTCTGCTTCTCTATGCCCATAAATTGATTTTTATTTGTTTTTCCTTTCCAGATATAAAGAGTCGATTTCAAATAGTACTAGGGGATGGAAAGAGAGATTTTTCACTCGCAATACTACCATGGCAGATCAAGGTTCTGACATTACAAGAGAGGTCGATGCTGGAATCGCGACAGTATCTCGCATGATGGAGCATCTAGAAACCAGAGACGATAGCAAAACTGGCACCTCTTCTGTATCAAACAGTGTAGATGGTTCAGTTGCAGAATCTAATAGTCAGCAAGTACCAGAGGTTGGTGGCGCCAGTGCAACAAGTGATCCCAATACTAAAGTGCAAGCTTCACGTGCTGCAAGTTCTGGCTCAGTTTAAGTACAATTTCACAATCTTATCATTGACATTTAATAGGAAGGTATGTTTTTACATGCAATTTCTTTTTATAGCATGTGGTGATGCATTTGTGAAAATCTTTTTAACTATTGAACACATAAGCTAATGTATTATTTTAAAACCAGTGCAAACAGACTCCTTTTTGTTTATAGCATTTGGTTGTGTGCACCTCTTACTCTTAAACAACTGATTTTTTTGTTTGTTTTCTCAACACATGCATTGATTCATTCCTCATCTGTATTTTTTTTTCAATTATCCAAGCATATTGTTACATTCTTCTTTCTGGTTTTATCAGTCAATCCCTAGTCCTTACAATGCACATTGTATTGTTGCAAATATAGTTTGTTGCTATCCATTTTCATTATCATCTGATAGAATTTCAAGCATCAGTAACATTGTGTTTTTGGAGATCAGATGATAATTCACTATTATCCTAGTGAATGGCTATATTAGATCTCATTGATTATCCTTCAATTTGGAGCTATAATTTGAAAAATAAGACAGACCTTACGAACTATGAAGTTTATATGGAAAAACAGTCTGAATATTATTAAGATTTGTCATATTTCATGGGAGAAACATTTAGCAGTCCAGATAACCTACAAAAATCCAATCAAATAATGCTACATTTTACTGTGACTTGTTTCTATTCAGCGCACTGAATCATTATGCATTAATGGAAGATAAGTAAAAAAAGCAGGCATGTGTGCAGTCTGGTGTTTTTGGTGGATTCTTGAGCAAACTGATATATGATTGAAGTAAGGGATGGATATTTAGCAGTCCACGTATCCTATATAAGTCTAATTAAATAAGCATATTCTTTTGTTACCCATTCCCACCTAATCTGCATTAAGACAACAGAAGCCACAACAGAAGGCAGGTCGCTCTTGGGTGTTTTTGGAGGATTCTCAAGTGAAATTTATTTAAGATCAAGCCAACCTTGAACTTTTCCCTTTGTCATACAACTATTGTTATTGCTGTAGTTGAATTATGCGCTTTCACACCTTTTTCTACAAAGATAAGAGGAAAGGAAGACCAGGCTTTTGCCTTGAGCAGATCATTCATTGTGTTGCAGAAAAAATAGAGGATTCATTTGTTGAAGATACACAAGTTGCAGTTTTTTTCTTTTCTTTCAACCTTTTTGAACTTGAGCAGAAGTGGTTGGTTACAAGACACAGATCCTTCCTGGAGGGTAGCTCTACAAAGCAAATGACACCTGGGTGATTCAACATCTGTGTCTGAAATTGGTAGCACAAACAGGTGGTCCTTGCTATGTTTATATGCCCTTTTGCTTACAAAATGTGTGCTTTGCAGATATAGAACGCTGTGGATGAGATGCTTGGCCCCTCTTCAAACAAATTGTCAAGCGAAGTGAGTCAGAATAAAGAACTAGACCAAACGCTCTTCAATCCGGGCAGGCTCCAGTAGATGCTTGTAAATCAGTTTATAAGGACGACCTTACGTATAATTATAATCCACAAGGTACTGCACAAGTACGGTAGGTATGCTAATATTTAAGATATAAATTATTTAAAGCTTTGAATAAATTCCTTTTGTTACCAGCTTTTGTGATTTTGCATTCATCTGTCTTCTGTCTGGTCATTTGTGATTGCGAGGCTTTGTCTGTTTGTTTTTGTGATTGAAGCTGCTTTTGCCCTAACCGCACTTATAAAAGTGTTTGGTAATAGAAAAGCTTATTGTGGCCAAACAGCAAAACAGCAAATACAGGCATGCATGCATGCATGCATGCTCGCACGCACGCACGTATGTCACAATTACTTAAAACTTTATTTGAAGTGGTGGCTGAGTTTTTTTTTATTATTATTATTATTAGTTAGCAATAAACAGTCAAAAACTAAAATTCATTGTGTTTATTTTTGCATCATCTCCCAAATCACTATTTATTGCAATAATATTACCCCCTTCCTATGTTTTTTTTTCCATCCTTCCATTTGGTTTGTTGATTTGTTGGAGATTTGTGTTTCATGATTTGTGATAATTTATTTTCTATACAGTTATCTTGGTCTCATGAGTGTGTTTGGCGGGTTAAATTAATTGAAGTTTTTTTTAATTGATATATATATATATATACATAATTATTTAATTTTTTTTTTCTTTTCCTACTCCTCTCTGACCTTGAAAAACATGTTACCCTTGTAAAAAAAACAAGAGGTGTGCTATTTATTAATTATATCACATTTTGATTGCATTCTTTTAATTGTATCAACTATCAAGTTTCATTCATTTATTTTTTAATTTAATTTTTATATTAAATTTATCCTTCTATTTTATGAGGTTTTAGATATGTAGTTTAGATTCTTGTTTTTTTTAATTATTTTTTTAATATCATCCTTGGATCCATGATCTTATTTTTTATTTTCTCATTATTCATGAGTTTTGACAGCCTCACATGGTTTTTACTCAATGCTTTTTTTAAGATTTTCGTAGCTGATTGTTTTTCTGATTTCATCATTCTATATATTTATTCTTAAAAATCAAGTCATTATTTTTCTTATATTTTTTTCTATGATGTTTTAAGTCATGAATTTCTTGTCTCTTTAAAAAAAGTAGCACAGTCAACAATCCAGTAACTATTATTTTATATCCACCTTCTTTCACTATCCAACATAACACTATTAACACTACCACCACCATACCATAACAATTTTAATTATTTTCTTAATGCATGCATACAATAATAATAATAATAATAATAAAATGAGTTATTTTTTCAAAATATATTTCCATATAAATATTGTTTACACGTTGGATATTCAACAGCCAAATGGACCCACCCACATCTCTTCACTGCATCCAGGGGAGCAAGAGCAGCACTTTATACAAGGCGTTCACAGTTTCCATTTCATCACGGTTTGGTTATAGTAAAGCTAAATCCATGTATTAATGCAAACTAAGATGAAAAGAACTCCATTAAACATTTTCCAAAAACTGATCTACAAAATCTTTGGTACTGAAAAAGAAAGCGGTACCACAGTGTGATATATGCTGCCAACAGTCGCCAGGCAACCTACAAAAGGAAGTTTCACAGCTCACAGAAGGAAGCGTACCTCCATTTGTCATAACTTTACAGCTGCAGAGGTTTACAGTTATAAACTACTCATCTCTTTCTCTTAGCTACAGGTTTCTCCGAGGAGCCGGAACCACCTCTACCTCTGCCTGCTGGTTTTTTTTCCGTGGATGCAGCAGACCCGCCTTTTCCTCTTCCTGTAGGAGTCTTCTTAGCCTTTGATTTTTCCTTTCCAGACTTCAGTTCCACCTCTACTTGGATTCCTGTTCGGCATAGTTTATATGAACTCATCAATCTGATTTTTAATCTATACACAATTTAACAGTGCATTCCTCTCACAGTTCACTGGATTTTGGATTTAATCGATTGTTGATTCAAAAACCAACTTGAGTATTATGATAGCAAATTGAATTTCAGATTTGCTTTCCAACATCATATTAGAATGCATGAGAAAATATCAGACCTTTTGAATTCAAACTGAGAAGCTCAGACTGCAGCTTTTCGCCATTACCAGTTCCTTCTGCCACATGAAAGGAAAAACTAAATCCAGGAACTAAGACCAAATATCTATACATTCTATCAAGATGTTGCAATTGAAGAGCAATTATCCCACAACTAAATATTTCTGGATATAGTTTCAACATGCCTTAAAAAACAATTAGGGTGTGGTGCATTGGTATTGATCAATAATCTCCTACCATGATGTCCTCCAAGCTTTGAACACTCAAAATTGCTGAGGGAACAGAATACATACTTGAAACACGATATAATATATCAGACTGTAAGTTAATCAAGGCAACCTAGTCAATGGCTTTTCCCACTGTGCTTAGTATCCCTAATTCTACCAGGCTTAATTGTCGTCCATCATTGGATGGTCTGATAATTTCCAAAAAAGAAACACTTACCCATATCCTCTGTGTCAGATGAGTTTTCTTCTTCACTTTCAGCCAATGCGTCACCATTTTCCTCTCTCAGACCATCATCAGAAGGCTCGAGTATTGCTGCAACACGCTTCTTGAGGGCCTTCTTCTTTCCAGGAAGTGCAACTAAATCTGCAGCTCGTACCATCCTTGATTTGTTTTCTTCTTTATATGCTCTTGTCAGAGCCGCTTTGACAGTTGATGGTATGCCATCCAATGGATTCCCATGGCCCTGATAGACAGAGCAACAATAAGATAATCTGAGTATTTGAACAGAGGAGAAGACAATGATGTTTACAAAATAGGGCCACCTGAAATTTTGATAACTCCACAATAGTATCCATATCCTCCTGATTTATTGAGTATACATTCATAAACTCCACAACCTTCTCAACAGCTTCGTCCTGGTTAACAGTTCATGCAAAAAAAGAAAATGTCCACATACATAAAACATCTCTCTTCAAATTAATCTTCATAAATCAAAGGTCAAAGGAACTCTAAGTGAAATTTGACACCTGGGACAATAAGGCACTCGCTCAAGTGAATTGATGAAGTGAGAATCAACTTCTAAAATCATACAACCAGACAATTCAAAGAAAATATGTATCTCATGAATTCAATACAAATATGTGTAGAAAAGAAGCACATGTAGATCCTCTAGGTAGCAAAGAAGCACCGTCAAACAAGTCTTCAAAACAAAGAAAACGGCAAAGAAGAAGAAACAGGAAGTAATTTAAGATAGATTACAGGTAAGGTGAATGGGAGAAAAGAGAGTTTGGAAGACTTGCAGGAGCTACAAGCAAGAAAAACTCAGAAGAAAAGACAACTGAAGAAATTACAAAAATATGGTAGCTTTTTTTTAACAAAGGGAGAATGAGTGAAGGGGAGCTGGTGAGCATACAAAAAAAAAACACAGAAAATTATGTTGCGTGTTTTCTCTATGGAAAGAGCCATCTATAAACATTTATAAGAGAAGTGATTGTTATCAGGTCATGATGCTGCAAACTCTTTGGCTTTCCTAATTGGGCCTTATGCAACTATATGGTGTAAACAGCACACAACAACAGCGCGAACACACATTAGAGAGGAACTAAAAAGAAGAGGTAAAAGACCTCGTCCAAGGCCCTGCACAATTACACAGTAATCCAAGGAACATAATTTAACCAGCATTCTTCCAAGCCCCCTGTCCCTTAGCTTCAGTGCCAAGTCAATACCCTCATTGTTTTGACTTTGAATAGGGCAAGTCAATTAAGTACCTGGAAGAACTTAAAAGAAGGTCTTTGTTTTTTGCACCCTGCTTTAGTCCTTGCAGCTATTCAAATACCATATTATGAATTCTCTCTTCCATTTTCTTTACTAGAAAATCAGAACTAAGGCATGTACCCCTACCAGTTTGTTTTAAGAAATTGGACAAGTGAATCTGGTCTTAGACCCAGGCAAGCACGCCGCTTGCCTTTGGCTATGCTGACCAGCTCACCACACACAAAATAAATAGTAATAAAGTCAGACCTTAGGCAACATGCGAAGGGGATCTGTCAATTGTTTCAGAAGAACTGTAAGGTAGTCAAGTCGAAGAGTGTCCCTGTAGGAATGAAAATGAAAGAATGATCAAGCAGCTTCAAAAGAGAATGAATTATTCATTTTATTTTATATTTTTATTACTACCATTTAATTAAATAAATATAATCTATTTATTTATTTATTTATTTTAAAACACTAATCAAACAGAACAGAGCTATCATCTTTAAGCAATTATCATTTGAATTATCCAATTCTATTTTCCAAGGTTTTTATTTTGTGTATTATTATTTATATTTTTTATAATAATATGGATTTGAAGGTAAAAAAGAAAGAGATGGGCGAAAAGAAAAATGGAAACTTCTGAAAACTATATGATTGTTGAAAATATAAGGGAAAATATATATTTACAATTAAGAAAAGAAAAGTATAAGATTTTTTAATATTATAAAATAAAAGTTCCCGCGTTCCGTACAGTTATCAGGACTCCAGTGAGGCTTTTCAGGATGATCTTTGGAAAGGAGAGTGCAGGAACTTGACTAGGTGTTTGACTAGGTGTAAAGAGCATAGTGCCGACGACACCATGAACTAGTCATGTGGGTCCCCTTTTCGCATCCCCGACATGCTTTGCCTAGAGAGATTTCCCAAGCAACCCGACCCGAATGAAAGAAAAAACAAACTTATCTCAATTGTCCTTTGTTAGAAAGGAAAGAAAAGAAAAGAAGACGATTCTTCATGGGATCGTTAAAGTTATTCAGAAAAGAAGACGATTCTTCATGCGATGGTTGTTAAAGTTATTCTTTTTTTATGGGATAAGTTACATGTAACTTTGGTGAGATTGTTTTTACAATTATTTTTTGTTTTTAAATATATTAAAATAATTTTTTTAATTTTTAAAAATTATTTCTGACATAATAATCTAAAAACATTAAAAATTCAAATAAAAATAAAATATCAAAAACATTTTTAATAAATAAATAAATTATTATTATATCATTATATGAAAATCATCTAAAAACATCTAAAAATTAAGTTTAAAATTAAAAAAATATGATTGGATCTAGCAAGAAACAGGTGGTCCTTGCTATGTTTATATGCCCTTTTGCTTACAAAATGTGTGCTTTGCAGATATAGAACGCTGTGGATGAGATGCTTGGCCCCTCTTCAAACAAATTGTCAAGCGAAGTGAGTCAGAATAAAGAACTAGACCAAACGCTCTTCAATCCGGGCAGGTTCCAGTAGATGCTTGTAAATCAGTTTATAAGGACGACCTTACGTATAATTATAATCCACAAGGTACTGCACAAGTACGGTAGGTAGCTAATATTTAAGCTTTGAATAAATTCCTTTTGTTACCAGCTTTTGTGATTTTGCATTCATCTGTCTTCTGTCTGGTCATTTGTGATTGCGAGGCTTTGTCTGCTTAAAACTTTATTTGAAGTGGTGGCTGAGTTTTTTTTATTTTTTATTATTATTATTAGTTAACAATAAACAGTCAAAAACTAAAATTCATTGTGTTTATTTTTGCATCATCTCCCAAATCACTATTTATTGCAATAATATTACCCCCTTCCTATGTTTTTTTTCCATCCTTCCATTTGGTTTGTTGATTTGTTGGAGATTTGTGTTTCATGATTTGTGATAATTTATTTTCTATACAGTTATCTTGGTCTCATGAGTGTGTTTGGCGGGTTAAATTAATTGAAGTTTTTTTTAATTGATATATATATATATATACACACACATAATTATTTCATTCTTTTTTTTTTCTTTTCCTACTCTTCTCTTTGACCTTGAAAAACATGTTACCCTTGTAAAAAAAACAAGAGGTGTGCTATTTATTAATTTTATCACATTTTGATTGCATTCTTTTAATTGTATCAACTATCAAGTTTCATTCATTTATTTTTTAATTTAATTTTTATATTAAATTTATCCTTCTATTTTATGAGGTTTTAGATTTGTAGTTTAGATTCTTGTTTTTTTTAATTATTTTTTTAATATTATCCTTGGATCCATGATCTTATTTTTTATTTTCTCATTATTCATGAGTTTTGACAACCTTACATGGTTTTTACTCAATGTTTTTTTTTAAGATTTTCGTAGCTGATTGTTTTTCTGATTTTATCATTCTATATATTTATTCTTAAAAATCAACAATCATTATTTTTCTTATATTTTTTCTATGATGTTTTAAGTCATGAATTTCTTGTCTCTTTAAAAAAAGTAGCACAGTCAACAATCCAGTAACTATTATATTATATTCACCTTCTTTCGCTATCCAACATAACACTATTAACACTACCACCACCATACCATAACAATTTTAATTATTTTCTTAATGCATGCATACAATAATAATAATTAAAAAAAGAGTTATTTTTTCAAAATATATTTCCATATAAATATTGTTTACACGTTGGATATTCAACAGCCAAATGGACCCACATCTCTTCACTGCATCCAGGGGAGCAAGAGCAGCACTTTATACAAGGCGTTCACAGTTTCCATTTCATCACGGTTTCGTTATAGTAAAGCTAAATCCATGTATTAATGCAAACTAAGATGAAAAGAACCCATTAAACATTTTCCAAAAACTGATCTACAAAATCTTTGGCACTGGAAAAGAAAGCGGTACCACAGTGTAATATCTGCTGCCAACAGTCGCCAGGCAACCTACAAAAGGAAGTTTCACAGCTCACAGAAGGAAGCGTACCTCCATTTGTCATAACTTTACAGCTGCAGAGGTTTACAGTTATAAACTACTCATCTCTTTCTCTTAGCTACAGGTTTCTCCGAGGAGCCGGAACCACCTCTACCTCTGCCTGCTGGTTTTTTTTCCGTGGATGCAGCAGACCCGCCTTTTCCTCTTCCTGTAGGAGTCTTCTTAGCCTTTGATTTTTCCTTTCCAGACTTCAGTTCCACCTCTACTTGGATTCCTGTTCGGCATAGTTTATATGAACTCATCAATCTGATTTTTAATCTATACACAATTTAATAGAGCATTCCTCTCACAGTTCACTGGATTTTGGATTTAATCGATTGTTGATTCAAAAACCAACTTGAGTATTATGATAGCAAATTGAATTTCAGATTAGCTTACCAACATCATATTAGAATGCATGAGAAAATATCAGACCTTTTGAATTCAAACTGAGAAGCTCAGACTGCAGCTTTTCGCCATTACCAGCTCCTTCTGCCACATGAAAGGAAAAACTAAATCCAAGAACTAAGACCAAATATCTATACATTCTATCAAGATGTTGCAATTGAAGAGCAATTATCCCACAACTAAATATTTCTGGATATAGTTTCAACACGCCTTAAAAAACAATTAGGGTGTGGTGCATTGGTATTGATCAATAATCTCCTACCATGATGTCCTCCAAGCTTTGAACACTCAAAATTGCTGAGGGCATAGAATACATACTTGAAACACGATATGATATATCAGGCTGTAAGTTAATCAAGGCAACCTAGTCAATCAATGGCTTTTCCCACTGTGCTTAGTATCCCTAATTCTACCAGGCTTAATTGTCGTCCATCATTGGATGATCTGTGATAATTCCAAAAAAGACAAACGCTTACCCATATCCTCTGTGTCAGATGAGTTTTCTTCTTCACTTTCAGCCAACGCGTCACCATTTTCCTCTCTCAGACCATCATCAGAAGGCTCGAGTATTGCTGCAACACGCTTCTTGAGGGCCTTCTTCTTTCCAGGAAGTGCAACTAAATCTGCAGCTCGTACCATCCTTGATTTGTTTTCTTCTTTATATGCTCTTGTCAGAGCCGCTTTGACAGTTGATGGTATGCCATCCAATGGATTCCCATGGCCCTGATAGACAGAGCAACAATAAGATAATCTGAGTATGAAAACAGATGAGAAGACAATGATGTTTACAAAATAGGGCCACCTGAAATTTTGATAACTCCACAATAGTATCCATATCCTCCTGATTTATTGAGTATACATTCATAAACTCCACAACCTTCTCAACAGCTTCGTCCTGGTTAACAGTTCATGCAAAAAAAGAAAATGTCAACATACATAAAACATCTCTCTTCAAATTAATCTTCATAAATCAAAGGTCAAAGGAACTCTCAGTGAAATTTGACACCTGGGACAATAAGGCACTCGCTCAAGTGAATTGATGAAGTGAGAATCAACTTCTAAAATCATACAACCAGACAATTCAAAGAACATATGTATCTCATGAATTCAATACAAATATGTGTAGAAAAGAAGCACATTTAGATCCTCTAGGTAGCAAAGAAGCACCGTCAAACAAGTCTTCAAAACAAAGAAAAAGGCAAAGAAGAAGAAACAGGAAATAATTTAAGATAGATTACAGGTAAGGTGAATGGGAGAAAAGAGAGTTTGGAAGACTTGCAGGAGCTACAAGCAAGAAAAACTCAAAGAAGAAAAGACAACTGAAGAAATTACAAAAATATGGTATCTTTTTTTAACGAAGGGAGAATGAGTGAAGCCTGTGAAGGGGAGCTGGTGAGCATACAAAAAAAAATAATTATGTTGCGTGTTTTTTCTATGGAAAGAGCCATCTATAAACATTTATAAGAGAAGTGATTGTTATCAGGTGATGATGCTGCAAACTCTTTGGCTTTCCTAATTGGGCCTTATGCAACTATATGGTGTAAATAGCACACAACAACGGCGCTCGAACACACATTAGAGAGGAACTAAAAAGATGAGGTAAAAGACCTCGTCCAAGGCCCTGCACAATTACACAGTAATCCAAGGAACATAATTTAACCAGCATTCTTCCAAGCCCCCTGTCCCATAGCTTCAGTGCCAAGTCAATAACCTCATTGTTTTGACTTTGAATAGGGCAAGTCAATTAAGTACCTGGAAGAACTTAAAAGAAGGTCTTTGTTTTTTGCACCCTGCTTTAATCCTAGCAGCTATTCAAATACCATATTATGAATTCTCTCTTCCATTTTCTTTACTAGAAAATCAGAACTAAGGCATGTACCCCTACCAGTTTGTTTTAAGAAATTGGACAAGTGAATCTGGTCTTAGACCCAGGCAAGCACGCCGCTTGCCTTTGGCTATGCTGACCAGCTCCACACACACAAAATAAATAGTAATAAAGTCAGACCTTAGGCAACATGCGAAGGGGATCTGTCAATTGTTTCAGAAGAACTGTAAGGTAGTCAAGTCGAAGAGTGTCCCTGTAGGAATGAAAATGAAAGAATGATCAAGCAGCTTCAAAAGAGAATGAATTATTCTAAAAGTGATTAAATTTTCACTTAGGTTCAATCAAGCACGTGCATTCATATACGTGCACATGCATAGGAAATAAATTGCTAGATCAGAATCAGCAACGTATTAATTTGAAACAAATGAATGCTAAAAGCAGGTCTAGAAACAGTTACCTCCCCAAATTAGATTCACGAGAGGCAAGGAGATGAACATGTAGATCCTCCAAAAGCCTCAAATTTTTGCCCACTGTTGAATTCTTTCCCAGCCACCCACCAAATCTATTAAAATTCCGTTCACCCTGAAAATGAGAATCCATAAAACAAATAACTGAGGTACTGAGAATATAAACATTTTATATACAGCTAATTTATCCACTCCAACTAACAAGCATGGGGATGGTAGGCTCTCCAGAACCTTCACAAGACAGAAAAATCCATATAGCATATCCTCAAATACGAGGAGACTATCACCAAAAAGAAAAAAGTGGTAGATGTACACAGTGAAACATAAAAGAACTGGAAACAGGTCTACAAAAGTTTAGTCCAACTTAAATCAAGTGACAAGCTCACCAAACTAAGCTCATTAGTACAAAGCATAAACGAGAAATGATTATTACCAACAAGATTTATTTTTCATCATACTTCTAGACAACATGGAGTTAATAATTGACCCGTTCAAATAAAAATAAATAAACATGAAGACTAATTGGATTCTGTGCACAACAAAAATCCCATAAAGACAAAAGTGAAAGCAAATGAAGAAGGAAAATTAAAAAGAAAACAAAAATGAACCTCTGATCAGATAATAGATGTGAATTGGCTAATAATGAGTGAAGACCTATAACCAGCTGCTTTTGGAAAGCAAGAATAAAATTGTATTGATACCAGATCAGGTTCCCAACATAATCTCTGCTTGGCAGTTTGAATCTTTAACGGCGATGAGCCACAATGGAGAGGGATTTTAGATTCTTAGACAGTTTGTCGCATAGCACAACTTAATAATCTATTCATCTAAATTTGTCACAAAATAAGCATAATCAATACTAATAAAAAAAATTCCATTTGATTTAACTTCACCAGAGATGGAATAGCATGTCAAGATTCAAGAGATATTCATTACCTGCTCAAGTGTCTCCCTTGATCCATGCAACAATGCAGCACTGGTTACAAACCAAAATAGAGAATCCCAATTAGAGAGTGAGAAAAACACATGAAGAACTCTTGATGTTTCCAGAGCAATATGGTAATACATACGGAATTATACAGGATGAAAGAGAACCAGCTTGTGAGAGCTGCCACTGTCGATATCTTCGAATCTGCACATTTATTATATCTCCATCGGCAATAGACTCAGCAGCACGTGCAATCAAGCGCATACGTTTCATCCCATTGTCATCTTTACCTATTGAAGCCGGCCTATAATTAATGTAGTTTTCCTGCCAAATTACAGAATCAGCTTCCTGCAGATAATTTATTATACATGGACTGTTTTTTTGCAATGGTGAAAAACTCTTGAGCTTTCTACACAGAAGACAAGTTTCTCCATTGAACCTGTTTTGCTTTCTTTCAATATGATTAAATTGAGGTTTGGGCCATGTTACATAACAATGCCCTCCATTCGAGTAAATTGAAAAGTTATCATGTAAATCTTTTCATCTTTTTTCTTTCTTTTTTAATGTCACCATATGCAGAAATGGGTGATAGCGAATATAGATGCAGAAATGGGTGATTTTGAGTAAAGTGAGAATTTTTAATTTTTGCACTTGTATTTTTAGATAAGTTGTCCGATAAGTTGACATTCAACAAAAAAAGAGAGACTAACAGCAATTTTCCATTTTTCACAAGCTCAAGTAACCTTCAATATTGTCATATAATTCTTCGTATTCAACTTAGGTTTCAAAACATAATATGAAAAATATTTATGAAGCTGCATAGAAAAATTATTAAATTTTGCAGTGGTATCTTAGGAAATAATTAAGAATTACAACACGCTAGCTAGAAAATTTTCTACCTACTATCAGCAGACAACTTGGTGTTTTTCTCAAAAATACCAATGGCTAAATTTTGAAAAGAAACTACTCGGCCATTTGAAGCATACTTTCAGTTAAAACTACTAGCTCAGCGGGATTCTGCTGACTACAGGAAGGCTAAATCTGTGTATGGTATTATGGTAAAAGATGCTTTACAAAAGTGTTTTTTCTTTAAAATGTATTAAAATTATTTTATATTTGAAGATTTGTTTTTGATGTCAGCACATCAAAATCATTGGAGAGAACTAAAACAAAATCAATTTAATGTTTTTTCAAGCCAAACACAAACAAATGGTAGTAAGATCCATGCCACCCTAACAACATTATCATAGGACTTTCATCACAAGTAAAATTTGGGGTAAAGAAAGCACTCCTTATTTTGAAGTTGGCATGCTCTGTGGTTTAGAGCAAACCAGAAATGTTCAGCAACCACCTTCAGAATCTAAATTCTCATGGAATTTAATAAAAATAAAATGAGAAAAAAACCTGGATAAGAAGAGGGACCAAGTCAGGATCACTCATACTGAGGCCAATCCGCTCATCCATTCTCAGCTTTCCTCCACTAAAGCCAAACAGCCTAAAACCAAAGATGACAATGAGAAGCATACTGGAAGAATAAAATGATGGAATAAAAGATCAGCATTCTTCAAGCACGTCATTCTTATTTTAAGAGGAAGAAGAAGAAAAGGAAAGCTTGGCTGCAGGTGCTATCATCCAATCACTTGAGTCCGGGAGAAAGAAACAAGAAGAAAAATTAAAAAGGGAAAGATTGGAGTGGAGAACAGATCATGCAATAAAAGTCTAGTCACAGATTTCAAATCTAGGTTTACCTTTCTTTTATTGATAAATAGTTCATTATCTTTTGCATTAGCAAACACTAACCTATTCTATGCATACAGGACTGATTGAAACAATGTTTGATCATGTTTTACACAAGAACCAACCCGGCACACGTAGAAGCTGGGAACCTCAAATATTATGAATTACAATATAATTGTTTCCACGATATTAAAAAAAAAATATCCCAAAGGTCACAGTATGATTTCTTTTTCCTAGAATCCAGTTTAGAGTTGTTCCAAGTTAAGACATGACTTTAAATAGTAAGCATCTAAAACAGCATTAAAGAGATAAGAATCGGACCATCAAAACATACTTATCAACAGCAGTGAATGGAGAAATATCTTCATCTTTTGCACTTCCTTGAAGGCGCTGTCTCACATCATCATAATTAATGGCTGACATTGAGAGACTCATATATTGCAATTGGTTTAATGCCATGCGCATATCTCCATTCACCCTTTCTGCAAGCTCCTCAAGTGCAATCTGCAAGGTTATTAGCCAACATTTAGTGCCCGCCAAAATGCAGGTGTAAGAAACAGGTGACTAACCAAGCATGGGACCTGTACCAAAGATGTGGCTTGTAGGGGTATGCATTCCAGTACAGAAGAGAACTATTGCAATAATCTCTTAAAACACTTTTCTGGCTACTGTGGAGGGAGCATGATACGGTAGCTTTTAAGGAGGTGGTCTACCTCCATATTTTAGAATTTAATTAAACCTTCACTTTTGGTACAGAAAGAGATTATTTTTGTTAATGTGATTTCTGTTACAGATTTGTAGATGCCCTGGGATACTTGCAACTGCATGATGCCTTTCATTAAACATGTGCCCGCACACACATATATAGAACCAGCTTTAGGATTCTCAGTATGTGCAACATCCAAAATAAATAATTTGGAAGCTTCAAACTAAGCGAGAAGAGCACGACACAGATGAAATACCAAGATGTTCACACCAGCCCAATTTAAGAGAGCAAAATTTTTGAACAAGACAATCATCTACCTCATTAACTTGAAGGCCTTCTGCAGTTGCAACTTGAATTAACCTCTTTGACATCTACAAAACACCAAAATCACTATTAATAACAAATTATTCCATTGCAATTGTCCCAAAGATTAAATTAAAACCCTACAATCACCACATAGTTGAGAGTACAAAATAAATATTGTGCTAAGCACATTAGGGGCAAAATTTACCACATCACAGTCATGCAGAAAAGCGCACACCATGCACAAATGCATAAACTAACTCTTGTAGCACAGAGTAGAAATGCATGATTTAGCACTATCATTCCCCTCTCTCACTAAATTATAACACATTCCATCATGTTTCAAATGAATATTGTTGCTTTTTAAAAACATTTGAACAAATGCACAGGTGCTAATATACATGCACAACACACAAACAAGCAGAAAAATGTGACTACGGAAATCAGAGGCACAGCGTGGTGGAAATTAGTGCTCACTTGAAGAGCAGATTATGCTAAACATATTTATGAAAAAAAATTGAATTTTCACTTACTGAAAATGAGTTGTTTGCCAAGCAACATTCTCTATTGCATAACCATATATGTAGCATATGATACCATCAACTATAATATCTAGCATTGTGTGAAACCAGGGGGCATTATCTTGATGAATGATTAAACCATTGCAGTGCAGTGTGCAGTTTAAAGTTGTCGTAAGGCCCACTTTTATGTAAATGCCATAAGCTAAGAACATGAACATCTCCACACAAAACCTCCTATAACACTGCTCAGACACAAATGGAGCTGAGTACAGTGTTTTTTGATAAATGTTTTTTTATAGTCGTGAAAACCTTATTTTAAGTATTGACCAGCTAAAAGAGAAGGTATTGGCATCTAGTACAACTTGTTTATCATGGGAAGCAGGTGACACTAGCATATAAGCTTGAACACAAAAGTAAGCCCGTCCTTGATGTATTTAAATTGAAATTGAAAGAAATGAACAAAAAAAAAATTATAAATTGAAACCAAGAGGCATAGAAAGAACAAAAAAGAAGACCTGTTGTTTTGTAGGCTTCCGGAAACTGAGAAGCAAGCAATAGTTCACAAGACTTTTTAGCTTCTGACTATAACGGTCATTACAGATGCAGATGATAGGAATTTTGGAAACCTTTATACTAGCAATAAGATCAGCAACTCCACCTCTATCTCCAGCAGACATTCCATCTACCTCATCCATGATCAAAACTGTTTTCAGATGCTTCGACCTGCAATTGATGATCACTCAATGGGTAAGAGTTTAACTGCATTTTTCACAACGTTAAGTAAACAATAATAATTAATCAACCTATCCATGTCAAAACCCAGAGCTTCATTGCTGATAAGTTCCTTTATGCAATTTGCATTGCTTCCACTAATTCCTTTAAAAATCTTGGAATCTGCCTTCCCACGATTGTCACTGGCATTTACCTGAATGGTAAATATTAAGCAAATAAGTGGGAAACAAACAATAAAAAACCATAAGCAATAAGCTCCAATTAGTACGGACACTTTCATAGTTCAACAAATTTGTATAGAAAGTATGCCACCCACCTCGATTGCCTGAAAACCGAGCATTTTAGAGACCAGCTTTGCTGATGTTGTTTTCCCTATACCAGGTGGTCCACTCAATAGAACAGCTTTTTTTGCAGTAGAATCGTTTTGTTTTTTTCCCTTTCCCTTGTTTCCAGCATCATGGAATTGCTCATTCCAATTCTTCAACCAATTATGGAGTTGGGTAACCTGAAGTAGATCACATTGTAAAATTTTAATTCCTTTTCTTCTAAAGAATAAATAAAGATAGCATCAAATTTGATCAGCAGCAAAAGTCACTGGAAGACAACAACAAATGCACGTACTAGTGACTGATTTCCTATCATCTCATTTGGAACCTTTGGCCTATATTTTTCTGTCCATGTTAGGGATGAGGGTTGTATAACTTGATTTTTCTGCTTTGCTAGCGGGGAACCTGCAGCCAAATCTTTGTGGGCTGCATTTGACATAAATGAGTTACCAGCAGAATAATAACTTTTTTACATTTAAAAAATAAATAAATTTCAAAACAAATGATGCAACAATGAAACAAACTCACAGCGTAATACATTATTTTAACACTGAAGAATAAAGCCATGATATAAAATAATTATTACAGACATATAGATACTGGGAGCGTACTCTTCAAGTCTGATTTCTGAGGACTTTTCTTCGGTAGAGACGTGACTTTCTCCACAGGCACCTTTGAGTCTTCTCGTGCCGGGGCTTTTATATTCTTTGAGGAACGGATCTTATCAAACAGCCCATCCTCGGTAAGAAAAGGTGTGCTGCACGAAGAAATAGAAATAATAAAATAAAAGCAATAAGGAACACTCAAATAGAAATACATGCATGCATCTGAGGTAACCTACCCAAGTTCTTTGGCTTTTGAAGATTTCTGTCCCTCAATGTCCTCGTCACATAAAAGATAAGTCTGCAAACAGACATTGTATTAATCAAATACCAACACTGCCACATGAATCCAAGAAACAACAGGATAGAAATATGGATGACCGTTTTCTTGCTGACTGATCCAGTAATACGACCTCCATGTCTTTTAATCAAGTCTTCTGCTTCTTCTCTTTCCAAGCTGTAAGCATGGTCCAAATTCAAAACATCGTTAGTTTGACCACATGGAAATGACATGCAACAGGCATAGTCAAAGTAGCAAACAAGTGCAACATATAAGACAGCCTAGAAATTATCTTAACATGCACAAACAGAAACTACATCAGTCTTCTTATATATAACTGGGTAGAATACACTTATGTGAAAGCAGAAATACCTGTCAAGCGTTCCACTAATCACAAAAGTTAAACCAGCTAAACAGTTAGGAGCACCTTCAGGGACTTCCTGATGCCAGCAATTTAGATTCGATGTTAACATTAAATATCTACCAATTGGTATAACCAATTGAATCAGACAAATCCCATTTTCCATTTACCTTTTCTCCTTTGTGTGGAGGATCTTTCCTCTCACCAAAATTCATAAATCCTCCCCTTCCGCTACCTCTGCCCCTTCCACCACTTGGTGCCCCAGACACACCCCTACCACGACGACCTCTGCCACCAGATTTCAGAGGAGATTCAATATTCTTCACATCATCTTCATCACTTTCATTAACATCTACAGGTTTCTGGGCAATTACCCTGCCTGAACTGCTCTTCAATTTCTTACTAGGAGAAGCACCATTCTTCTTCTTGGGCACGGAAAAGTCATCATCTTCTTCATCATCCTCAACTTTGCGAACCTTTTTAGAAGGTGGGGCTTTCACAGATTGGACACCATCATTTTGAGCTTTTCTCTTTGCAGGAAGATCCTCTACTTCTTCATCCCCTTTTTGCTTTTGTTTATTTGCCGCAAAATACTTGCTAGTTTTCCTCCTGCCTGAACCTTCTTGACCTTCACGCACCTAATTATACCCAAACAAAATAAATAAACTACATGTCAACAACTCCCCTTTCTTATTAGAGAAACAACAAAAAAATAGAAGTTAAGAAAATTTACTATTTCAAAAGATACAATATTCTAGTTCAAAATACTTTCTCAAGAAAACATAACCTAACACAACCATTCAGCTTAATCACTCTCTATTAGACAATACTAACGATAAAAGAAAATCACAGCGACAAAACACCCTTATAACCAAGTCTGAAATACTGTTTTCATCAACTTCCCAAAGTTAAATTCTACGCTTTTCTTTTCTTTTCTCTGCAAAACAAATGAAGCCCATTAGCCATCAGCATGCCAGATCTTTTCATTCCAATCTTAAATCTTTGTACCCTAAACCAATGACATGAAACATTCATCCAGTAAGATATTAAGGTACAGTCAATCAACCAAGCAAGCATTTATCAAAACATAACATCCAGGCGGTATATAGCCTACAGGTGTTTCGGTCTTCGGCTCAGTTGGAGGAAGTTTCTTCTCAGCATCGGTAGAAGCATTGTCATTGCCTTTATCGTGTGCCTTCATGAACCATTTTCGAATATCTCGTTGCTACAGAAAAAGAACAAATTCAAAAATAATAATTTATTAAACATAATAATCTTAAATAATAACGAAAGAAAGCCCTAACTCACCATTTTAAGACTGAAATCTGTACAAAAATCACGACGTGATTAATTGACGCAATCTGGATAGAAAGATTAAAATCAGTAAGTAAACTTGTGGTTTAAATAATTGGAGAACAGCTTGGGTTTAGGGTTTGTCAGTGGAAGTTAGAAAGACAGAAAGGAAGGAAGAAGATTAAACCTTTTGAGGGCTCTGTTTTTGGAGACCGCAACGTTTCGGCCCTCAGAGGTTTCTAGCCAGAGAGACGACTGCGTGAGCGGGGGGAGGTGTAGGAATCACTTTTGTTTCCAAGTGGTGGTACCAGGGGTGTGTTTAATTGTACGTTTCAATATGTTTTTTTTTTTAAATATATATATATTTTATGTATTTTCAAATCATTTGTTAACTTAAAAAATTGATTTTAAAAAAATATAAAATTAGTATTTTAATGTATTTATTAGTAAAATATATTTTCAAAAACAAGTGCTAGCAATCTCTCAAATACTTTCTTAAGTTACGAGATCGCTCTGCCGTAAGATATTTTTTTCACAAGAAAATTGTATTTATAAATATTTACTATATTTTTATAGCTATTTTTTTAATTCAAATCAAAACTTTATGTATACATAGGCTATGAATTTTATGTATTATTAAGATTTTTTTTATAAATAATAACTAAAAACAAAATTAAAAAAAATCAAGAGACGCATATAAATCAAAATATTTAATCTTATAAAACTGAATATTTACCCCATTGTATTTGCTTAATTTATTTATTACAGTAATTTTAAACTTAAATTTGATTATGAAATTATTTATCAAATAATAATAGAAGTATATAAATACATTAAATTCATTGAATAAAAAACAATTACCATGCAGAGGTATACATATTTGAAATATTATTTTAAAATAAATATTTTTTATATTAAAAAATAAAACTCATCTATACAAAAGTAAAAAAAAAATCTCTTTAAAGACTAAATTCATAATAAAAAATCATCATCATTACACGTTACCCTTTAAAAACAAAGAAAATGAAATGTCGTTCAGTGTACTTGTTCATATATATATATATATATGAAAAAAAATTAAGATATTAATTTAATAAGCATAATTAAAATTCAAAATAAATTAATTTTAAATTATACAATATAAATAGAAAATCAAACAAATATAATTTCAAAATTAATATATATATATATATGGAAAAAATTACATGCTGTGCTGTGGTTCACTGCAAGAAAACGAAAAAAAAATGATACTCAAAACTTTTAATTGCTTGTTTTCCCCTGTTCATATTTCCTTTTTTACCCTATGACAAGCCCCATGATGTTCAACATCTGCAAGATCATTCTCCAATGCGCTGACAAGCTTTTAGCTTCGCACAATAATTTTGGAACTTTTGTGAGCTGATTTCAACTTCAAAAAAGGTTTCGGTTCGTCCTCCACACAGTGAGTCTGCATCTCTTTGCAAGTGCTCAAAAGGGTTTAATATCTTCGCAACCTATTTTAAGAAATGTAATATCTTTTTAATGATGTTTCAAAAATGTTTTTTTTTAAATATATATATTTTTTTAATTTTTTTTATATTGTTTGATTATTTTTATGTACCAAGTCAAAAATAATTTTTAAAAAGTAAAAAAAATCGGCGATACATTATTATTATATTTTTTTAATCAAATCAGATTTCACCCGGTTTTGATTATATGTAACTATATCAACTAACTCATATTTTGATATGAAACTCAACCTGGACTTAAGTCTTAAATCACTAAATTGACCTACCAGGAACTCTGGTTGCAAATATAAATCAAAAGATGCTGCTACATTGCAGGAGTTTCATGCAATAAATTTGTCACAAAATCAATGGTTAGCTACAATTTCGTGTGATATCCATAAATCAGAATAAATAAAAAGGCTTCCTCCAAAAAGTCCTTGTAGTTCTAGTCAGGGCACATCACGAAAAATGATCAGAAACGAACACAGCTTATTGAATCTCAGCAACTACTTATGAGGATCATCTGAAATTTCAAATTGCATTAAAAATGTATTCTACATGGAAATCTGGGATCTCAAATTGCACTACACTGACGGTGAAGACTTCTAGTCTGGTTGGTGACTGAATGACTTCAGAGCTCTCAGAAAAATGCATCCCTGGCTACAGATTAGTAATCAGATGTGCACATCAGAGTGATAGCACACCTAATTCACATGGGAAGAGAGAAGAAGCATGTCCATAGAAGTAGATAGCTAGAAATACTAAGTGGTGCTGTACCGGGAGAGATCCTACAGCAGGTAAAGCATGTTTATTGTCAACATCTCCAACACATTACAACGCATAAATAGAAGAAAAGGGGGCATTTAAAATGATTGATGACCTTCTGTGGCGAATAACATTCTTCCTTAAGCCAAGTTGTAAACCATGACAAAAGGCATCAAAACACTCCCCATCCACAGTTTCCCATCTTTCTCTTCCACTTCACTGATTGCTTTAACAACCTTTCCCTGACTGTCCTCCAATATCTGCAAGAGCTTACCTTCTGGGCTGTATTTGACAACTAAACCATGGGGCCAGCCCCCTATTTGAAGCAGGTAATGAATCTTCGCTGGAATTGGGAGCTTGAGCAGGAATGTCCTTAGCTTCGGGTATTGTGAGTTTATGTGGCGTAGAAGCTCCGACGACAATGGACTGCTACCCAAAAGTTTCCTTCTTCATTTGTTCTGACATTGTCAGGATATCCAGGTAAGATGGCTAAAACTTCTGAAGTTCCTGCTTTCTAACCTTTCAGCCAGTACTTGCGTAATCTGCATTCACAATTCAAAAGTAAGAAACAAGAAACAGCAGAAAAGTGGAACGAAATCCACAATTGCTCCTGTACGGACTTCACAGATGGCCATGAACATTTCATAATGACCTGGCACATAGCAGAAGATTTTTATTTTTAATTTTCACCCTGGAATCCTAGAATACTGTTGTGCTGCCATAAAAATTGACTCCTCTTTCTTTACTTTCAACCTGGGAAGACACTCATTTCAAACGAACAACTTTGATGAAAAAGTACAGCAAATCAAGAGTTAATTTCTTCAAAAAACTACTGCACTGACCATTGAGGTTAAATATTATTCAAACATCGCAAAATAGGGTGCCTTCTTTCTAGAAGTTAATAGCAATACGAAACAGGTTTCAGCCACAATGGTTCTCAGATGTTTTTCTTGATTGCGTGTCTCTTTGTTTAGCCTTTATTGTATGCAAGTCGAAATCAACAAGTGCGATTTTTGCTCTGTCTACTATACTTAAGGCTCAGGTCATGAGTGATGGACATATATAGCATCCTGGTAAAGGCAAAGGCAGAACTAAACACTTTTGTTTTCAGAAGGGCACAACGTAATATTTGATGTTTCTACTGAACCAAATCCATAGAGAAGATGCATGTTAGTACACCTTTTTTATGTTGATAAATAGTGAAAAAATCAACATTGACGCATGCATGTATGCAAACATGATGAATGTATCATGATGTAGGTAATAGTTGTTATGGTTGAAAGACTTAACGGGTTTCAAGCAAACATGATTTCTGTTCAGTTAGTTACTTTATAATTCAACCATAGTTTAAGTGTATAATATAAATCTCAAAATTGGCATAGCATTGATCCATCAGTCCAAATGATTCTTTCATTCATTTTCCAGTGACAAGTTTTAGAGGTCACCTCTAGAAGCTTTATATAGTGTACAATTTTCTATCAGTCAGTTTGGATAATCCAACTATGGATACCATCCACTATTCTAACACGTAGTTTGGATATCATAATAATGATACCAAACAAAGGTTTTAGTATTTTATAATGACAAGGATAAAAGAGAAGCAAGACTCACCTGCCTATGGAACCTTCACAGAACACAAAGAAGGACCCATCCTTGCTTAGGGACACACCATTTGGAAATTGAAGATTCCTCACAAGGACAGTGGTTTCTTTTGTAGCTGGACTGTACTTTAGAACCCTCCCACTGTTCTCCCCAGAGAAAACCAACTGCATGAAGTTCCTGAAAGATAATACTGTTAAAATCCATGCACATAAACCTCATAGGGATATTTAGCAAAAGAGAACATAAAACTGCTTCAAGAGAAAGCATTGCTGGAAATAGAGTGTCCCCATTTGCTAATCTTTCTACTGTTTCTTCTAGTGATCCTAGCTCTCATATGCTCAATGTTTTCATTGTCATCAGAACAAAGTTCTATTCTTTTACAGTATATAATTGCATTCTTTTTTTTTTCCTTTGAGAGCTTTAGGGGAGAAGTTTGCATCTCTGCAGGTTCAAGTTCAACAGTTTGTGCTAAGGAACCATAGTACAATTAGTAGGCATGCTGAATGCACTAGAGTGAAAAGCAAAAGACTACACAAGTAAACCTTGGGAAGAACTCAAATTTCCCAGTGCTTTTGAAAGGCCAACACAAGAAATCAATTTGGAAGCTTTTATAGCAAGTTACTTTGTATAGTACTAGAAATTGAAGCAATTTTCTCAACCAACAGAAATCAGGTTCTACTGATAGTTTATAATATTTTAGCCATGCATTTAGTTAGTTAAAAATTCACCACAAAACAATTTGACTTTGGAGAAAACATAAAACAGGATATTACAGTTTCAAAATCCTTACAAGTACCACTTTTTTCACTTGTCAAAACCTGACTGGTCAATCAATCAATCAATATATGGATGTCTGGACTTGTGTTTGAGCATGCATTTGCAAGTACATAACTATATATCAACACACAATCACATAACCGCTCTTGACAATGACTTCCAGTTGATTGCCAACATGGTCACAGAAGAGAACTGAATTGGACCTCAAGTTGCTCATGGAAAAACAGCAGGAAGTTTCGGTTAGGCACATGTACAGGAAAGGCAACTCATTCATTGACTGACTTTACAACTTGGGAGTGAACATGGAGCAGGTAAATCACCCATCTTGCCCACCCTCAGCAGAGCTTGTATAATTTAGCTTGTTGTGTTTCTGGTTCTTTTTCCCCTTATATCACCACCAGCCAAAAAGAAAGAAGGAACGAAGAGGAAGAAGGAAGAAAAACACACAATAACAGATATGGACATGCTCTACTTTCAACAAATCAGAGACTCCTCTTTTGAGAAGATGATATATTCTCCTCAACTAAATTGTTCTCTCTGCTTTCCAGCTCAAATGGTTTTTTCAATGTCTATTCAAGAGAAACATTTTAATGCATTTGTAAAGGCAACAAGAGAAATCCTGAATATCACATTTCATGTGCTACAAGATGGATACAATAAAATGCTCCTAAAATTGTTTAATATATTTGCTCGGCCTGTTCCATGCAAAGGGGGGAAAGGAAACATTTCTCTAAATAAATGGTTAGAAAAATTTAAATGCTAGCGGCAACCTACCTCCTCTGATATGTTGTACTGCTATCTGTGAAGTAAATGTTTCCTTCATCATCAATATCTAGATCATTGGTAAACCGCAGAGGGATCCCTTCTGCCTCATTTGCAAGTAATGTTGCTAACCCACCTTCTGCCCCCACTTTCATCAGCCCGAAATATGCATCTGCTATGTATAAATCACCAGTTTTCTTGTCAAATCGGAGCCCCAAAGGTCTGCCACAAATGTGCTCATTCTTCAAATAACTCAAAGGCGACGGTTGAGGATTACATATTTCTGATCTGAATCCATCATGAAACATTAAAAAAAATCCGAGTTAAAAGTAAAGTTCAAAAGATAACTAGGTGGAACCTGAATCAAGAGCGAAAACTAAAAACTGGATAATAGTTAAATAGATGGTTGATGAGAACAGATTCAGGCATCATATGAAGAGTTTCAGGTCTATATTTGCATCGCTTGAACACCCTGCTAGTTAGTTCAATGACGGACAATAGATTGACCTTGAGGGACATGAAATTCGCAAGAGCTTAAATACATCAGACACGATATTCATGGACTCTAATTGTGTATGTGTATTATTTTTCATTCTTTCTCTAATTGCACCTTCCGTATGTTTGAAGGAAGCAAAAAATTATATCAAATAACACTGGCAAAAGCTCAACAATCTCTAGCTGGATGGCATTTCACATTTTTATCTGTCACATTTAAGGTCATTTAAAACTATCATGATACTCCTATTATTCCAAGCAAAACTCAAGATTCTGCAAGAACAGTGAACAAGAACACCCCAAGCCCCAATCATAACACTCACCATCCTCGAGGGACTCAAGCTCAAAATTCAACAACAGAACAAGAATATAGCAAAAACACATTAAGAAAACTAGCTCGTCACCTTTTCCAAGCTGAATGATAACAGAAAACAGAAATAAAAGGCTGAAAAAGCTGACCTATTACTTGAAGTGTAAGCAAAATCAGTCCATTTTTGGCCATCATAGAAGAGAATTCTGCCATCGGCAACACCAGTGTAAGGACCACGACCCAGAGGGTCAAAAGCCATGCTTTCAGGGCCTTGAACTTGATTCAAGAACTTGATTTCTGATCTTTGGAGTAAGTTTTCTTCATCCTTCTCTTTAGGGATCAGTGACCAAGGAGGCATTTCAACTTTGTATGACTTGAAGTCTGGGAATCCTGAGATTGCACTCTGCTTCCATGGGTCTATGCCACAGTACAGAGCTAGAACGAGAAATAGTCCAGCAAGAATCCCGGTTGGCGTCATTGCCGAATGCTTGACTTTCCGGTTGGGGGTATGGCGCGTTGGGTGTATATTGGAGTCGAGGAGGGAGTGGGAGGGTGTTAAGTGGCTCACGAGCTTGCTTCTGTCTAGATTATTGTTTATTATATTACAAAGTGACTATTGAAGTTTGTACATATGGTCAGTCTGGTCCCTAAGTTAATTTTAAGTTTATGAAATCGCAACTTTAAATTAACTTATTATAAGAACTCCCTCCCTCTTCTAGATTTCGAGGGCTTAGATTTGATTATGTATAGTCATCATACTTATGAGACTTTAATAGATTGCTGGTCCCCCACCCAGGTAGGTGGCGATCCTTTGTTAGGTGAAGGGGATTTCCCATGGTTTGGTGAAGAAGGATTTCCCATCACAAGATTTTCGGATTCTATCGAGTTACAATTACTTTTTTTATAAAAAAAACAGGATTTAATTATATTTTTTTGTTGAAAAATTGAGTTTTTTTATTTTGAATTATTATATATATTATAATTTTAATATGTTAATATTAAAAATAAAGTAATCTTTTTGAAATATGTTTTTAAATAAAAAAACATGTAAAAAACAAAGATTACTATAACATTAAAAATCATCTTCGTTGAGGGTAGCAAGCCTAGCAGGCCCCAGTGGACAAACATTAATTATGGCTTCTAGAAGTTTTGTAGGGTGTTGCCAGCGCATGGCACAGTGACAGTTATATCTTTAAAGATACAGATGTTTTTCATCGTATTTTTTATAAATTAAAATATATGTACATACATATAATTAAATAATTAAATATTTGATCAATCTTCTTAAAACAAAATTGATCTAAATGATCTGTTTTTATTTTCTTTTTTACTTGAAATGAATTGCAATATATTTTTTAAAAGTTTATTTTAGTATATGTATATTAATATAATTTAAAAATACTATCAAAAATATTATTTTTAAAAAATATAAAAACATGGTTTTTTGAAAAGAAAAAAAAAGGTTCGCGAGTACAAATTTACACTCAAGAATCAACTATAAAAATTTAAAATATAACTAAGAGAAACTTTAAAATTTAGTACATAGTTGCTATTGGTTTTTAGAATGATGTAAATCTCCTAGTTGCCGTGTTTGAATAAAATGTTTTTTATTTAAAAATATATTAAAATAATATATATTTTTTAAAAAAATATTTTTAATATTTACACATCAAAATATTTAATTTTTTTTTTTTAAATATCCTAAACGTGCCTAAAGAAAAAAAGAATCTCCTTCCTGATTGTTTTTACGGCCATATGCCTATATCATAAGATGTCGGCATGAGAGAGAAATATATATTTAAGTGGATACAATAATATGATATCATGTATAACCAACTATATAATATATTAAACTAATATATTTAATCCAAATTATACGCATTTCCATGAATATAATATAAAACACATTAAACTAGAACATTTATTCCAATTTCCCTGTTGATTTTTTTAGTTTGATTAGAATTCAAAACAAATCCAATAAATATTATAAAACTTAACAATCACAATATATTTTCACTTTATTTCATACACAACATATATTTTACATTAGAAAAAAACAATAAGATATACAATACAAGTTTTATTAAACTTGAGAATTTCTCTCATAATAAGATAAAAGTTGAATTTAATCTTCCCCAGTTGAATTTAATCTTCCCCACTGCGATCTGCGTTGATCTCATCGAGGATCACCACAAGAGCTATTATAAATGCATAATCGACATTAGGATACACCGTCACTCCAAAATTATCAGTTTCCAAAACCTTACTCTTGAGAGAATGTTTTCTATGCATCTGCATTTACATGATACAAACAATGTTAGCACAAGCTCTTATGAATATAATATTTTTGATTAATGTAGGATATATTAATTAGTTAGAAGCCTTTCAATAAACTAAATTAGTCATGAAAGAATATGTTTTTTTCTTATTTTTTGTCCTTCTTCGTATATGTTTTTTTCTTATTTTTTGTCCTTCTTCGTATATGTTTTATCATTAGATAATTGCAATCTTATATTATTATTATTATTATTATTATTATTAAATAATCTAAACTAAATTAATGAGAGCATCAAACTTACTTGTGCAAGCATGGTTTTGGAATCTCCAAGAAGTATAGAGCAGGAGCTCTCGCCGTAGCCTCCTTTGACCTTGAAATCAGGGCCCCCTCCTTTGCTGTTAGGCAAGAATATATCTAAACCAGTCTTGTACTGGAACAGCTTTGATTTCTTGGCTGTGAAAAGCAGATCTTTATCCTCCTTGCTTTCTCCTCTGAAAGCTTCCCACCTGCGATGCAAGCTCACTACCTGGAGAAAACGATGAACACGCAGTGAGCCATCTCGTTGAAAAAGAAGAAGAAAACAAATGAAACGCTCGATTAAACATACCTTCTGCCTGAGATTGACAAGGGTGTTACCGGATGCATCTTTCATAAAGCGACGATCATGCAGGGTTAAGAGCTTACTCTTGACATGGAAGATGACGGTGCCGTTAATGTCAGCCACCTTGAAGTCATTTTCTCCAAGAGTCAATAGCTTTGTGGAGACGGCGAGTTCAACAGGGTAGTGTGCCAGGTACTGTGGCCCTATCACCATCACCGGATGCTCCACCGGCGGGTACGTTCTCATAGCAGGAACGGGGTTGCTTGATGCTTGCCCAGTGGCCATAATCACAATATTACTTGAAGAATTATGCAGAAAGAAGAACAGTTAAATTTCTAGATCACGCAGGTCTAGATAGTTTTAGAAGAAGTTTTTGAGAGGAATGATGCCTATAACAGTGGGGAACTGGGTTTGCAGAGATGGTTTTTGAGTACTTTTTCCTGTGAACAAATATCTGGGACAAAAAGTTTTTTCCATCCCTGTTCTGCGGCTTCATATAACATCAGTCCTTAAATATTTCTTCATTTCTATTCCATCCTTTAATTCTTTAAATTATCTCTTTTAAAACCGGGGCAACAATTGATTTTCAAAACTATTTTTATATTTTTATTCTGAAATAAATCAAACCAAAATATAAACAGATTGATGTGCTGTACCACTCATACAATAACATCCCACTGAAAATTAAAATTATAGTTAGAGATTACGATGGCGAATTACACTTTTGAAGACAATATTTTTTTAGAAAGGACCAATATTGCCGTGTGAAACAGTGAATTTAGATATTATTTGACATGGAGATAAGATAGTCCCAGAAGCCAATAGATTATACTTCCGAGGCCCGATTGAAAAGACGAGCGTCATCGAGAGGAGACCAATTATGGTGTTCCACATTAGGTTTTGTCGGTGGAGCATTTTGTTGTCTTTTGTCTTCTTGCTTTTAGATTTTTTCTTTTTCGTTTTTGTTTTGGAAAAATGAGTTTGGCTTTTCAATAGGAGTAGGGAAATCTTACCTGCTTCACTGATAAAAGTTTCCACCCTGTACACGATCTCACCATCGGCGTTGACTTCGGATCTCGGAAAGTCACCATCCATGGCCGCTTATTATGCTTCAAATTTGGGACACCTTGTTAAAAAAATAATATAAATTATATTATGAAGTTTCACTTACATGAATCTTATCATCTTCATTTTATTTGATAAAAAATCAAGCATAAAGTGATATGAATCCGTGCAAGTTTCAAGCTCAAAAACGCTTTTATTTGAGAGAGTAAGTTAGAGAATAATATAAATTATATTATAAAGTCTCACTTACAAGCTTAAATTTTTAGATAAAATTAAACTTTTACATAAAATATTTATTTAACACCCTATCTGCTCTCTCAATTCAGCTCAAAAAATAAAGGAGATTGAAGACTGCATGCCTTTGTTTATCGATTGCAAAATGATCTGTTTTTCTTTTTCTTTTTTATTTGAAATGCTTTGCAATATTTTATTTTTATTTTTTGAATTTATTAAAATAATTACAAAACACTATATTTTTGTATAAAACATGGCTTTTTGAAAAAACAACGGTGGCGACGACAAAATTACTGTAAAAAGTCAACTTTTAAAATTAAAAATATGTCTAAAAGAACTTTAAAATTTAGTATGAATTTTTTCTTTTTCTTTCAAGTGATGTTGAATATCTCGGATGCACTGTTTGAAATCGTTGACTACTTCTAAAAAAAGGCAAATCCATCTCCTTCCTCACTGTTTTTATGGGCCATATGCGTATGCCTTACTCAAGTTTGTCAATGTCTTAATTAATATATTTCAATTTTAAAGTTTATGCTGCGATCTGCGTTGATCTCGTCGAGGATCACCACAAGAGCTATTATAAATGCATAATCGACATTAGGATACACCGTCACTCCAAAATTGTCAGTTTCCAAAACCTTACTTTTTAGAGAATGTTTTCTATGCATCTGCATTTACATGATACAAACAATGTTAGCACAAGCTCTTATGAATATAGAATTTTTGATTAATGTAGGATATATTAATTAGTTAGAAGCCTTTCAATAAACTAAATTAGTCATGAAGGAATATGTTTTTTTCTTATTTTCTGTCCTTCTTCGTATATGTTTTATCATTAGATAATTGCAATCTTATATTATTATTATTATTATTATTATTATTATTAAATAATCTAAACTAAATTAATGAGAGCATGCATCAAACTTACTTGAGCAAGCATGGTATTGGAATCTACAAGAAGTATAGAGCAGGAGCTCTCGCCGTACCCTCCTTTGATCTTGAAAATCAGGGACCTCTCCCTTGTTGTTAGGCAAGAATACGTCTAACTGAGTCTTGAACTGGAACAGCTTAAACTAGAATAAGAGATATCAACCATTCTGGACAAAACAAAACATAACAAAATTTACAACCTTGATCAAACATGGGAGAGAAAAGCCGTTCTTATCAAATTGTAATTCTTTATTTGGAGTTTGTATAATATTTATAGAACATATTTCTTTTGAGAAATAAATATTCTGGCATTTTATTGAGCCCTTCAAAGTCTGTAAATTAATATAACTTTTCAAGATCCAATTTTTCAAACTTAGCCATCATAGACCTTTTCAAAATTTCAGATATGTACCATTGTAAATCAAATCATCTATATATAAGCATACAAAAAAATATTTCTCCCCCATCTTCGTTTTTAATAAAAGTGTATGTTAATATGGAACATCTTTGAAATCTTTCCTTTTTACAAAAATAACATTTTCAATATAATGGAGCTTTCTTACGCTATATATAGAACCTTTTTCAACTTATATACTTATTACCAAATTGATAAAAAAAAAATAAAATAAAAAATACATGTTTTCAATAGTCTTTATGCAAAAAAGATGACTTTGGTCATTAAGTGAGCTTTGATCATCTACTAGTTATGATGTCCTCCACGAGCTTTCCATTTTATCATCATTTTTACCATCTATCTAAACAAAATAAAAATAAAAAAGTAATAAAAAAATGAAGGCCCCCACCCACATTTCTTTTTTACTATATTTTAGTTACACATGTTTAGAAAATAAAAAAAAATCAAATGCTAACAATGTTATAAATACATACATTAAACATTGAAAAATTGTAAAATGTACCTTCTAAAGGTAAAAAATAATATGGAGAAGTTGTTGAGATTCTAAAATGGTGCGAATTGGAAAATCAATTCACTCTCTATACCGATGAGAGTACACAGTGTCAAAACCAGAAGTTGATTCTTTAAATTTTTATAATTTTACATGACCAAACTTGAAAATTATTAAAATTAGATTTTACCCGTGCAAAATTAATAAACTAGTACAGAGTGTTTTTTGTGTACTTTTTATCATTTAGTAATTTGTATATATTGAAAATCTTGATCTTGAGATATTTCATTTTTTCATGTAATTGATTTCTTGATTTATATTATTTATCTTTCTTATTTATTTATTTAAATCACTAATTGATTATAATATTGTTGATTGTTTTTATCAAATTTTAATGTAATTTAATTTATTGACCGAAATTGTCAATATACAATTAAAAAAATATACTTATAATTTTATGATCTCTGATTTTACATTATATTTTTCGTGTTGTGTAAAAAACAAAACTAATTTTGACAACAAGCAACAAAAACTCAACCTGATTCCTTCTTTTCTTTCTTTTTATTTTTAGTCCATTTAGTATGAACACTTAGAAATGGGAAATGGATGTGTACTGTCTCGTCTTTCTTTAAACACGCGGTGAACCGGACAAGGGATCAGATGAGACGCGTTTCGCCATTCTGAAATGCAAAAAGATGCTCCAAGTTGCCTTTCTTAAGAAGAGAAAGGTGTTGCCATTGTTGATTATTTTCTTGAAATGATTTACAGTTGACTCTTTTGTTTATTTATTATTATTTTCTTAGCAAACAAGCAAATGGGTTTTACAGAGATGTGCATCCGCCACCAAAGGAGCAATGCCATTATTTAACAAATCCAGCGAAAGCTCTCCTGAGTTTAACTTTTATAAATAAATACCCAGCCACCCACAAACGCCGCCCGCCGCCCTCGTTTATCGAACTTTCGAGGAAAGACAGAGCCATGTTATTTTATTTAGGGCGTGCTATGCCACGGGTTATTTGGCACTATAAAATCCACACACCGTTCCTCTCAAAGACCACTTCTGTAACCACAATCAAGACCTGCATAATTTAGAAATCTAGCCATTTTTCTCTGTTTCTTTCTTCAAGTAATTTTGTGATTATGGCTACCGGGCAAGCACCAGGCAACCCCATTCCAGCTATGAGAACATACCAGCCGGTGGAGCATCCGGTGGTGGTTATAGGGCCACAGTACCTGGCCCAGTACCCTGTTGAGCTCGTCGTCTCCTCAAAGCTATGGACTCTCGGAGAAAATGATTTTAAGGTGTCCGACATCAATGGCACCAACATTTTCCAAGTCAAGAGTAAACTCTTAACCCTGCATGATCGTCGTTTTATGAAAGATGCAGCTGGCAACTCTCTTGTCAATCTCAGGCAGAAGGTATATATTCGTTTTCTTCTTTAAAAATCTAGCCTTCACAACAATGATGAATTCTAAATTTGGTTGCCTCTTACACGAGATTGAATACAATCAAACAACTTTATATGTTATCATCACTGTCCATAAATGAACGAGATTGCTCGCTGCGTGCTCGTCGTTTTCTCCAGATAAGGACCATGCATCGCAGGTGGGAAGCTTTTAGAGGAGAAAGCAAGGAGGAGAAGGATCTGCTTTTCACAGCCAAGAAATCAAAGCTGTTCCAGTTCAAGACTCAGTTAGACGTATTCTTGGCTAACAACAAGGGAGAGGTCCCTGATTTCAAGGTCAAAGGAGGGTACGGCGAGAGCTCCTGCTCTATACTCCTCGGAGATTCCAATACCGTGCTTGCCCAAGTAAGTTTGATGCTCTCCTTAATTTAATTCAGACTCCTAATTTAATAGGTAATTAGTATCATATAAACTTTTATGTTGATCATACTAATATTTTTCATTTTGTATAAATGCAGATGCATAGATTACACTCTCTCACGACTATGATCTTGGATTCAGATAGTTTTGGAGTGACCGTGTATCCTAATGTTGATTATGCTTTCATAGTCGCTCTTGTTGTGATTCTTGATGAGATCAATGCGGATCGCAGTGGAGAAGATTAAATACAATTTATTTATTTATTATTATTATTTCAAGAAAAATCTCCAATTTTTATTGTTTTTTTACTGTAATTCCAAGAGATACCAGTCATGGTTTCCCAGATTGAATGATCAAATCGAATGAAAATTATAATTGTTTGCTTTCTAGCCGTCAATTGTTTCCATTTTTTTTTAAAAAGGGCACGAGCTGGAAAGATGGCCTGCACATCGGACCTAATGTTTTTTTTTCTTAAATAAAAAACAAGCGGAGTGGAGTAGTTGAGCTTGGAAGGCCAGGCTCACTCATTTGCTTTCTATTAAAAATGGGCAAACAATTTTTTAAAAGGAATGGATTAACCATGAAAGGTGGTTCCAAAACTAAGATTAAAATTGATCTTTAACCTTTGTTGGAATATTGTTTTATCATATCAGATATGCGAGAGCATGCAAATCATAAAAATCCCAACATATATGGTCATACGTGTAAAAATTATAATGAAATAAAGTTCAATGATTGAATTGTTAAAGGGCCTAAAAGGAAAGAAAATGGGTGTGAACAGTTTTATATGGGGGGCTGAAGAGTGTTGCTGCAATGTTTTCATGATATTTTTATTTTATTTTATAGGGTTAATTCATAAAATCATTAGCTTTTGTGATATATCATATATACAGCAGCATGCAAATTAAAGCAGAATTCTACACAACTAAACTAACTTGTAAAGATGAAATTAAATAAAATATAATTCAATGCATGTTTAACACTGTATTTCAAAAATATTTTTATTATATTTTTTTTGTTATAAATTAGTTTTTGGGTATTTTTTTATTTTAATGTGACGGTGTCAAAAATAATATTTTTTAAACATATATTTTTGAATGAAAATCAGTTTTTTTTTTAAAAAAAAAACAACTCTATCCATATTCTTAAACCGGAAATCATTGGTTACAAAGTGTTAAGGATACAGAAAGATCTAATAATTTTATTTTATTTTATTTTTTTGCAAGAACTCGGGTGGACAGAGCTGATTAAATCTCCTTGATATCTAGATAGATAAAGTTGATTTTGTTTACTAGATAGAAAAACCATCTCCTTGATCATGCTTACGGACCATATGCCTCTATCTTTCTTTTTATATGTAAAAGATGCTCCAAGTTGCAGTCTTTACGAATAAAAATAAAATTAATTGTGATGTCATTGTTGATTTGTTTCTTTAAATTATTTTACAGTTGACTTTTTTCTTTTGCCTGTAATCGTTTTTTAGAAGAAAAAAAATGTATTTAGTTGCTGTATTTGGTTATTTTTTTGGATAAAAAATGAAAATAGAAAGAAATAACTCTTGTATATCTCAATATGTTTTGACATGAGAAAAACATAATCTCAAGATATTTTTAATATTTACTGTTTTTATTCACTCAACTAAACATATTTATGTTATTTTCAATACTTGTTTCTTGAGAAAACAGATTGCGTGCTCGATACCCACAGACTCCACCCATCCCCCTCCCTCGCACGTGATATGCCATAGGTTGATTGGCACTATAAAATGCGAACACCATTCTTCTGAAACACCATCAAGACCTGCAAAATATAGAAATTTAACTATTTTTCTTTCTGTTTATTTCTTCGAGTAATATTATCTTAATTTCTGTGATTATGGCTACTGGGCATGCACCAAGCAACCCCGTTCCTGCTATGAGAACGTACCCGCCGGTGGAGCATGCGGTGGTGGTGATAGGGCCACAGTACCTGGCACAGTACCCTGTTGAACTCGCCGTCTCCACAAAGCTATGGACTCTTGGAGAAAATGATTTTAAGGTGTCTGACATTGACGGCGCCCTCATCTTCCAAGTCACGAAGAAACTCTTAAGCCTGAATGATCGTCGTTTTCTGAAAGATGCAGCCGGTAACACCCTTGTCAATCTCAAGCGGAAGGTATGTTCATCTGTTCTTTGTCATTTGTTTTCATTTATTTAATGAAAATAAATATCTGTGGATAATGTTTTATAATGGTAGCATATTATTATCACAAAATCTTATAAAACTCGAAGAAAAACAACAATGATATGATGAGATGGCTTATCGCTTGTTTAATTTATCGTCTTCTCCAGATAATGAGCTTGCACCAAACGTGGGAAGTTTATAGAGGAGAAAGCGATGAGGAGAAAGACAAGCTTTTCACAGTCGAGAAATCAAAGTTGTTCCAATTAAAGACTGAGTTAGACGTGTTGTTGGCTAATTACAACGAAGGAGAGCTCCCAGATTTCAAGGTCAAAGGAGAGTTCGGGGAGAGCGCCTGCTCTGTACTTCTTGGAGATTCCAATACCATGCTTGCTCAGGTGAGTTCGATGCTCTCATTAATTTAATTTAGAGTCCTGAGTTAACGAATATTTATTACAAACTTAACGCAATAGCCAGCAACCATTCCTAATTAAGAAACATTAAATATAGTTGTTAGGATCTGATGTTCTTTTAATTTCAATGATTGTTCACTTTTTTTCAGTTTAATAAGAACAATAATAAAAAAAATTTGAGACCAAATCTATATTTTATAATAAATATACATTGTTAAACCTATTTGAAGACTCATTAACAAAACTAATTATTTCTAAAATATGACAATATTAAGATGCATAAGAGACACTCTCTCGCAAGTGCTATTTTGAATCCAAATACTCTTGGAGTGATTGTGTATCCTAATGTTGACTATGCATTCATTGTGGCTCTTGTGGTGATTCTCGATCGAATCAATGCAGATCAAAATGGCGGAAACTAAATACAACTTGTATGGTGGTTCTTGATGACATTAATGCAGATCGCAATGGTGAAGATTGAATATATCTTATGAGAGAAGTTTTCGAGTTTAATAATTCTCTTATTGTAAAATTAAACACAATGCATGTTTTATTGCTTTTCCTTGATGTAAAAATGTTTGCCTTGTGGATGACATAAAGAGTAAAATACATTATTTTTGTTAAGTTTTATAATATTTTTTGAATTATGATCAAACTTCAAAATTAAAAGATAATTTGGAATAAATGATCATTCAATAAACTTAGTTGAATAACTTAAGTAAAGAACTAAAATTTGCGATCAACAACCTTGATTAATAAAGTAAGGAAGTTTGACATTTTTGTGTTTGTGTAGATAGAGTGGGCTAGTGTGAGGGCTAAGTGTCAAATTGATAATTTTTCTTGCATTCCCTCTCCCGAGAGCCCAAGTATCATATATGCCCCCAAAATAAAGAGCTGAAAATTATACTAAAAGAAAAAGACCTATACCTAGCAAGATTAAATGAACACCTACAATTGTTGTCATTTTAGGTATATCTTACCATACATAACCAATAAAATGGAACAAAAAATTTAACGTTGACTCAAAAAACACGTTAAAAAGCAAACACGATGAATGAAACGCTGAAAGTGATGTTAATACATCATGGATGCATTTTTTGGGGGTTTTATTTTTATTTGGATATCCTTACAAAATCAAGTTGGAAATTGACAGCATCATCATCAAAGTTAATTATTTTGGGTGCATGCCCATAATGCAACTCAATGGCTGCTTAAAGAAAAGTCCACCTCTTTGATAAGGTCAACCTGGAGAGAAAATCACATGGAAAAGGGATAGCATAATAATTAATTAACACCCTCCTACAAGAAGTGGAGCCATGGGAGATGGAAAGGATAAGACACGGTATGCAATACGTGGTGAAACGGACAAGGGATCAGATGAGACGCGTTTCACCATTTTGAAATCCAAAAAGATGATCCAAGTTGCCCTATTTAAGAAGAAAACAGTGCTGCCATTGTTGATTATTTTCTTGAAATGATTCACAGTTGACTGTTTTGTTTATTTATTTTTATTTTCTTAGCAAAAAAGCAAATGGGTTTTACAGAGATGTGCATCCGCCACCCTCGTTTATCGGGCTTTCGAAGAAAGACAGAGCCATATTATTTTATTCAAAACATCTAACCTTATTTGTCACTATAAAATTCACACGCCATTCCTCTCAAAGACTACTTCTGCAACCACAATCAAGACCTGCATAATTTAGAAATCTAGCCATTTTTCTCTGTTTCTTTCTTCAAGTAATTTTGTGATTATGGCTACCGGGCAAGCACCAGGCAACCCCATTCCAGCTATGAGAACATACCAGCCGGTGGAGCATCCGGTGGTGGTTATAGGGCCACAGTACCTGGCCCAGTACCCTGTTGAGCTCGTCGTCTCCTCAAAGCTATGGACTCTCGGAGAAAATGATTTTAAGGTGTCCGACATCAATGGCACCAACATTTTCCAAGTCAAGAGTAAACTCTTAACCCTGCATGATCGTCGTTTTATGAAAGATGCAGCTGGCAACACCCTTGTCAATCTCAGGCAGAAGGTATATTCGTTTTCTTCTTTTGAAATCTAACCTTCATAGCAATGATCAATTCTAAATTTGGTTGCCTCTTACACGAGATTTGATATGATTCAACCAATATAAACACCGAGGATAATTTGTGTATTTTTAAAATTGATGAATACAATCAAACAACTTTATATATTATCATTACTGTCCATAAATGAATGAGATTGCTCACTGCATGCTCATCGTTTTCCACAGATAAGGACCATGCATCGCAGGTGGGAAGCTTTCAGAGGAGAAAGCAAGGAGGAGAAAGATCTGCTCTTCACATCCAAGAAATCAAAGATGTTCCAGTTCAAGACTCAGGTAGACGTATTCTTGCCTAACAACAAGGGAGAGGTCCCTGATTTCAAGGTCAAAGGAGGGTACGGCGAGAGCTCTGCTCTATACTTCTTGGAGATTCCAACACCATGCTTGCACAAGTAAGTTGGATGCTCTCGTTAATTTAATTTAGAGTCCTAATTTAATAGGTAATTAGTATTAAATATACTTTTATGTTTATAACATCAACCAAAACGGTATTCGTATTTCTTTTTTAAAAGTTCAAGTTCCAACCCGTGTTTTATAACAAATGAAGATGGATGTTTTGTCAAACCTATTTGAACACTCGTATTTATAAAATTATGAAATTTGAGTTATATTTTTGGTTGATTTGGAACTTCTTCCGTAAGGCTTTTAAATAATTAATATTAGTTATTTTAGCTTAAAAAATGGTATCCTTTAAGTGTTCATACTAATATTTTTCATCTTGTATAAACGCAGATGCATAGATTACACTCTCTCACACGACTATGATCTTGGATTCTGATAGTTTTGGAGTGACCGTGTATCCTAATGTTGATTATGCTTTCATAGTCGCTCTTGTGGTGATTCTTGATGAGATCAATGCGGATCGCAGTGGTGAAGATTAAATACAACTTATTTATTTATTATTATTTCAAGAAAAATCTTCCATTTTTATTGTTTTTTTTACTGTAATTCCAAGAGAAACCAATCATGGTTTCCCAGATTGAATGATCAAATCGATTGAAAAATGTAATTCGTTGTCGTCAATTGTTTCCCTTCTATCCTCACTTTTTTCATATGTTTTTGCATGGTGATATCATCACGTGTTTTAGAGTTATGGTAATATTCTTAATCATCGCACGAACATGGTATCAAAGGGTCAATGAAATCGCCACCTAATTGTTTGACTTGATAACTTTCAATTGTTTCCATTTTTTTTTAAAAAGGGCACGAGCTGGAAAGATGGCCTGCACATCGGACCTAATTTTTTTTTTCTTAAATAAAAAACAAGCGTAGTTGAGTAGTTGAGCTTGGAAGGCCAGGCTTACTCATTTGCTTTCTATTAAAAATGGGCAAACAATTATTTTAAAGGAATGGATTGACCATGAAAGGTGGTTCCAAAACTAAACATTAAAATTGATCTTTAACCTTTGTTGGAATATTGTTTTATCATATCAGATATGCGAGAGCATGCTCATACAAAAATCTCAACATATATGATCATACTTGTAAAAATTATAATGATAAAATTAAAAAGAAATAAAGTTCAATGATTGAATTGTTAAAGGGCCTAAAAGGAAAAAACAAATCGGTGTGAACAGTTTGGAAAACAGTTTAATATGGGGGGATGAAAAGTGTTACTGCAATGTTTTCATGATTTTTTTTTAGTTTATAGCATTAATTCATAATATATATATATATATATTATTTTTTTTGTTATAAATTAGTTTTCTTACAATCGAATGCAAATTAAAGTAGACTAAACTAACTTGTAAAGATGAAATTAAAATAAAATATAATTAAGTGCATGACATTACGTTTTAAAAATATTTTTAAAAAACTTATTTATTTATTTTTTTGTTATAAATTAGTTTTTTGGTATTTTTTTAAAATAATATATTTATAAATAAAAATCATATTAAAAAACAACTCTAATCACATTCTTAAACCGGAACTCAGTGGTTACAAAGTGTTAATGATACAAAAAAGATCTAATAATTTTTCTTTTTTGCAAAAACTCGGGTGAGCAGAGTTGATTTGGTTACTAGATAGAAAAATCATCTCCTAGATATCTTAATATAAGAACTTGATTTGGTTACTGGATAGAAAAACCCATCTCCTTGATCATGACCACATGCCCATATCTTTATTTATATATACGTAAAATGGACCGGGTCCGACACGGTTAGACACGGCTCACCAGCAAAAGATGCTCCAAGTTGCCGTCTTTACGAATAAAAATAAAATTAATTGTGATGTCATTGTTGATTTGTCTCTTTAAATTATTTTACAGTTGACTTTTTTCTTTTGCCTATAATCGTTTTTTAGAAGAAAAAAATGTATTTAATATTTTTGACATGAGAAGAACATAGTGTATAGATATTTTTAATATTTTTGTTTTTAGTCATTCAACTAAACATATTTATGTTATTTTCAATACTTGTTCCTTGAGAAAACAGATTGCGTGCTCGATACCCCCATCCAACCACAGACTCCACCCGTAAGCGCAAAAGAAACCTTCGAAGAAGAACATAGCCTTTTTATTTATTTATTTATTTAAGGACATGATATGCAATAGGTTGATTGATTGGCACTATAAAATACGGACACCATTCTTCTCAAGACCTGCATGAAGTAGAAATTTAGCTATTTTTCTTTCTGTTTATTTCTTCGAGTAATCTTGTCTTTCTGCGATCATGGCTACTGGGCATGCACCAAGCAACCCCGTTCCTGCTATGAGAACGTACCCGCCGGTGGAGCATCCGGTGGTGGTGATAGGGCCACAGTACCTGGCACAGTACCCTGTTGAACTCGCCGTCTCCACAAAGATATGGACTGTTGGAGAACATGAATTTAAGGTGTCTGACATTAACGGCACCGTCATCTTCCAAATCACGAAGAAACTCTTCAGCCTGAATGATCGTCGTTTTCTGAAAGATGCAGCCGGTAACACCCTTGTCAATCTCAAGCGGAAGGTATGTTCAATTGCTCACAAAATCTTATAAAACTCAAACAAAAACAACAATGATTCAAACTGAATATGATGAGATGGCTTGTCGCTTGTTTAATTTATCGTCTTCTCCAGATAATGAGCTTGCACCAAACGTGGGAAGGTTTTAGAGGAGAAAGCGATGAGGAGAAAGACAAGCTTTTCACAGTCCAGAAATCAAAGCTGCTCCAATTAAAGACCGAGTTAGACGTATTCTTGGCTAATCACAACGAAGGAGAGCTCCCAGATTTCAAGGTCAAAGGAGAGTACGGCGAGAGCGCCTGCTCTGTGCTTCTTGGAGATTCCAATACCATGCTTGCTCAAGTGAGTTCGATGCTCTCATTAATTTAATAAACAGCAACCATTCCTAATTAAGAAACATTAAATATAGTTGTTAGGATCTGATGCTCTTTTAATTTTAATGATTGTTCTTTCAATATTCACTGTTTTCCATTTTCCCCACATTATCTATTTAATATTTTTCAATTTACCTTCTTGTTTTTCTTTGTACTTTCAAAACATATACAGTTCAACGTTTAATAAGAGCAATACTATTTTTTTGAGAGACCAAATCTATATTTGATAATAAAAATACATTGGTAAACCTATTGAAGACTCATGAACAAAACTAATTATTTCTAAAATATGAAAACATTAAGCCCTCTGATTAATTAATATATCCAATGTTATTGTTTTATTCAAGAATTGTCTTCATGATAGCTCATGCTGATATCTTCTTACCATGTGAACGCAGATGCATAAAAGACACTCTCTCGCAAGTGCTATTTTGAATCCAGATAGTCTTGGAGTGAATGTGTATCCCAACGTTGATTATGCTTTCATCGTGGCTCTTGCGGTGATTCTCGGCCAGATCAATGCAGATCAAAATGGCAAACACTAGATACAACTCTCATGGTGGTTCTTGATGACATTAATGTAGATTTCAATTTTAATAGCTCTTTTATTGTAAAATTAAATACATGCATGTTTGTCTTATGGATGACATAAAGAGTAAATACATTACTTTTTGTTAAGTTTTATAATATTTTTTGAATGTGTTTTGAATTATGATCAAACTTAAAAATTGATAGATAATTTGGAATGAATGATCATTCAATGAACTTCGTTGAATAACTTAAGTAAAGTTTGTTTTGAGTATTTTGCAAAAGGATAAATGAATTGGGTCATCTAATTTTCATGATGAAAAACTCAATAATAGCTTAATTATTTCAAAATGAGATTTTTATTTTTATTATTGTTTTTTAGGTAGCCAACTTTGTAAATAGAAAATCACTAACCATATATTAATACCTCAACTTTAACGTCATAGACTAAACAAATTTGACAAATATATGAAAACAAAGTCAACAAATTAATTAACTCAATACTATATTTCTTCATTTATTTTTCCTAATTGGTAGTTGATTACGCAGCCCCCGAATGTTTATTGGAGGAGATTTAGTTGATCCTCCAAATAAAATTGCTAGGTATTATCCCTGAAGATGATGAACTATGTCGAAATTCATTTTTATTCTAGGACAAGATGTCCTCCTATTAGATTATGCATCGAGTTAAATTTAAACCTCACTTAATCTAGACTATTTAATTTTTATTTATCACGGAATTAATGATAATACCGATGGCATGGTAGGTTTAACACCATTTTTTCAGTGTGACGATCTCCGAAAAGTGTATTTTATGAATCGAGTGAATAAAATTCTAATTGTCTTAGACTTCTATGAAGGATGCATTCCTTGACTTGAACTCGAAATCTGTTGTACAAATCACAAGTTTTTTATCATCACATCACATCGTTTGTGAACATTTAACACCACTTGTGAATATTTAACGCACCATCTTTGTGATCTTTGTGTTTTAGGGTTTTTACTAATAACAAATTCTTTTGCCATTCATTCACATATGCATTAGCTGCGTTCATTACGTATTTTCCAACCAGGCTTCTATTATCATTGTCGGAAAAGAACATTTCCTGCATCCATCCACTAATTATTTATATAAAAAAAAAGTCAATTTAAAATTGTTGCAGATGCAACGGTGAATGACTTTAGCCAGATGCAATCATCACCATCAGCATGTATTGATTTGGAAAAGAAAACTGCGAGGGTCATTTTCCAAAAGGAATTTGCTTAATCATTTCCAGGAAGTCCACTTCCAAGTTCTACCATTATACTTGCACATGTTAAATCAAAGGAAACTAGTCGGTCGCCAGCTAAGCCATGGAACGGAATGGGTTTTTTTTTTTATTTACATAAAAAACAATTATTCAAAGCAATCATAACAATTTGCACAAAAGAATTCTTGTCAAAATTAAAAAACAATCATGTAACTAATTTTCTAAATAACTATGAGATTTTAAAAAATAAAAAATAAAAATAACTTGGGTTGGCTAGAGTTGTGAGGTTCGGATAATTGTTTAGAAAAAAAATCAAGAAAGACTATAATGTCAAATTCCCAAGAATCTAAATGTAGAAGAATGAAACTAGAAGAAGAAGAAAAAAAGACCAAAAAATCAAACTAACACACTCGATTTGAAAAACAAAATCATAAAGTCCAATTCCAAATAAGAATGAAATTGAAAAAATAATCAATTTTTTCTTAAAAAAATTACAAAGCTACAAAAAAAATAACAATTAAAATAATAACTAAAATTGACATAAAAACAAAATGACATGAAAACTTTCAATTTTGATTAGGCCAAGGTGAATTCCAAAGAAAGAAAAGAGAGGGAGAATATTGTGATTGCCTAATTATTAACCATCCTACTATAGACGTTACACATAGAAGATGATGTGATGTTTCATATAACATGATGGGTGAGCATTTTTTACATACCGGCCTAGTTGGTCTACCCATCCACCCTAGTCCAATATCATTTTTTAGTTTAAAATGTAATTGTGTTACATCAAATTGATTTTGTTTTCCTTGTCCATCCTATTTGATATTGAGAGAGAGAATTTGTTTAAGTCTCATATTCAATCCCCTAAACTCTAATTCTTATAATTAAATTAAATTAAACTTTATCTTGCAAAATCAAGAATCAAATATGTGCGAGAACATTTCTTTGACATCTCGAGATATTCATACACATGCATGAAAAATAAATTGCTACGATCAGTCGCAAATCAAAAAAAATAAAATCACAAAGGACCAAATAAGAAGTAAAACAAATTAGGGTATAAAGATATAAAAAGATCCTATATACCAAGAACAAAGAGAAGAATCAAGATATTGAAGATTTTTAGATTTTTTTTTAATTTAAGTAATTGTTACTATTACAAGTTATATCTTTTCAAAAATAGGGGAAAACAGAAGAGAACATTTAATATTATTATAAAGATGAATTAACTATTCTAAATTGCGGAAGATATTATATTATATTATATAATATCTATTTTGACGGTAGACAAACATTTTTGTTAATTTAATTAAAAATATTGGTGGTTTTAAATTGCATTATTTTAGTGTGCTGATATTAAAAAAAAAAGAAGTTATTTTGATATATTTTTAAATAAAAAATATTACAAAAATCAATCATACCCAACAATAAAAACAAAATTGAGCATTAGAATATTAAAAAAATCCTTGAAGAAAAACACTAGCTGAACAGAGACAAAATTTAAAACTTGTCATGATGGCGGTGAGTAACGTTAATTTACAAGTAAGACTAAACAGCTTAGAAACAGCCAAACTGATGATGAATCCTATGTATGTTTACGGGAGCTCTCATCACTTGAATGTTATAAATGAGGTTGTTTATTATAGTACTAAAATATTTTTTGATTTTTAAAATTTATTTCAGAAAAAAACTAAAAAAGTTAATTTAAAATAAAAATAAAATAATATTTTTAAAAATATTTTTGAAAGATAATGCTAAAAAAAAAGGCGTTAATAAAAATTGGCAGTATCCATCAAATTTTAAGAAACAATCCGGGCCATCCATCGACGTGCTCGATGACAAAACTGGCCTCCTGTTTTTTTAACAGACAAAAAGCCGGCCTCTGATTGTGACCTTTGAGTCCAGTCGTCTACTATGACTTTTTATTCATTTCATGACTCGTCACGCCCACCCTTTATCTCTCTCCACTCTCTAGGCTCCACTCCTGCCATCGAATTATCCGAATAAAATTATAAAAAAGAACAAATTAGGGCTCATAAAAATAAATAAATAATGAAAAGGTAGCCAAAGACAGGATCACATTCCCTCTTATATTCTTACAGACAGACAGACCCATTCATCTTGATTATTATTATAATGTTTATATTAGCTAATTGTAATTTATAGTCAAGTTGGAAATACTTATTTAAAATATATTTTGTCTTAATTTTAAATATTTTTTTCATTATTTTAATGTATCAAAATCATCTAAACAAACATACTTATAAATACAAAACTCCGACTAAACATGAAACCGTGCATTATTTTTTTTTACTTTTTATTTTAAGAGAACAATATTTTCTCTCATTCATTTTTTATATTTTAAGAATAAATCTTTCATATTTTAAGTATCATTATATATATAGTTTAGGGGGGGGGGGGGGGATCATTTTTAAATTATATTTCCAATCATATTATCAAATACACGAGATGTGGAGTCTTATTCTTTTTCCACAAAGATGCGTCCTTGAGAAAAGCATACATTATATATTCGGTACTCTGATAAATATATTTTATTTGAAATTATATTCAACTAATTTTAAAAAATATATGTTTTTGATATCAATATATTAAGACCATTAAAAAAACAGTAATTTTTTATTTTATCTTCAAAAAAACTATATTTTCAAAACATTCCAAGAAAACAAAAGGTTACAGCAATCTTATTGAGAAACCATATTATCATATATATATATATATATATATATATATATATGAAAGAGAAAAGGGGAAAAAACCGAAATTTCCGGGAAGAGAAGGGCTGGAAAAAAGGGGAGAGAGAAAAAACAGCAGTCAAAATAAAACAAAATGCAAAGAAAAATCAAGGAGAGGTGAGGTGACCCCAAGAAAAGAATGAAACTAAAAAAGAAAAAATGCAAGGAAATTACATGAAACTCACCTGGATTTTCTTTCTTTTTATTCTTTTCTGCCAAACAAAATATATAATAATAATATTATTATAAGAGAGAGAGAGAGGAGAGAGGACGACAGAGAGATATACAGGACTCTTTCTTTTTCTTTCTAGCTTGCTTTTTATAATTTATCCTCATCATCCTATTATAATCACAGTTGCCTTCAATTTTCTTGTCAAACAAACACCACCCAGAAAGCGAGTAAGAGAAAAGGAGAGAGTTTGATGGCTCGTGCTATGGGGATGGGTTTGGGTTCATCTTCTTCGGCGGCTGTAGCGGTTGATAAAGCAACAAGCGATCTTTTAATCGGTCCTGATTGGACTATGAATATTGATATTTGTGATTCTGTTAATTCTAATTACTGGTAATTTCTTTTCTTTTTTTTTCTTTATAGCTCGTCTTTCTTTTTTAGTTTTGGTGTTGACTTTGATGTTCTTGCTGTGAGTTTTACGTTTTCTTTTTTTTAATTTCGATAGCCTGTAGGTTTTCTGTATTCTTTGTACTTGTATAGGTATGTATGCACGTATGTATGTATGCGTTGCGGATTCTGTTTCTGCAATTCTTTTTGGTGCTGTAGCTGAAATTGAAAGCTTAATTCTTTGTTATTTATCAATTACTTTTTTGTTTCTTTTCTTTGAAAAAAAACTTGAATTTTATTAGAAATAAAGATTAGTTTTTACGAGTTATGTTTTTTTTTTGTAGCTGGGTTTTGTGATATTAGTATGTAGTGTTGGTTGATGTTTTTTTTTATCAGGCAAGCCAAGGATGTAGTGAAAGCTTTGAAAAGAAGGTTGCAGCACAAGAGCCCTAGAGTCCAACTACTTTCTTTGACGGTACTTTTTTTCTCTTGAATTTAGTAAAAAACAAATTTCTTAGATTTTCATTTCCATTATAGTTTTTTGAATTTGAACAGTAGAGCATGTTTGTGAGAATATATGTTTTTTTTTTTTTAATTTTGCACCACAACATGCATTTGAATTATGTATTTAGGATTCGTGGAAGCTGTTGTTTAGGAAATTCCGTTTCTTTTTTGGTGTTTTTGGGGCTGAATATTTGAGTGCAAAATTTACTTTGTAGCTTCTGGAGACAATGGTGAAGAACTGTGGTGATTATGTCCATTTTCAAATTGCTGAAAGGAATATATTGGGGGAAATGGTGAAAATCGTAAAGAAGAAGGTAACTCCTTGATTTTCTTGCTAGATTCATTTCTCCATGACTTGCAAGTTTTCTATTCTGATATGTATCCATTTTAAGATCTCTGTTGAAATTCTTTTGTTGGCTTTTTAACCATCAGAGACAAGTTCAAGTGTTAGATACCACACTATAGATGGTTGTCATTCAGAGTCCTTTGTAGTTGTAATCTTGTAGCCATTCTGTTTCAAGATAATAATATTGAGCTCCAGCAATGGAAATGATAAAATTTTAGCAGATTTATCTAGTAGTGAAGTGGAGTTTTGCATATACAGTAAAGAGACGGAACCATTTGTGTTGTAGTTGATACATTGTTATGCTGTGTGTTCTATGGAGATTCCGATAAGGGTTGTCCTCAAACCTTGTAATTGTGCCAGAAAAAATGGTTCAGGAGGAGTGGCAATCTGATACAGGTAAGAGTATGATAGTAAGCAATAGTTTTGTCCCATCTTAACTAGGATAATAGATAAAATATTATATGATTGCACTTCTTGGTGTCTTTTCAATAAAAAAAATCATAGTGTTTTCGATGTTAAATTTCCCAATTCCATTGTCCTAGGCCTCCACTGGTATCAAATAAGATGAACATAGTTGGTTTTGCGCGAGAATTGAAACCTTGATTATTGAATTTTTCCTCATCTAATCACTCTTACAATATCTTCAAAAACACTAAAAAGGGGTTAGAATGGTGAGGCTTTGGTCTTAATTTAACATATTTTAATGGGATGTGCAGACAGATATGCATGTGAGAGATAAGATTCTGGCTTTGATTGATTCTTGGCAAGAGGCATTTGGCGGGCCTGGAGGAAAACACTCTCAGTATTATTGGGCATATGAGGAATTAAGGGTCAGTATTTATTTGATCTACTCTTGCTGGGTTCAGTATGTGCATGAATTATTTTTGTATTTAGTTGACTTCGGAAGTGGGACTATAATCATTGAATGCTAGGCTGATAAGTCCCAGATCTGAACATATTTCCTAGGTTTTGGATCCAAACAAATATTGAGGTGAACTGTCAGTTTTTGAATGCTAGAAAGATGTTCTCTTAATTTGATCAATGTTAAAACTAATGCATGATTCAAAATGAGTGTCATCTATTAAAGAATAATATAAATCATATTCTGGGGACTCACCTAACAGTTTAAGCTTTTAGGTGAGAAAGTTCCTTAACATGGTTTCAGAGTCTTGTTGACCCAACGGTCACAAATTCAAATCTCACCACCCCCATTCTATTTAATAAAAATCAAGCACAAGGTAGTGTGGGTCCATGTAAGTTTCAAGTCCAAAGATTTTCATTTGAGGGGATGTGTTGGAGAATAATATAAATCATATTATGGGGCCTCACTTAATAGCTTAAGCTTTCAGGTGAGATGGTTCCTTGACACCATCGATGCTATAGAAGAGATAATCAAACAAGATACAAACCATTCTTATGGAGGGAATATTGTTCATATGCTCTTAGAGCCTGATCATAAGTTTTTTCTTTCGTAGTAATTAAATTACAAATTATGCCAATATTACATGGAATATATAAAGAAAAAAAATAGTAATGGGGTGTGCAAATGGCAGCGTGCTGGAGTGCAATTTCCCCAGCGTTCATCAAATGCAGCTCCAATATTTACACCACCTGCGACCAATCCAACATTGAGGCATACCCATCCTGGTTATGGAATGCCTAGTAATTCTTCTAGTAGACTCGATGAAACAATGACCGCAGAGATTGAAGGCTTAAGGTAAAGATCAATGGCTGGTTTGCACTTTGTATGTCTGGTGTATTCTCCAAATCTCACGTTGTGTATTGCTGATATTTTTCTTGATTATCATAGTCTATCAAGCTTGGATTCCATGCGGGATGTTATAGAACTTTTGAGTGATATGCTTCAAGCTGTGAACTCTAGAGACCGTGAGGTATGTGCAGTGAGCTTTTTACCTCAGTAAAACAAGGGAGTTCGATATTTGAGATGTGGCACTGCTTCTGTTTCAGGCTGTTAAAGATGAAGTTATAGTGGATCTTGTCAACCAGTGTCGATCCAACCAGAAAAAGCTGATGCAGATGCTAACCACAACTGGGTCAGTTGCTGTTTAAATTTCAATTTTGCTGAAAACATGTTCTTGATATAAGATAGGTAGCTACATGCTTGTCTTATTTTCTCCATGCACACTCGTGTTGATCCCATGCAAGTCTGGTGCATGAATATTTGAGTGTCTTGGTTGTGATACAGGGACGAGGAACTTCTTGGTAAGGGTCTTGAACTAAATGACAGCATGCAAACCTTGCTTGCAAAACATGATGCTATTGCTTCTGGCTCTCCTATGCCAATTCAAGTTACTAGTTTTAGCCCCAAATCAAGTGAAGGATGTTCCTCTGACATCAAGCCAACTGAAGCAAGAGATGTCAGCCCAAGATCTACAACTAATTCTGCCATGCCAGTTGCTAATGTGACAAGGAGTGCAATAGATGAAGAGGATGAAGAGGATGACTTTGCGCAGCTTGCGCGCAGGTACTCATGCTTATGAAAATAATCTTTTTTTTTTCATGGGTGATGTGAACTATTCATTAGCACATTAATTGCATGTGGGGTATTGCAGTTCATGAGGCAGTCACTAGGTAGGAAATAAACCATTTACCATTACTGGAGGCCAGTATGATGAGGCACTAAAGCAGTGATTGCTGGATAAAAGACCACTCAGTTTATTTTAAATTGGCAGCTGGCCAACATTTATGGAGATCTTACAAATTGCTGATCCATTTCCTTCATGCTCTGCGTCATGGATTTTTACTAATTTTTGGTTATAATTGCTCTTCTCATGTACTGTGAACACAGGCATTCCAAAACACAGTCGAGTTCATCTCAAAGCTCGGGTGGAACAAATGGAGCTCTTGTGCCAGTGGATGTTGGCATGCCCACTGCATCCACCTCTTCCTCATGCAATACACTGGCACTTGCTGATCCACCTCTACCAGCTAAATCCATGAAAGAGCAGAATATGATAGACTTTTTGAGCCTTGCTTTGTCAACAACATCAACCACCCCTCCCACCCCGCCAGTCTCCTACCAAACCATGCCTCAGATACCTCCTTCCTCCAGCACACAAGGTTATCCCTATGCTTCTCAAACTTATCCTGTAAACCAGGGGCCTGTTCCAAACAACAGCTATGTCGTTCCATGGGCCCAGCCTCAAACTCAGCAGCACCAATCACAACCTCCATCTCAAACCCAGTTACAGCCTCACTCTCACCAACATTTTCGTCCTCCATCACAACCACAGCAACAGTTGCAACCTGAACCCCAACAACAATCAATGCCTCCGCCTCAGCCTCAGCCTCAGCCTCAGCCTCATTTGCAGCATCTATCTAAACCGCAATTACAACCTCAGTTCCAGCCACAGTTGCGACCTGAACCCCAGCAGCAATCAGAGCCTCAGCCTCAGCAACCTTTGCATCATCAGTCCCAACCGCAATTACAACCTCAATTCCAGCCACAACATCCTCAGTACTCATCTGTCTACCCACCTCCACCTTGGGCAGCTACACCTGGATATCTCAACCAAAATCGCACATCTACTACAAATAACATGTTTTCATCCCCCCAGCCCAACTCAACTGCATCTTATACTCCCATGCAAGCAGCTAGACCTATGCAGCAATTTAATTCCTTTCCCACAAGAGTAGGCAATGGATCAGCTATGAATGGTGATTTAAGTTCTGCTTCCAGGGTACCTGCTCCTCCAGGACAAAAGCAGTCCTTTGTTCCCTCTTACAGGTTGTTTGATGATCTAAATGTTCTCGGAAATGCAGATGGAAGGTTTAAAATGACTGGCAGCACACCGCCAAGCTTATCAGGATCTTCTGGCCATAGCATGGTGGGTGGAAGGAAGTGAAAAGCTAGTGAGAGGGGTATGGGGTACAGACTGAATATATATTTTTTGTGAATATGTCCAACGCTGGTGAACCATTCAGTTTGGAGTGTCCAAGAAAGTTCTTTAGATGCATCTATACGAAGGCTATTTAGATCGAAGAAGATATAGCTTTGCACTCTCATTGATTGGTTGTAAATCCAACTCTTGTGTAGCTTTTGTTTGCTTGTCTCGATACTTGTCTATGATTTTTCTCGATATATGAAACTGATGCGAGTTTTAGTGGTTGAATCTCCAATAACATGAATTTTGGGAAGCGGTTCATTAATGAAGGCTTGTTTCTTGGCTTCATCACTTCCTTTTCCAATGTATCTGTTGAAATCTCCCATATATAGAGAGGTCCAGGACGCTTCAGAGGTCAATATATGGCATAAAACTCACTACTATATATAATATATTACCATTTCCTCAATTTACCACCCTATGCTTATTTCAAGGTGAAGTTGCAAGAAAAGATTTGATTCCTGTGTAGCAACTCAATCACAACATTATTTGCCTGCCAAATGACTGGATGCTTCAATTTCATAGTGATTGAAACAGCTGAGAATTTTACAGGGGGCAAGCTCGATAAATTAGTTACAGGTTATACAATGGCTAACAAAGACTATGGAAACGTAAACCTGATAAAATACAAGGAAATGGACAAGTTAAAACCGCTGCGTTTCAGGGGTATGACAACCAGATTATCAACCTCTGTTTGCAACACTCTGAATTATGTAAAGACAGGAGGGTAGTGTGCTTCTTTTACAAATGAACAAGGGGAGGGAAGGATCAATGAGCACACCAAAAGGAAAAGAAGATGAGCCAGCAAAGAAGCTATTTACACACATTTTGCCCATACCATATGGCCAATACCCATAGAAAAATTATTTGCCAAAGCACCCGCCTGCAATATGTAGAACAACCCTCTCATCATCTGACGCTTGGCACTGGAAGCTAATGAAACATGTAGCACAAGATTCAGGATGCCAAATCAATGTTTCGGCATAGATAGAGGAGGTGATGGTGTGGTAGATCATCACATCGATATGATAAATTGAAGTCATTTACTGACATCAGTGACATTAACGGATCATTCATGTGCTTGTTCTGCTGCTGCTGCTGCTGCCACCGCAGCCAAAAAGACAACTTAGTCAACGAGAATGGAATTGTGCTTTCATCTTACTAGAGTGTTGTCATCAGCATAGATTGAAAATGAAGCATCAGTAGCACCGGCAGCAAGGAGTACTTGGTAAGGATGGAAGGCGAGGCAGCTTACAGGACTGATCTTCTGGCCCATGATGGTTAGGTGGTATCTAATGTAGCCTATTTGCTCACCATTTAGACTGAATAATTTAATACTTTGTTTTGCTGATCCACTGGCAATAATAGGGGCGTGCCTATGAACAGATAAAGCTGTGAGTGAGCCCCTGTGGGCCTTGATAGTGAAACAGGGAGCCATAAGATTTCTCATGTCCAGGAACTTCATGTCACCGGCCTGAGATGCACTGACAATCTGAAAGAAAGCAAGAGAAAAGAAGTTCATCGCATGGTGAGATGCAAATCCACCACCAGTATCGAAAAGTGCACATAGTTACCTTTCCAGGATCAAGCCCAGGTTCAAAGCCAATCCCCACCACTCTTTCTACATTCTCAGTGTGTGGCCGAGTAGCACAAACAAGCCTGGCATTAAAAGGGGGACAACATCTCAACAGAAAGGCACACGAAGTGTTGCATCTTTTTGAGACTCTAATTAAGGTTACTCAATACTCTGATCTAAAATAAGATGGATATTTCATCCTAACCAGTAATGCTAGATATAATGGGGTGCAACTCATGACTAGGTTTTTATTAGTAATTTCATCAAGTGATCATGTCATAAAATGTACATTCCATATTTTGAAAAAACTTTCCCCATCACAATTGCCATATTATTTAGTAATAAAAAATTTGTACATCCCTAGCATTAGGTTAGAACAAAATCCCAAACATGTTTCATCAGCGTACACCCCCATAACAGCTCACTGAAATGCCTCAGAAACCAGCACTTGTGTATTTAGTGTCAGTATCATGTTCAAGGTAGCAACAGTATACAAGAATATCAATATTGTCAAGAATCTATAAACATTAACACCATGCCAGAGCTAGAGGGACAATTTACAAGCAGTGCTTACATTTCAGGTATCCGGACATCATAGAGCTTGACAGATCCATCCACAAAACCAGCAGTAAATTGACCTCCATGAACTTCAGAAGCAGACTGCACAGATAAACATAGAGGATCTTTCAACACGATAGACAGGTTACCAATAATAACAGCAAATATTACTATGTAGAAATGAAATAAAAGATTGTTAAAGAGACGTTCTAAACAATTGTACACAATATAATAAGCATCTTTCGATTGGGACAAGATTGTTCTAATGCAAACATAATCTTTTCCCATGAAAATTTTTGGTATCCATAAGAATTCAATTTGAAGGTGAAATTATTGAAACATGTATCAAGAGAACCAGATCACTTTTATGCCGGGCAACTATAAAGGCTTATTCCCAATGTGATTGATACAAATTCAAGGAGAAGAAACGAAACCTACACAAAGCTTCTATCACTCTAGATAAAGGACAGCAGTCCTATTGTAGAGCTGGAAAACAAGCAGAGAAGAAAACTACTGGGAGGGAGGTGAACTACTTCTCCATTATGGTTGGCTTACACCAGGATTATAACACCTGGCCCGCCATTTTGCTTTCACCATGGAGGAAATGATCGTCCATATTCAAGATGGCATAGCATACCATATCTTTTATTATTACAAATTACATAATTATAATGGATGAAAGAACACAGACAGGGTTAAATAGAGATTTATGTAGCATTCTAAGAACAATGCTTTTTGGTCAAACTAAAGCAATATACTCTCACAACCTCAGCAATTCCAGAAATAAAGAAAAAAAGTTTGATCAGATGGAGTCTAGGTGTTGCGCATTCAACTACCCAAATAACTGGGAAGAAAGTTGAAAATAAATATTCTAGGAAACAAGATCCATGGAGCCAACTGCAGCTAGATATGATCAAAGGCTGGGTTTCATCCAGTTGGAAACAGTTTTCAGCAAACCTTTATATTCTACAGTTTATGATGTCAGGGAAAATCTCAGGCATGAATAGTTAATAGTTGAAAATCAACAATGGATGATAGTAAATGATTGTTTTTGTGTTCCAGACTGCTTTTCAAATTGCTTTTTATCTGAAAAGGCATCGAATTGATGATTTAGATGTGCAGTGTCAAAAAATAAAATAAAAACAAATCTGAAAAGCATCATTTTGATGCATTTTTAATTGAAAAGCACCCTGAACCACAATACCAAACACCCTATATGACACCACTTACCGTCTCTAGCAACCATCATCGTCAGAAATGACATGAAAGGCATTTGTTAAAGCCCCATGAGACAATCACATACCAGCATAATAGAAACATGCATGATAACCTTTTTTTTAATGTTATTAGACTGCAATGCCAGCTGTAGTGTTATGTGAGTGCCTACCCAATCAAACAACTAAGCAGTAAATAATCAGAAAGTGAAGGAAATGAGGAAGGTCAAAATGCCATGACAATGAAAAAAACTAAGTGACCCATTTTACATTTGTGGATGAAATATTCATGCTTTCAGAAGCTCTATCATTTTCCTTTCAAACACACCTAAATCATTCCCACATCCACAAGCACACCATAAATAAAAAACAAAAGGATCTCTTTCAAAACCACACAAAATGCTTTAAATTTGCACCTCCTACTAATAACTTTGTTCGGCTACTGTTACAGTATCAAGAGAATGATACAATTTTTCAAAAAACCCAGGATACATAACTCACCATCGCTGAGACGCTGCAATCTGAAGACGAAGGAATGGAATGAATAAGCTGCTCTTTATCCAAGTCCCACATCATGATGGATGATATCTCACCAGAAGCATACTGGTGATGCAACATTATAATTGAAGAAACTATTATGAACATCAAGTTATGTGTGAAAACATTGCCTAAAGATAATCTTGGAGCAAGTATATACCAGATATCCTGATTGTTGTTGCCAATCCACAACAGCATTCAAACTCCTCACACCAGGTTTATGACCTTGGATTGAAGAAAATGCAGTAACAAGCTTTTGCTTACCATTCACAGTGTAGTCTTTCCAAATTCGTATACTTCCATCACCTACAGCAAAAACAAGCACAGCAAAATGATTCCAGGCACTCGAATGTCAGAAGACCAATGTAGCCACCATGAGATGGATTTCTGATTGTAAAAGTCATTACATGAAGCAACAAGAAGCAAACTGTCATCAAGCTCATTTACAAGACAGAGCTTAGAAATTCCTTTGTCTGGAAAATCATGATTATCGAAACTATTGAGAAGGGAAGCTTTCTCGTAATTCCATACCCTGCAAAGAAACAGGCATCACACATCTCAAGACCAATATCAGAGATGAGATGAAACAAATCTGCCTATCACAATTCACCAAGGAAAAATAAAACAAAAAAACATACTCTGCCTTTTAGTGATTACCCAAAGTCTTCCTGTTGTACCTCTTTAGGTAGAACACATGCTGATTTTTTCTTACTAGATAGAGAAGGTAGCAGAGTAAACAGGACTAAATATGAATCTGAGTAATGCATGCAAATTTTCCTACTACTTAAATCATGGCATCAAACTATGCAGTAAATCCGTAACCAGACTTGACATGTCAAACAGATATAACCATGTTAAAATAACACAATATAAAAGAAATGTGGACTAAAGAATGGCTTGCCTAATCTGTTCATTCTCATCAGCGGCAACCACAATAGGAGAGAAAGGCTGTAGCAAGGCTGTCTTTGTACCAGTTTCAAACTTCGTATCCCAATTATCAATTCTATTATTAAGGTTGCTAACAGCTGACCAGGAAAATGAAAATTTCATCAGCTCAAGTAAAAATTAAAACTAAAATAAATACATAAATAATAGATGAGAAAACAAATAGAAAAGCCCACAGGAGTGCTGGCACATTGCAATGCGCTCCAGTGCAAATTTTTCCCTCTCTTCTCTTCTGACTAATATTTCTTCAGTATCATCTGGCACGGTGAGAAGTGGCTTTGAGAAGTGACCACAGCTCCAATTGTAGATGGTTGAAGGAAGCAAACTGCGTTCTGTGCCCCCAGAAGACGAAACAGAACCCAAAAGAGGATCTGCTAATCCTGAATCTGGAAAATTCATGAGGTGCGGCCTGAACTCCAAGGAGCACACTCTACGTATTCCTGTCAAGTAACTTAGTCGAGGAGGGCTGACAGGAGGAGTTCTGAATGGTAGATGACCTGCCAAAAAATTCCAAATGTAAAGATTTTAGAAGATCAAAAGATGAAGGTGCAAATGACTAAAATGACAAAATCAATTGCTTAAGAGTGATACAGCACAGTAACAGTAAAAAGACTTAAGGAAGAGAGTTACCTGCATTCATGTCAAGCCAAGATGATGAACGAGTCATCCCGGCAACACTTGGAGATGGAGATGAAGTTTTTGGATCACCAGGGTGTCCACCACTACCAGCGGAATTTACAGATTTTGTCACCACTTGCTCAATCCCAATAATGGACAGTACCCTTCGACCAAGGCTTGCTATGCGTGGAGATGGATCCTTGGCCAAAGTAAACATAGCTAGTACACACTGGGAATATAATGCATTATCTAGTGACTTTGGCCTTGAATGGTTTACTGCCCCATTGCTGACAATGTCATTCAATATACCAGAATCAGAATGCTGAGATGAATTATCAGATAAAGGTGATCCATGCATGATTCCAGCTGTAGTAAGAGGACTACTAGTGGATACCCTACCATCTCGAACCATGGATGAGTTGTCACTACCAATTCTTGTCAAAGGGCCAATTTGAGATGAAACAATACTTGCGTGTGGCACGTACTGATTTGAGTTGATGTATCCACTACCTGTAGCTTTTATATGGGCCAAAGAGGGTAGTGAATTGAGCAGAGAATTAGACTGGGGTTTCCAATATGAAGCAGCAATTGACTTAAGGTTCTGTTTGTGGCCAAATGCAAAGCGTGCCAGAGCTGAACAAAGACAATCACTCAAGATTCAATATTGCAATCCCAAGAAGGCATTAAAAAAACATGAAACAGTACAGATACAATTGAAACAATACAGGAGGCACTGAAACGTTACCAGTTCATGAATATATAAGCATTAAGTAGATCTGTGAGCAAAGCAATAGGATGCAAGCCCAGGATCGTCCAAGCTTGTAAGTACACTCACTGGCTTTGGATAATGTAATATATATATATATATATGTATATGTATATGTATATGTATATGTATATGTATATGTGTATGTGTATGTGTATATGTATATGTATATGTATATGTATATGTATATGTATATGTATATGTATATGTATATGTATATGTATATGTATGTCTGTATGTATGTCTGTATGTATAAGCCCTCAAAATTTTACTTCATGCTACCAACATGAGAAAACCATTTTCCCATGATAAAGATAAAATTAAAATTAGGCGGCAAAAAAATGAGAAGAGTAGGTTGCCTTTACAGGTATCCATGCTCCCTACTGAATCATGCATTTTAATTGTAATTGAAAGCATATTAAAAAAAAGATAGAAAAATAATCCATCAAGTATAGAAATACAAATTGATAGTTATCACATACCTACAGCAACCTCTGCCCTAACCAGTGGACTTCCATCAGACACAATGCTTAATAGACTTCTAATAATACTAATTTCAGCTCTGACTTTTTCATCATCATAACACTCATCATCTCCAGTAACACCATCTCTGCAGACATCACCGCCAACATCAAGCAAGGTGGCCAGTGCAAATGCAGCTGAAGCCCTAACCTGAAATGAATGGCTTCTGTGTTAAGAGGCTAAATAAATAAGCACACTCAATAAGAACTGCCAAGGAAAACAAACTGATAAAGAGGTAAACCTCTGGTTGGGGCACCAACAGTAGAAGAGCACATATGGCAGGGGCGTCAGCCTGCAAGCCTACCATCTGAGCCTCTGTGAAATCTTCCCACAGCTTTCCGAGGCAGAGGCAAAGCCACTGAAGAAACAACGGTTCAGTTTGAGTATCAATTGGCACAGAACCTCGTAGGAGCCTCAAGCACACATGAATTAAACCAGCTTCAATACAGGCTTCCTGACCCCGTCTGTGCCCATCAACAATAACAGCTAAAACAAATGCAGCCATTGCCCGCTGTTCTGGGTATGTTTCCAAGCTATCAAGAAACCTAATAAAATATGTATGTCCCCCATCCTTAAAAAGGTCAACCTGGCATGACTGAGAACCACAAGATGGACTTCATAAGTACTTTGGTAGATATGATTGTGAAAGAAGGCAAGTAATTATGACAGGGGTGAAATTTACAAAAGTAACATTTATGAAAAAAGAATAATAGCCACAAGAAGATTTAAGAACAAAGGCTCATGAAATATAATTTCTTGTAGTGGTAAAATTACCAGTCTAAGCAATTCAAGTTTTTTAAATTATTATTACACTTTTGTACTCTTCATGGGTTTGGAAAACATCATTTTAGCAAATTCAAGATGTATGGTAGGGGCATCATTATTATTGCATCTTGTGTCAATTGAAAATATCGTTTTAGAAATAATGCCCCAATGGCAAAAACTCCCTGTTTGTATTTTAAAGTTTCTAGGTAGCTAGTATACATTTTGATGATTATGTGCATCACTGGAAATGATCATTTTCCACCTTTCAATTGATGCTAACAAAGTTTCCAATATATATAATACAAGTGAAGAATATTAAACTCCAATAACTCCGCAAAGACCAAGAACATTCAAAATGTTGTCTCATTTGCCACCATACATGCAATGAATTTGTCAAAAAGCATAAGTTAAAAATGTACCTTATCTAGTGCTAGAATTTTTGTCCATATGAATACAAGAATTTGCCTTAGTTCTGGTGTTGTTGTTTGCAGCAGCTTCAAAACATATGGAAATATTCCGACAGATAAAGCCTAGAAAATCCAAACCCATTCAATAACATCATAATAATAAAATCCCAACCAATGCACCCTTGTTCAAAAAAGAAAAATCACTAGCACCAAAGAATTCAACAGTTAGTAACTTAGTACCAGATCTACTGCCCAGGGTCCCATATCAAGAAATCTCCCCAGAAGGACCAGTGCCCGAAATCGATGGCTTTGACTAAGCAGAACCTGTAGATAAATAAGTAAGAGATGTCATCATATAAAATGTTAGCGACTAAAAAACAGAACAAAAGAATAGACTTTAGCTACAGCAGGCACATGTAAAATCAAAACTAACAATAAAGCATTTTACAAGTTTATTTTTCATACTTACAAACTTAAGGGAAAGCTGCTTATAATGTTCTTGAAATTGACATGGGTTTAAGTGTCACGCACCTGAAGAACAATAGGTAACTGCTCAGGTGGCTTCTTATGTTCAGAGCCATGGTCCAGCCACACCTCAAAAGCCGTCAGTTGTTCAGTAAAAAAAGGACTCGACTGAAAAAATACACATGTTGCTTAGACATGATTAGTTTTTATGCCTTGGATGGACAGCATGTAATTGCATTAACAAGTAAAATAAAAGAGTTTGTATTCTTCCAAAAGCATATGATAATCATGCAGAAAGGAATTTCATTACATTTCAGTGTAACATAGTATCAGGGAAGCAAATGAAACACACCTGGAATTCTGAATTAGGGTCCTCGACCATGGATGGAAGCTGTGAGAGGCAAATTTCAGCAGCCATATCCCATGCATCCCTGCATTGAACCTTAGTGAAACAGTGATAAATGGATACACAAACACACCACAGAATTAACAAAATGAGCATCTCCTCATGTACCACATATGATGCTGATGTGTTGGTGGCAGCATTGGGTGAGAAATTGGGGAACAATTTGCCGAACGCATAATTCTTTCAGCAAGTAAGAAATTTCTGAACAGGCTGGCAACTAACAGATCTTGTCTGAACAACCTCTGAAAAAGACCTAAGGGGTAAATCCAAGTGTCAGCTTTGTGTACCAAAGTGCACATATGACAAATCGAAAGGGCATTATTTACTAAGAAGAAGCTACCATGGGGAAGAACATTCCAAGCAATCGTGTCTGTCACTGCAGTAAAGATCCAGTTCAATTCTCCCAGAAGTGTTTTACGATCATTTTGTCGGCCAGGAATTTTATCAATTAATGAGTAGTCAAGGGAGTCACAAAGAAGTGAACGTCTGTAAAACCTGTGGTGAAGAGATCAAAATAACCAAATGATTAACAAGTATCTAAAACAAAAATCATCAATGACCACAATTTCAGGTATGAACCACGTGAAAGCTCCAAATATCAAGACAGCTTGATATAGTGCTTAGATATTCCTTACAAAGCCAACAAACAACAAAAGAATACAGGGAAATCACAGGCAATAACAAAATGTAATTATGCACAGAGCAACATGGAAAACCTTTTCCAGAAGCCAGGAAGTTGCTATATGAAAGAAAAAGAAGTGATGAATTATAACAAAAACTAAACCAAACAAAGACACCAGCCTGACCATTTCAACGCCATCTTGATAGGAGTTGTGAGGCATGAAGTGAATATGTCGGCTGGAAATTCATCACTTTGTGGCAAAGTCTCATGTGCTTCACAGGCTGCGAGCAGAATGCAATCCCTCGTGGACCCAGCAGAGCCAGAAGCACTCCAGTCATGAAGCTATTTAAAGAAAAGAAACAGCAATAATAGTAATCAGACCACTAAAATAGTAGATCAAATTTTACAAACAGCAGCAACCGGATACATGGTAAGAAATTTTAAAGGAGCACAGTTGTTGAATACCTCTTGAAATGCATTGACTATCATCCCAGCAGCAGAGCAGTCAAAAACATAGATTGATGGTGTTCTTAGCCAGGAATCAAGATCACTGATTGGCAAGGGAATATATTGTGTATAAGTCTGAACCAGGCCAAAGGAGAGATAGTTTTAGCATGTCACATATAAAACTGCTTAGAAAGAAGATTGAAGCAGTAAAATGCAGAAACTCATCAACTAGAGGATTAAAAAGAATACCTTATTGAATAGCCAGATTTCACCATTAGCAGTAGGCTTTGGAACACCGTGCCCATTGTAATGAAACAGAACTCTCTCAGACTTGGCATGTTTTCGGCATATATTACAAAGTTTCTTCACTTCATCAACTGTGGGATCAAGTTGAACCTTGGGATGAGCCTGGTCATAGAGAAACAAGGTAAATACAAATGAGACTATAGAGATAATTTAAAGTACAAGGTACTTGTCAAGAATTTCCTCACCTTAGGTTGCCACCTTTCATATTGATTTCTCAAGCTCTTTCCAATTGTTTCAAGAGCTTTTTGAGGTGCCATAGAAAATGGATCTGTCAAAAGAGAAAGAGATTGTAAACTAAAAAAGGAGGATTTAAATTCATCTAAAAAAATATTGGCACTCTTAATAATGCTTCACTTGGTTGCCAAAAAGATAAGATGATAGGTAAGTAAATTGGATTAAAGTATGAGTTGAAAAATTCAGTAAGGTCATAGATTCTAGGACTGGCTTCCTTTTTACAATCAAAACATTACAATCATACGAGTCCAATGGTAATATAAATAATCAACAAATAGTGACAGAGTTGAACACCACAGTTTCCAAAAACATGTTTAGAAACCACATGATTCAAACATCAAAACAGAAGGTAAAATGAAAGCAGCACAGAATATGAGTAGAGAGAAGGCAAATATTTAAAACTAAAAAGAGAGGATCAGCAGCTAAAGCCGCACCTATCCAGCATTCCATTCTGGCACAAGGGGATATCTTTATTACATCCGGAGGATCAACACCGATGTTTAAACATAAGACTAGAGCTACATATCCAGTCTTCATCTGCACAAAAATTTGAGCTAAATCAAAGACAAACACATGTAGACATGTAACTTCTAAGCATATAGAGCAAAAATTTATCACAGTAGCATAACATGGAGATGATAAAAAAAAAAAAAGTACAAAAGATGTGATTAAATATATATTACCATCAAAGCCCTTCTCAATAAAAGGAAAAAAATTCAATGCAAAGAACAGAACTTTTGTGGACAGCAGCTCATCCCAGAAAGTGTAACAGCTAGATTCATAGAAAAAAAAAATCCCTAATTACTAACTCAATCAATATTTTCTTACAAGAAGCTATTTTCAGAGGGCACGGCTTACCATCAATTGCAAAATCATTTTCTTCTAATCCTTCCAAGCAATAGAAACAGTGCCCTATTATTAATAAGCACACATACAAGATTTCATGGCATTTGCCAAAATTTATGCAAATCCCAAAGCAAAAAGGCGGCCACCCTGTGAAAATCTTAAAGCATCAAAACTATTTAGGAGAATCGCTGTACCCTGTCATCCAATCTTATTACAATGTTAAGCTTGGACCGTTGCCTTCTAGAAAATTTTCAATTTTTTTCCCAAGACAATTAACAGTGCCATAAAGAACTCAATTTAGTGTTTTTTTTTTAGCTCGAAAGCACCAATGCCAAGCGTGTTAGTTTACCACCAGACATTCAGTTATGCATGGCATGCACAACAGATGGTTTCATGGGCAAATATGACAAACCTCATTGCAGTATTGAAATCTCATTAGCCATTTGAAAGTTAAATGAAGACTTTTTCATCCTAAGTAAAATGTCATGGAGAACTAAATCATGACGTCAGGGACCCTTAAATTTCCTCAGCTGACTTTGTTTTGAAATCTCACAAAGCTCCATACTCGTCAGGGGTAACATGATCTTTCGTTCCGCTACTTTCATCCACTTCAACATTTCTACACCAAAATTCCCCTTACATGATTGTTAAAGCTAATACAAGGTCACGCATTTGATGGCAAAAACTTTTTACCAATAAAGCAAAATCCTAATCAGTACATCTCTATAAACTACACTTCATTTCTAGGGATGCCATGTTAATATTCCCGGGTTCCAAAGACAGTCCTCCATGAAACGAGAACCAAAATTATCAAGTGCCACAATTTAAATTTACATTGAATCAAAACCTCTTCGGAGCCCCAAAAGGAACACATTTTCCGGTGATCACACAACAATCATTTACAAGTCTGCACAACCCAAACACAAATCCCATCTCCCCTCAACATTTCCATTCTGTATTCACACAACTATTTTCTCAAAAAGGGCCTTTTCAATTAATAGCTACACAAACAAACTTAAACGACCAAATTCGCTTCAAAATCATAAATCCACCTAAAATACGACCTAACCAAAAAACCCTATAAAACCTACAACTCATCCACATTCAATCAAACACTAAATTTCAACAACACAGCATCTTACTCTGTCCTTCGGCCGCCACTTTGAAACAATTCCACTATCAGACGGACCAGTAGGCACTGAAGCTTCAAATGCCTCGTGTCTAAGCTCACACAAAACAACACTCTGAGGCAAATACGCCATACTAGTCGTCGTCGCGACCGTACTTCCCGTTTTCGCATTGCCTCCTCCATAATTACTAAAGCTAGCAGTATCAGAATCTCTATCTCTATTATTATTATTATTATTGCTGCTGCTGCTGCTGCTGCTATTATCTCTTCTTGCTGAATCCAGAACGTCATCTCCTTGAGTTGACGAGAAATTATCGTAATGGTTGGAAACTAAAGAAACTGACGATTGTGAGGAGAATCTTGAAGCCATTAAATCTCCCATTTCCATCCAAATCCCTGAAAAACAGGAATAGCATGTACAGATTTTTTTAAGAAATGGAGATTGTTTTCTAAACCCTAGCTTTCGGAAGTGATGAAACGGTATCGTTTTTGGAATCAGAAGTGAGAGTGGGAGTTTTTTTGCGGCGGCGGTGTGTATTTACATAGGGAGGGGGTTAATCAACGAAACCGCTGAACCAGCGGCCCATGGAGATGCGTAGGATAGAAGAGAGAGAATCCAGCTCGGTGGTTGTGTGGTGGTGGAGGATGGTTGTGATTGTTATTGCGATGGTGGCGATGGTGGAAGAGGAGGAGGAGGAGGCGCATAAAACAGTATGGAGGCGCAACGAGAGAGGAGCGGGGGAGGGAGAGAGAGAAATGAATTGAAAGACGGGGAAAAGAGGGTGCAGAGAGAAATACGATTTTGTTTGGCAAGTGAGGGTGTGTGTATCGGTGTTCTTGTCTTTCCCATTTTTTATGTATTTTAAAGTGTTAGTTTTATTTTCATTATTTATGTGTTTTTAATACAAGATAACCAATTTAGTTATTTTGTTTGAATTGTGATTGATATAAAATAATTAAGGATTTTAAAATTGTTTATGGTTCTAATTGTCGGTGTGTGTTTTTATTTTCAATTTGTGGGTGAATTTTACCTTTATATATAAATTTGATAGAATTGATTTTATAAATACAATGTGTTTAGTTATTATCTCAAAATTAAAAAAGATATATGTTAAAAAAAACGCAAAAAACAATATTGAAAAAATAAAAAATATATTTACCTATAAAATTTTAAAATGAATTTTATAATTTAAAAATAGAGATATAATATTATATATCTCATCATCTTTGTTGTCCTAGTTTTTTTTATCATGGAACAGTATAAAGTATAAAGTATAAAGCGATTGATGTTTAATTTTATTTTATTTTATCTAAAAAAAATCTAGGATGAATATTTCTTACTAAATTCAAGTTGGATGTTAGAGAAATTAGTGGGTTTGGTGATGGTATATTTGACCTCCTCATTCAAATTGCAAGCACGAGCTGCTAATCGAGGAGCATTATTGCAAGTTGTTTGATTTTGATATCAATGTTAGGAAAATAATTAAATCCGAATATTGAGTGGTGTCTTCAAAAAATAAAGAGGAATTAGGAGTGGAATTAGGTGTAGGGATTAGGCAACAAGCAAATCAAAATGGAAAGCATCAACTCCAAATTCATATTTTTTTTGCCATATTCTAGCCATTTCGATTAAAATATGTTTAATAGCTTGGTCAAAGATTTTAAAAGTATTTTTTTATTTTGAAATGTATCAAAATAATATTTAATTTTTTTTGATATTAACACATCAAAATAATTTAAAAATATCAAAAAAAATTAAAGTAAAAAAATTGAAATACAATGTCAAATAAGAAATTAAAATATGTTCAGGATTATAGTTGATGTTGTTTTAAAGTGTTTTTATTTAGAAATATATCAAAATTAATAATTTTGTAAAACATAATGTAGGAACATCAAAATAAATAATTTAAAATAAAAAATATTTTTATATATAAAAACAGCAGCAATATCAATGTTTATTTAAAGAAAATAAATATGGTGGGCACCGTGAAAGAGAAGCCATTGACCAATCAGTGCTGCCAAGGCGAAAGCCAGCCAGCTAAGTTATTGTTGCATGCGTGTACATGAAGGAGAGACGCCCCCATTACAAGCAGTAGGGAGTGAGATGATGTCCCCAGTGGGGCATTTGTTTCACCGTTGCTAGAAGCAATGCTCTATTATATTGATTTACCGGGTTGTGGGTTCGGGTTAATTTTAATTAAATTAATTTAAGGCTTTAAAATAAATTTTATATTGAATTATACCGATTAATTTTAATATAATTTAATCTAGTTAGTCTAGATCAGGTATTGGAGGATGCTGGGTTGTTGAGAATTACTATTTTAATTTAAGAAATACTATTTTAATTTAAGAAATACTATTTTAATTTAAGAAACAATATTATTTTAAATTAATTTACCAAACTTACAATGAGCAAGTCATACTTGGTTTTACGATATAATTATATTTTTGTTCTTGTTTTAATATCTTTTAATTGTTAAAAACTAAAATTATACTATTATTTTAACATGTTTTCAAGCAAAAAAAACTAATCTCATGTTAGAATCATCATCAGAATCTCTCGGATATTGGTGTTTTTCCTAATTGACGGGATTCGTGTTGAGTACACGAGCTATTCCATTTCTACATGTGGTGATATTTTAGATGCGTAAACTGAAACACAAAAAAAGAGGAAAGGGGAAGCACGTGCACAACTACGCTCTACACGTGTCAAAATACCAATAAATTCAAGTACAATTTCCGAACCCGCTTCCTTGAAAACCTCGTGCATTTGAATGAGATTCTCATGGTTCATGCATTGAATAAAACAGATCTTCAACACTCGGGATTATTTAGATAATGAGTCTGAGAAAAAATAAAATAGATTTTGAAATATTTAAACGTGGATCCAGTCGAGTTTTTTTTTTAAGTATAACTATGTATTTATTTGATACATTAAGTTATAAGTGTATATATGTTTGGTAATGCAGAGTGTGATACTCTTATAAAAAAATAATTGAAAAGTATATATTATTTATTACATCAACAATTAAAATTATCTAAAAATGTCATTTTAATGTTTTTTTTATATAAAAAACGTTTTGATAAATACGTTAAGCTACAAAAACAAGCAACAACTAAAAATATTTTTCAACCGAGACATGATGCTTCGTCCGACCAAAATAGATAAATATTCGCAACTTCATCTCCAGTGTCAACTTTTCTGTGTAATCAAGCAATGCTCTCAATCATTTCTGGTAAACGTTAAGCACCTTCCTTGCCATATTACGAATCCTATGATCATTGCATCGAGGAAGCAGATTTTCTAAGCTACAACGTTGGAAAGTGTTGACCTTAACCTCGACTCTCATGGATGTGAGAGTATGCTTTCTCCAGTACTGCACCACCTCTTATGGTTTCTGACGTCAGCCTTTGTCGTCATCTCTGCAATTGAAAATCTTTTTATTTATTTGTCTTGAGATTCGACCTTCGTGTTAGAAACTTAGAATTCTTACTGAATTTAGCTTTTTAAAAATAATTGTTATTTTTATTTAAATTAGATAAATTGCTCATTATTTATTTTTAAAAATGCATCATCTCCGTCTATTTTAACACTCTCTTTTAGGTTGGAAAAAAATATTTAACTTGTAGCATAGCGCGAGGTGAAAGATACTTTTTTTTTTTAAGATCATGTTTTTTTATGCTTTATCCTTCAACATTTATTTTATTTGGATTTTGATATTTTTTTTGTTTCTATAAGATTTCTCACTAATTTTTAAAATATAATAAACTGTTTTGGTTCTTTTATATATCTTTTATTTTTTAATTATGTTATTAAATTAACTCAACTTAATAAATCCAGTGAGGTAAATTACTCGATTCTTAATTATTATTTTCTTTCTTCTTAAAAACCAAGTCATAACACAGTCACTATTCTTGGCGTACCTGGGCCATTTTTTTATTTTTAATTTGATGCCTTTTTCATCTCATGTCTCCATTATTTGATTAATTTCAATTGAGATTCCAAATTTATTTTGATTTTGAATCTACAGCATTGCAAGGGCTCATGTCTATGTCTTGAGTTTCACATGTTAAACATGATTTACCATTGTCAATTTAATGTATTAATATCTCAATTTTTTTATAAAAAAATATCATTTATTGTGTCACATTTTCAATATTTTATTTATTTATTATAGATTAAACTTTTAACTTCCTTTTTTTTTTTATATAAATTATTAAAAAATAATTTTACCGACATAGCAGTATTTACTAGTTCGCAACTATCATAATTAAAGAGAAACTAGCAAAATAATAAATAAATTAGCTTGTGGTCGTTTAATTATCACGACGTGGATAAAATTAAAATTTATTTCTTTTTATAATATAACAGCGTATCCTTAGTAATTTTATTGTGATACGAGTAACTAGTACAGCTATTCAGAATTAGTTAAATTATTGAATGGTAATATTAACTACCAAGATCAGATAAATAAAATTAGTGAAAAACTAAGGACGTCGACTACGAAGCATTATGTGAATGCCTCTATTATAATTATTTATTGTTGAATTGTGTTAAAAAGGAAAAGAAATAAAAATCAAATATTCAAATAAAAAACAATGCTATTAATTAAATACATTAAATAATTGTTATTTCAAAAATAATTTGGAATATGATGCCAGATAGGATCTTAATTCTCTTTCATGTAAGCGGGATTTTATTGAAATAATCGTACATCATCTTCATAAATTGGAGTGTACTTGACATGGTAGGTTTTTTTTTAAGAAAACTATAAATTATTTTTTATTTTTTTAGTAAAATTTATATAAAATTATAATGTGTATTGATGGATGTATTCAATGTTTCGTCTAAAAATATTCAGTATTTAGTTTTAAAATGCATCGATCTCCGTCTATTCTAACACTCTCAGTTTAGGTTGAGCACTGATCAATGATTCAAGCTGTATTTGTCATCGTGTTTTTGGAAAAAAAATATTTATTTATCTTAAATTAAATTAAATATTTTTTATTTTTAAATTATTTTTATGTGCTAATATTAAATATAATGTTTTTTAAATAAAAATATAATTATGATATATTTCTCAACAGAATAAAATAATTCAAACAGTGACTTGACCAACAAACGGATATGCTCAAAAGAACAAACAAAAAAGAGAGCATATGCCATGACATATGTGCTGTGACATCACAAGGGTCTTAATCAAATAGTGCACACAAATTTAAAAATCAATGATCAAGAGCCTGATTTCAAAGCTAATCCCTCACCCAGAGCCTAATTTCACATCATTTAGCCTGTACAAGCCGTCCACGTGTCTCGTCCCATGTCCGTAGCTCGTGCCAGGCAGTCACCATCCAGGCAGCCTGCAAAGATATCTCAAGTTGAGCTTAATTTATCACCAGTGATGGAGAGGATGACAATAACATGTAATAAACCTGTAATTTTCATGATCAGGACAAGTGGATCAAAGGGGATATTTGAAAATATCAGGTGGGGGGAAAGTAAATCATGTAGTCCAACACAATGAAAGGACAATTTTATTTGGAGAAAATGAAAATAAAAACAAAAGGCACCTCTCAAGTTTCAAGGGTAAAATCATTTGTAGTCTCTCAAGTTTTAATGTTTTGTCAGATAAGCCCTTGTGTTTTTTTAGTCATATTGAACATTCTACTCTCAATTTATTGAAAGTAGATCCCCCTCAATTTGCATTTGATTTGAAACTTGAATTAATTCAAATTATTGATGGATGGAGTACTAGCACTTATAAGAAGGCTTTATTTAACAAAATTTTCATTTATTTTTTAACATTAAAAGATGGATTTAAATGGCAAGTAGACCTAGATGCTATTGTTGTGTGTTGACCAATCTTTCTGATTAGATTGAACATTATACTTTCACTTTAAAATGAATTGGAATTGAATTCCCCCTTTCAAGAACAATCAATCGATGGCCTCCACGTGTGTGAGTAGGCAAAGTGACTAAATTTAAGTGGAGGATTTAATTTGACTAAACAAAATGGGGTGGTTTTACCAAATAAATTAAATATGTCGAGGGCTATACATGACTTTTAAGCTGCCCTTTATTTAAGTGACATGAAACTTTATTTAAGTCGAAGTATTGATGAAAAATATGAAGATTTTATTGGATTATGTGTAATGGGATTTTCATTTATCTCCAAAGGTTAGAAATGCTAACCATCACTAAATAAATCATGAAATGCAAGTTTTTTTTATAATAAAATTTATTTATAAATATATTAAAATAATATTATTTATTTTTTAAAAATATTTTTGATATTTGCAAGTTAAAATAATTTAAAAACACAAAAAAATTATAAAAAAATCAAAATTTTAAATTGGTCTGCCAAACACCCTCTAAAGTCTAAATCATAAATCTACAAGACTTAAGTCTATCAATACAATAAATAAACAAGTCACTTTAAATATTTTAATATCTTCTTCACTTCCCTACGTTAGTGATAAAATAGAGAAACATAACAACTATTTTTTTTCTACTCTTATTGAAAAGAAAGCAAAAAATCATGCTCAACCCATGTCTACGAAGGCCCATTTTGTAAAATTTATCAAAAGTTTTTTTTATAAATAATAAAATTTATTTTTATTTTTATTTTTTTTTAATAATTTTATTTTAAATCGTTTTCAATATTAATATAAAAAATAATTTTAAAAATTATATATACACGATATCTTTCCTTCAGGATAAGATCGTGGAGATGGCCACTAGAATGCTTGTTGGTGTAAAAAAGTGTGCAAAATTAGCAACATCAAAAGTTAGTCAACATTCTCAAAGCACGAGGCGATTTGTTTTAAATTTTAAGCTACTGATCATTGTCGTGGATTTGAAAATATCTTACACGATCCTGGTTCACCGAACCTGGTCCGTATTTTTTAAAAATAATTGGATTTTGATGTTTTTTAAATAAAAAAATATTCATAAAATAATCACTACTATTATGTTAAATAAATTTTAAAATAAAAACACTAAAATTAACAAGATATTTGTTTGAAAATAAGAGTGTTGGAGGGGTTGTTTTTTAAAGTATTTTTTGTTTTAAAACGTATCGAAATGATATATTTTTTAACATCAAAATGATTTAAATTTTTTTTTCAGAAACATTTTTAAAACACTACTAACCAACACAAAATACAAAATACAATCCCAACTTCCATGAGAGGTTTTATTCCCTTTATGATTGTTTTTTTTTAAATAAAAAAACAAAAGGACAACCACCCTCAATTTCATTTTCTTTTTATATAAATGATTAGCATATGGTTGACCTTGAAGTCTCAAGTTTTACTATAAAGAATCCTTAACTTTATCCTCTCTGGTCCTTCCCTATGCCCCAGCTAGCTTTCCCCCCCCCATTGCTTTCTGTGCATGAAAACACTAAAAAAAGAAAAGAAAGTAAGGGTCGCCAGGAACCAAGCCTCTCTTCAGCTCGTGAGGGAACACATTCCCAACCAGAGAACCCTACAAGCCTGGCTCCAAGCCTGCAGGCCATCACTGGCGCGTTTGAGTGGCAGTGACGGTAAAGAGAGACAACATCAAAAGAGTGGAGGAATTCTAGTTGTCTTTGATTGATCACATGCTCGAGAACAATTTTCCCCGAAAGATGCCTGACTCATGCGGCACTATATATACACTCTACTTAACGTCAATATGCTGATGTGATGGAAGAATTTTCAAAGCCGTCCGAGAACGAGGAACAAAAAGTAGCCCTCCAAGTTCTTCATCCTCTGCGAATGGCTGCCGGATACCGTCCACTGCGACCATGCAAGTAAACGGAAGGACCCAAACAAACAAACCCTAAACATGACTGAAATCATAAGCTGTTTTTATACGAGATTTTTCAATATTTATGTGATAGATATGATTGAATTTACCGAGACATCCCCCCAGCCAGGTATTAGCTGCATTAGTTGAGCCCTACACAGCACCAGTCCATTCCAAGAAAGTGGGTTTTGACTAAAAAGGTGAAGATACTAAAACAAGGACACCCACTAGGTCTCACTGTAGTTGGTGATGATAATTTTCTATTCCGCGCTGTTTAGAGCTCAAATCTGTCAGGGGGGAATTTGACAGGGGGAATGGATGTCTAGAATTCAAGGAATTGGGAAAGAAGATGAAGTGGAGTGTGAAACGACGTGTTGAACTTTCACAGGTCATCCACGACGTCCATTATCTCATGAAATCATATCCGCCGTTTCAGCCCAATGGCTGCCTTGATTGCTGCCATTCAAGAGCAATAGTAATATGCTCTGTGATCTTGTCTCGGGCAGATAAAAGTGCCTTCCAATCTCCTCGGACTTCATGCATTTATTTGTCAGATAAAACTGATTTGATTAAATTAGAAAGTTTTTAATTATTTAATTAACTTTATTTTTGAACACAAAGAAACCCTATCCCGGAAACATATTTTGTGTGCTAAAAAAACCGAGTAAAATTCTGATTATTTCAAGTTCTTATATACACTTATTGAATTGAACTCGAGACCTACCGTGTAGATCACAAATTATTTGTTATCACGTAATATTCTGTTAGGAATTTGATTAACTTGATTAAGCTAAGCCAATTAATTGTAATGTATTTTAAAATAAAATGAAATAATATTGCTTTAATAAAAAAAAATGATCGATTTGTGTCCAATGGCTTGTAGGTGGCTAAACTAGAGGAGGCCGAGCTCAAAAAATGAGCATTGATTGACATTTTAAAGTCAAATCTGCTAGAAAGATTGAAATATTCATAGAATTGGTATCTTGAATTGGTTTTTCGAATTCTTTCTGTCATTTGATTGGTGGATCCTACCGATTAGTCTCACTAATACCAATGAATTTAGTGTGATCCTCGAGGAAAGAAAGGAGTGGGGATGGAGCCATGCTTGGTGCACTTTTATGAAGGAATTATGTCCTTGATGAATACGAGGTTTATAATAATTCTACTAAAGGCAAAGCCCACCACCAGTTAAAATCTTTATGCAAATTAATGGCAAAGTCAACAGCATTTATGATAATTTCTTTTTAACTTTTTATTATATTTTTATATGTTTGTATATGAAAAATAAATTAAAAAAATATTATTCCAGGAGAAAAACATTTTTAAAAACTAACAATTAGCTACCACGATACCAAACACTATCGATCTCGTTTGGAAACACGGTTGGCCATGTGTTGTTAAAATATTTGATTTTGTTTACGTAAAATTATTTTAATATAATAATATCAAAATTAAATCTTAAAAAATAAAATAAAAAACCATAATAAAAACTAACCGTGTCACCAAGACACGAAACGCTCTCGCGTATTCGTCAAGGGCCTCAGGCAAGCAAATGAGTAAATGGAGGGCCCACGTAAAGCTGTACGAATGTCGGCTCTCAGCCAGGCTGGTTCCTGCAAAGGCCATGACTAAAAACACCATTCTCAAGGCCCATTCTACAGGACCCCCTCATGCTTTCCAGCCAGTAATGGGCTCTCCTATCTCATCTGCTCGACAGCAATGATGATCTGGCGTTCCAGCTCACAAGAAGGTCGTTGCGAGAAGTTGCAGTGTCCAGCCAATAACGAGGCTGGAAGTCTTTGAGGATCACACGTGTTCAAATCACATGGCAGCAATGTGGTCAACCTGTGGCCATATAAAGACCTTTTTTGGACCATCCAAAACCAAGAATTGCAGGTGGCGTACAAGAAAGAGGTGCGTACACCAATAGGCTTCTCTCCTCTAACAAGATTTATCTAAGATAACCTGATTGAACTGGATCTGCCGCAAGTGGAGCTTGTTTGCTAATTGGATCATCTATGTGAAATATAGTTTCTGTTTTTGCTGGTGATAATTCTGATATTGACTCTTGATATTTTTATAACATTCAAGTCCAAAATAGCTTCTTATTCGTTAGATGGCAGTGATCAGCTCTTGAATATCAACATCTTCAATGTTTTGGAGCATCAGTCGCCTATAACATGCCAAAATATTTTATTCCAATTAAAAAAACTAACAATCAATCTAACCGGAATTGACGTTATAGGGTAAACAGTCACCTATAAAAAAATCCCTCAAAATAAAATGTCGACATTCTCAGCAAAAAGTCCCAAAAAATGGATGCACGGAAACAAATGATACCACTTGCGGAGGGTATGGAATGAACACATAATGTTCTCATCTGCATCATCTAACAGTCAACGATCAAGTCAATAAATAGTGTGCCGATCGAGCTCGACAAGATTCATTGCAGAGATCACATCCAGCAAGGAGAGATGCCGGGATTTGAGGAGGCGATGTCGACATTGATGAGCGTAATGTTAAGGAAAAATTTAGGGTTTTTTCAAGAACCAGCGATCCTTTTGATGGATGTCATCTCACTTTTAGTGTCAGCTATCCGATATAACTCTGCCTCACACTCCAGGCATTCTAACACTGCAATCTTCCGCAGGTACTCCCCGACGCCATCAATGGCTGCTCGACATGATCGTTAAATATCCTTTCCCTCTTCTGTATCATCGTTTTTATTGTTGATGTTCGCTTAATCTGGGTTCTGCAATCCACCTCCAAATGGGTGGATAGGATAGTAATAATCACGAACTTTGATTTCATTTGAGTACAAACATTTTGATTCACTGCAAGAGTGGAGGATGGATCAAGAAATGGGGATTGGAGCTTGCTTGTCAAATCAAGAATCCATGTTCAAGGAAGAGCTGCTATGAGAGCTAACTCCAGCGTTCATGACATCTTAAGAGGCATAAATAAAATAATATATATTTAACATGTTTTTTTACTGTTTGGAAAGTTATTTTTAGCTTTCCCTACCCCACTTGCTATTTATATAGCAATTGAAAAAAAGAAGCTATAATTTAAAAATTGTATTTTAAATGAGATTTGATGATACGGAGCAATAATTTTAAATGGGTTGTTAATGTTGGGTTTCTTTGTTGGGTTTTAATGATTTGTTGGGGCTGATTATATAGTTGTGTTATATTTCTAATAGGAATAAATATATTTTTTTAATTCAATTCTAGACTAAAAATAATTTTTACTATACCAGAATAACTCTACAAATTAATTTGATTATTTCAAGATATTTGAGTGTTTTTTTTAAAAAATATAGATTTTAATGGGATTAAATGCGCTAACCATGAAACTGGTGAAAAACAAAAGGGCTCGCTACGACATGTGTATTTCTAAATATTAGAAAATAATATAACTATATTAAAAATATTTATTTTTATTTTTATTTTTATTTAAAAATACCTCAACAAGTAAAAAAATATATACAAAATGAATAATTATATTGTTGAAGGGTTTTTTAAAAGCAATTATTTAATTATATAATATATTCCTATTAATTGTATAATTAATGACATAATTAACCTACATACATAATAATTGCATTATATTTAAAATAATAAAAAAAAACTCTCCAAAATAATTTTTACTACTGGAACACACATCACCAAAAAAATCATATACACTATTTATAATAATATTTTAAAAATTTGACTCTTCAAAATGTTATTTAGCCGTGGAGATGGAGATGCTCTGAGATGGTACATCATCATTTGTTTCTATGATGGGAAGATTAAGAGAATAGTATTTATAAACTCACTTAAATATTTACTCTCGCATTAGATGTACGTGGATTAAAAAATTCCTACTAATTATTGGACTTTAAAATTAGATGATAAATAGTTGCCTCGATGTAATCGAAGTCAACTCAATCTCTTTAATAAAGTTTGTTTGAGATTTGGTTTTAAATAAAATAATATACATTTAAATAAGAGAATCTTTGAGATTAATCGGCTGACTTGCTGATCTTAATCTCGAATATAACTAGGATTACAAGATCACTAATTGTTTTTGGAGTCGACATCTTTTTTTCCTAGATGAATATGATTTCAACAAACAAATCTTAATTATACGTAAAGAGAGAGGAAGACACATACACGTGTAAAAAAAACACCGAAAAATTAATTAAATCAAGAAAAACAAAAAACAATTAACCAAGAGATTTTTAAAAACTTTGTTTTGATTTTGTTTTTTATATAAAAAATCGGTAAACCGAAACTGAATAGGATCAAATTAAAAAAAAGTTAAAACTTTTTTTATTCTTTCGGTTTACTTCAAAATTGGGTTTGGTTAAATGGGAGAAAAAAAAAACATGATTAAAGTAAAAAAAAACTAACAAAATCGAAACTATTTTTTGGTTTTTTTAACTAAAAAACTGAACCAAAATCAATTAGTTCAAATTGGATCCGGTCCAATTTAGTTTTTTCAGTTTAACTGTTTTTATTAATAAAAATCAAACCAAATTGAAAATACTTGTCCCTGGTTTTCAAAATCTATGTGAATTTAACAAGTTATTATGTTTTGACCTTTTTGAAGAAGACTATTATATTTTAATGATCCAAGTTGTGATTTTATTTGGTTAATCTAAGTTGAATTCAGTCGATTCAATATATTACCATCAATTTTTTTTCTTTTTAAATGTCATCTCTATTTATTTTATTATAATTTTATCTTTTATTTTTTTTTATGATATATGTAGATTGAAAAATAAATATTTAAAAAAATATTAAACCCAATAGATTCTATTACAAGTTTACCGATTAAAAAAATGATCAAAATCAATTTAATATATTAGCGTGACAAATGTTTATTTGGATACATGTTTGAACTTTTCTTTTTATGATCTAGTTCTTTTTAAACTGATATCATTTTTTCGAGTTAAAAACTTTTTCGGGCATTAACCTAGTAATAAAAATTCAAAATAATAATAAAAAGGTTCATTTGAAGTTCAATCATTTTAATTAGTAATTATTACACACTTAAGTTCAAATAAAAAGCATAAATATTAAATACAAAACAATTAAAAAAAATCAAAATTCCTCATATTATTAAATTAAGTATTTTTTATACATACTATATTATTTTTTAATATTTGGGACGAATACTAATAATACTAAAAAACCAATTATTGAAAAGTGACTTAAAATCTGTATCTATGCATGTATTCTTAATTTCTATTTGGATTACAAACAATTTTTAAACTAAATTAAAAATTGTTCTCACTGATATAATGTCAGAGTGAAGTTTTTTTTGGTAATTGTTGTTTATAAGAATTATAAATCTATCTGACGATTAATTATTTGATTTTGAAAAAAATAATTCAATTTTGGATCCGGCTCCACTCATGCTAAAGGGATAAGGATAAATCATGGTGGTCCAATATTGAACATTCAATTAAGAAATATTTGACCTAAAATGTTTTTAACCTATATTTTTTTTAACCATAGCTGGTCTGATGAATTTTAGACCAAATTGATTGCGTGATTGGATCATCTAAACTAAAATGTTAGCAATCAAAATATAGTAGATGGATTCTAGTGATTTGGAAGGATATTATAGGTCGATTCATGGTTTTAGATGTTGAAATAAATTAGCCAAAACTATGAATCTTGCTCTTCAAAATGAGTGCAGCTGGGATTTGTTAAAAAGAACAGCAGGGATTTTCCAACAAAATAAAGAAACATTCATGCAAATTTACTGAAGTAAAAACCCAAGGAGAGGTTCCCGAGAGACAACGAGCTGTTGACTCATCGTTCCTAGCAAATTATTACGGGTAGAAACCCATTTATGTATTCATAGTTTCACTCACAATGTAAAACATATGATCAACTGGTGGGATCGAGTTGTGAATGACCAATAGATATCTACATCACAGTTGCAGACTTCACATCTTTGACATCGAGTAATCCATCGCATCCACAAGGAAATCTGCAACCAAAAGGGTACACAAAAGATGATAAGAATGGCAGCCAAGCTGGTAATATATTGCAGCAATGGAATCACACACACACACACACACATCTTTTCGTCTTCGATAACGATAGTCGTCGTCTCTGAAAGAAACGAAAAAGGCTGTACCTGCATCTTCTTTGGTAAAGCATAGCGGAGGAGTGATTCTAAAAACGTTGCCGTAGAATCCGCCTTTCCCGACCAAGACTCCCAAATCTAAGATGACAAAAAGGCCTATTAGTGACTAGAAGTTGGCTCAAGAGGTTAGCGTGGCGATGGGATGAGAGGAATATCTACCTTTCATCTGATCCATTATATGCAGGATTTCAGCCTTTGCTGGAGTTTTCCTTTGGCGGTCAGTTACAAGTTCAACACCGAGCATCAATCCTCTTCCCCTCACATCTCCAATGACTGCACAGACAATCATGGATAATGCAACCATTGATAACAATAAAAAGAGTAAATACCACCAGAAGAGATTTATGAAAACCATATTACTCTACTTAACAACAGCTGATGTCGATATTGAACGTTAAGAAACTTAAATTTAGTTAGAAAACAAGGTATTAAAATCATATGAGGCTGTGTTATTTTAAAACAGCGTATTAGACAGTCAGAAAATGCAAGATGCTTTTTCATTTTTAATATCAAAACATTAAAACTATTAGAAAACACTATAATAATACATCAATGATGTTATTTTTTTTTCATGCAAAACACAATTTTGAAACATACTCAAACACGGGTAGAAACATGATGCCAAACAACCTAGAGAGGTGGTTTTTTTTTTTTTTACTTAAATACAGGTTGAGGTTTAATGATTATTATGGCGTTTGACAGCAGCACAGAGTGAGGCAACTTACTTTCATATTTATCCTTGAGCTCAGTCAGTCTCTTTTTCAGATGGGACCCCACAACTAGTGCATTTTCCTGAAGATTTTCTTTCTCGATCACTTTCAAAACTGCCAGACCCGCAGCAGTACATAAAGGGTTTCCTCCAAATGTGTTGAAGTAACAACGACGAGTCAAGACTTCTGCAATTTCAGGGGTGGTCACCACAGCACCAAGAGGAATGCCATTCCCAATCCCCTGCGTGTCAATGAGGAAAAAATAAAAATAAGTTGACACGTAAACCCAAGTTCTTATGCGAGGGAAGGTAGGCATACTGAGGCAAATCTGTGGGTATCCAATGGGACTTGTCTAAATATGTGCCTAAAACATTGTAATGACAAGTAACAAAAAAACTTGACAACATCTAATACCAGGAATTGAAGATATGATCATTCAAATACATTGTCAATGTAGGAAGCACAGCTATTTTTTGTATTTTCCAGCCATAGAAAGGAAAGCAATGCCTGAACCAAACAGGGGAGGACTAACCTTTGCCATTGTCACAATGTCAGGAACAACATCCTGGGCCTCAAATCCCCAGAAATGACTCCCTGTGCGTCCAAAACCAACCTGAACCTCATCGGCAATACAAAGGCCTCCCGCTTTCTTGACACTTTTATAAGCTGCGGGCAAGTAATCTGGGGCCATTTCTATAATTCCTCCCACTCCCTGTCACAGAAAATATTTCTGTTAAGCATACCAACGGTGTCTCAAAAAGAATAATAAGATGTTAATCAATAAAAAACAGAGTAGATGATGATCACCTGGATAGCTTCAGATATAAATCCAGCAACATGACCGGAAGTCCCATAGTCAATAATATCTTGGACATCTTTTGCATACTTTTCTCCATCTGAACCAAATACTCCTCTGTATGGATCAGGGTTCAAGGCATGATGGACTCCGTTCTGTTCACAAAATGGAATTTGCAATTACAATATATGAAGAGTATTTTAACCTGCAAGCTTAAGCATGGGAAGCATTGATTTGAACAATACACTATTTGTGGTTAAGTTCATCCCAGAAACCACAAAGTGACAGAGCATTACAATAAAATCAGCACTTTCACAAGACTCCCTTCAATAAGGCTCTGACAGGACAATGGTCTTAACATTCTGAAGAAAGTGGATTGGTGGATGGATGACAAAAGTGAGCTATATTGATAACTTCAGAACTTGAAAGAACAATCTCCATAAAAAAAACTACTCTTTCTCCACATTATCAGAAGTTCACAAGTAACAAATCCCAAGACCGTTGATGGGTAATCCACAAACAGGGACATTGATGGTGAAGAACAAATTTAATACAATTAATTAAAATTAAAAACATATCCCTTTTTGTTTCTCCTTTCCTGTAACCTTTATTTCCTTGTTCTAAGAAAAAAAATCCTTTATTTTCTTAATTCTTAACCAGAAATTGCCAAATCCACTCCCCTGCACAGTTTCCAAAAATTTCCCCTAGTCCACAGTCACCGTCTAACTTTACATTGAATTGACTCCATAAATCTTGGGGTCATCATTTTGGATTTTCCAAAGAACAGCTTTCAACCATAAAAAAAGCCCATGATTTTTCAGGAAGATTTACCTGAATAACATTGAATTTCCAAATAGACTGTGCAGTAGCTCCCATGGTCCCAGCTGCATTCCCATGGTAAGCATTCCTCAATGATATTATATCTTGACAACCCGTATACAATCTTGCTATCATCAACGCCAGTTCATTCGCCTCCGTCCCCGAATTCGTAAAAAACACCACCTATACATAAAAAAAACATGCGCCAATGCGGGGCGCTAACTAGTTCATCAGCTGGAAAACCTATTTAAAAAACAAAAATTCCCATTAAACAAAAAGAAACCATGATTGTGTTTTAATTTACTTTAAGATTTCCAGGCATTTTGGAGGCCAAAGCCTCGGCGAAATCAGCAATGGCATGATTGAGGTAAAGAACAGTAGAGTGCTGTATACGGTTGACTTGTTTAACAACTGCATCAACCACATCAGGATGACTATGACCGCAACACACGGTAGCAATACCTCCAAAACCATCAAGGTATCTACGGCCGTTTTCATCGAATAGATACTGCATCTTTCCATCAACCACGTTTAACTGCAAAGAATTTAACAGCATATTCCATCAAAATCAATCTCGAATATTCTTGGATTAAAACACGTAAGAATGAGAAAAGAATCCCATAAGGGACACCAGCCGAGCCCACGATTTCTGCTTCAACTGGCAACTAGTTCTGTGCGAGATTGATTCATCATGAGAAAATTAAAAAAACAGCGAGAGAAATGATAGGGTGTGGTGCGGACTCACGGGTTTACTGTAGAAGTGAAACAAAGAAGGGCTTAGATATTGTTTACGCTTCGCCAGGATTTGTTCGGACGAAGGACCGGTGTAAGGAGGAGGAGAGTAATCGAATGGGGGTAGTTTGGGAACAGGGATGTCATTTTCATGAATGGAGGAGGAGGAGGTTTGTTTTTGGGCAAGTTGAGAGAAGCAGCGATGAGAACGCAGAGAATTTGTTGACGATAACACCCTTTTTGTTATAAATCTCTGCATCTTGCCTAGCTGCGCTGCTTCTAATTGTAACTCCCCTCTCTGTCTCCGTTCTCTTGTCTTCTTTCTTGATAGAATCCGAGCGAGAGAGAGAAAGAGAGAGAGAAATGTTGGTGAGGAGAGGGAAGAGGACGGTGAGGGAAGAGGACGGGAGAGAGGGGAGCTTTATAATAGGAGGGAGGGAGAAATTATGTGAATATGTAGTGGTTTTATCGTCCTTTCGATGAAAATGGAAAGATCGGATATTAATGGAAATTGTTTTTATGGAAATATTTTGTTTATGGAATTTATTAAAAGGATAGCCAATGACATGTTTTAAAAATTTTAATAACGTAAAATGTAAGAAAACTTATATTAACAAATCATATTACAGAAAAGCTACCATAATATCCATATAAATAAACTTTATTTGAATAAATCTATAAATAGAATTTAGTTGCGGGTAATTATGAAATTTTGATGAGACAAATTAGTTGGAAATATTATGATTTTTATATTCCCTTCAAAATATATTATCAATATGTGCTGAAATATATAAATTTTATGTAGGTAATGTAATGCATATTTTATTAGTACAATCACAAAAATAAAAATCTTTTATAGATGATTTTTTTGTTGATAACTTTTTTTATCAGTCATTCTGTTAAAATTAAATATATCAATAACAATAAAAACAACGTGGTTAAAAAAAACCCATTTAATGTAATTATATCACTTCATCGAGAAGTTATCAACTTAGTGTCTATTTGAAAATGTAATTAAAGTTTTTTTTAAAAAAATATTTTTATAGAAGTTATTGAGTTTTATCAAATTATTACTAATTTTTAAAAATTATTTTTGACATTAGCACGTAAAAATGATATAAAAATATTAAAATAAATAAATAATATATATTTTTTAATAAATTTTAGAAATACGTGTCAATTTATTATCGAAGTCTCAAATTAAAAGAGTTTTTTATTATTAATTAATTCAAGCGACTCTTTGGAATCCACAACGATCAAATTAGTGATTTTTATGGTCTAGAAATATCAATTATTGTAGGCAACTTGACATGGCAAAGACAATGGGGTTAATGGATTTATTATTTTTTGTGAAATCACTTGTAGCAATGATTGCTCAGGCAAGCACAGTCTGAATTGTGAATCCACCAATGGGATTGTTTTTAATTATTTAAACATATCCATAAATGGAATTTAAATGATATTGATATTCCGTGATATAATTTATTTTGGTGGAAAATACATAAAAAAAGCATGGAAACTGATAGAGTGGGAAATTATGTGGAAATAATTAAATTACTCTTTTTATAAGTTTTATTTTCCATCTTTTTCTTTGTATTTATTTATTTCTCCAATATGGACCATGTAAATAAATTTTATTTAATTACTCTTCAACCAACATAAGAGTTTTACATGGAATTATGTATTACATGGTCTGATAATGAATATAGATATTATTTTAATTTCTTTATGGAAAGTCTTCATCTATTATTTGTATTTATCTATTTATTTTGAAAACAGATTATGATAATTTTGATATTTTCTTGAAGTTCAGGAAAATTAGTTTTCATATAATGGCGATGCTTTAATATTTGTCCCGAGATGAGTGGTGGTTTGCTTCCCTTCACTTATAATTTAACAAAAATATAAATGAATGCTATTTCACTACTTTTGGTTTTTGGATGCCAAGGAAATTTTATTTTTGAAAAATATATATATCATGGACCCAGATAAACGAGGAAAACTCCTGCCTGATTGTACAGAATGTATGTCGATTCTATTAGTCATATAGGATGCTCTCTTGTCATAGACATGCCTATTGACGCATTCACTATGTTCGTGGGTAATAACAATGAAGGTGAGATTCTTAGTTTTATTTTTTAATCTAAAACATTGAGATTAATTTTAGTATCTTAGCTCTCAAGTAATTTGTAATTAAATAATATTTTCCTGCAGAAATATTAAAAGTAAAAAACAACAAAAAAATCTAAGAATATATTCAGGCTATTTTCTAGATGATTTTAAATTATAATTCAATTATACATCTCATTAATCCAGCCATCATATATATATATATATAGACGTTGATTTAAATTAAATGTTAAAATAGCTCAGTAATTTATTTGATTGAGAAATTTCTATCATATGATATGTATATCCATGCCATTAGTAAAATATAAATACAGTTGAAGTAAAGAAATAATTAATTATTAGTAAAATGAACTAAAAATAAATAAAGTTTTGACAAACATGGAAGTCCAAAGGGGTGCCATGCACATGGACACTGACGGGGACGTAGAGTGGAGCGCGCACTGCGCACCTAACAAAAGTTTCAGTGTAAGCCGAACCTCAATATCTCCTAGAATATTGAGCGGAGAAACCCAGTTTGGGACCCGCGTGATTGCCAGAAAGTATTCTGACCGTTGGATATGTATAGAGAATAAAATTGATTTTATGATGATTTGAATATGTATTAAAATAATATTTTTTTAAATTATTTTTAATATAATTACTTGATAAAAAATATCTAGAATTTTTAATTTATAATAATAAAAAGAATAATCATTTAATTTTTTTCAAAAATACTCTTGAAATGAAATACTATAAAATAAAAAAGGCTATAAAAACGTAATCTTAGAATTCAATAAAAGGCTATAAAAAATATTTTTTTTTGTGTTTGCGTGTATCAATTAAATCAAACATATATGAACTTGATGATCTATTGATTCCGTCTTTAATTTTATTCGATTTTACTTTGAATTATATAAAAATTAATTCAGTGAATTAATCTGGCTTATGAATCGGTTTGATTTTTTATATATAAAAAACTACAATGTTTTAATATTTTTTAAAAATAAAATAGTATAATTTTAAATTGATTTGAATTAACCGCAAATCTATAATTTCAGTTGTTTCTTACACACACATGAAAAGAGTGTAAGCAGTTGCAAAAACATATGCAATAATAGTCCGCTGATGTTTTAGTTAGGTTTCTTTCACATTTCAGAATCATTTTTTTCGTGGTGGTCTTTTCTCGGCAATAAAGTTTGTCTCTCCCAGCGAGAAACTCGCATTAATTTGGACCGTTAATTCAACCAATAGTGTTCATGCTAATGAGAGTGCTGGCACAGCAAACAAGCATTACAGTTATTTTTGGTGTCCATTCAGCCCACACAAGATGTAAGTGTGAGAGTAGTTGTTAGTTGCTTTATAAATTATATCTTATTTATAAATATATAAATTAAAAAAGTGTTTTTGACATTAATATACAATAATCGAATTTAAAACATAAAAGATAGGTTCATCCAACCAAACACACTTTTAAATTTTAATATCGATTGATGTACGAAAATGACATCAATCTTCTAGACTATTAATTTCTATTTTTAAGCAATGAAAATTTTATTCAATATATTATATAATTTGATCTCATCTAGTAAGATTGGTTTTTTATTGTGAAGGGAAAAACATCTTTTCAAGTTTAACAAGCGTTGAATAAAAAAAATAAATGATAAATATTCAATCGACTCGAGGGGTGGTGATAAATATTCTATTGACTTGAAGGAGTGGCCGGGAATGTGTTCGGAAAATGCCTGTGAAAAAAATAAATTTTATTTAATTTTATTTTTAACTTTAAATTAAAAAATATGTGTTTTTTTATCATTTTTAATGTGATGGTATCAAAAATAATTTTTAAAAATAACAAAATATTATTATAATTAACCACTTTTATTTTAATTTTTTTTGTGGTAGAATTATAATATATGTTAATTAAATAGATATTTTTAAATATATGCTTATGAAAAACCACACATCAATGGCTATGAAAAAACAAACATAGCTTAAGAATGTGTCTATTAACGAGTTACTAAAACTCAACTTGTTTTTGTCAAATCAACCATGATATCAAAATGGGCAAATAATTGAACGAGAACAACCTCTAGTTGAAAGACTTTTTTTTTTCCTAGCATAGTAACAAAATATATGAAATGAAATAATATAGTGTAAAAAATATTTTAAAAAATATAACAATTTATGTTATCCATGAACGCTTTTAAATTGTAAGAAAGAAAGAAGAGAGAAAAAAAAGGCAAAAACAAACAAACAAACACTGAAATCATATTATATTAAGATTGATGATAATATTACCAGTACTATGAGAAAGATCATGATGAGATAGATTTAATGACATAAAAAAATCACTAATAGTAAATGAGTGTGCTACACTAACATTTTAAAAGCAAATAAGATTTGACATCTTTAGCTGACTTACATGATTTATTTTGTTTATCATTTATGATTTTTTTTGGTGTCTTTGAATTTAATTTCGTTAATATTTTTTCAACGATACCAATAATATTCTCTCTCTTCTCATTAGTAATTTGTGAGAAGAAAGAGGAATTAAGAGAAAAAATATAAAGATAAACGTCTTTATACTACTTGTTCACATTTTTCTTTATCATTTGTATTTATATCTCTCTCCCTGTATATATTTTAATCCTTTTCTTCTTGAATTTCTTCAAGTAAAATACTCCATCTATTAGATTTACAATTTTAAAAAGTAGTAGATTATTATATTTTCTCTTACTACTAGAAAACAAAAACACTCCTGCATGAAAGGTTCCTGCATATGTAGAGACACGTATTGATGTGAAAGGTTCCCAAATACATCCACCGTGGACGAATAGGCCCCACCATGTCAAGTAGACAAGTACATGCTGAAAAGAAATAGTACAGCGAGGGAGCCCTTGTTGTACGATAGCCAAATTAGATCATAGTTTTGAGCTGTGCAAGAATTTATGAAGTTAGAAAAACGGGAGTGAATTATCATATGAGTGCGTATTGTAATAATAAATTTTAAGGATTTAAAAGCCACCTTTAAATTTTAATGATGTTTAGTTTGACAATAAATTAAAGGGTAAGTTTTTTAAAAAAAGTATAAGGATACATTATTAGTGAAAAAGAGAGAAAATAATTAAATAAATAATAATGATTGATGAGGTAGAAATAAAAAACTATTTTTTATATTTTTTTATTAACGCCGTGTCCGGGTCATTTTGCGTTCATCTCACTAATTACATAAGCTTTAAAGTTAACGATCATATAAATTTTTATTAACCATCATATTAATAATCATAAAGCTCCAACTTGAGATTATAAAAAAAAATAAACTATTTAATCCCAAATTTTTCCCACTAGATTCTACTAAACAATTATTTCTTATGTATTTTGAAACAACAGAGAGAGAGACTAAAAAATAAAATGGCTATACAAGTAGGCATGACTTAGAGGTTACGTATTCGACTTCTTTACTAAAATAGATTTAATAGCTTCAATTTATTATGTAATGAAGGAGATTATCCTGATTATATATTTAAATTTGTTTGTTATTGTGTTTCAAAATATTTTTGAAATTTTGAATATTTTTTATCTTTTAATTTAAATTAAATTTTTTTAGATGTTTTTAAGTTATTTTAATGTGTCGATGTCAAAAATAATTTTTTTAAAAATATAAAAACATCATTTTAATACATTTTTTAATAAAAAAACACTTAAAAAAACAATCTCGATTCTCAACCCAACAATAAGATTCAGCAAGCTTTTCGATGAAAAAAGAGCTTATATTTTAGAATAATAATAATTCCTCTTTCCCAAAAGATGAAAGAAAAATCAAGTTAAATTTTATAAAGATAAATCTCAACCCTCACTGAACTGTTCAAGACCACAACGGAGATGGCATGTAAAATCCAATGGCATCATCTTATCTTACCAACCTAATAATGCCTTGCAGACGTGGATTCAATGATATTTTATATTTTCCATGTGTTATTTTGATTTGATTTCTGACATGCCAACATTTATAAATATGCCGGGATGCCTTGAACCGTGTTTTATATTATTTGATTTAAAACTATGGTCGCTAATATATAACATGGTTATCATTGAAGATTAATCACCATAGCAGATGGGTCCAAAGAATCTTAGCCAAATTAATTAATTAAGAGATTATATAGCACACATAGATCTTAGTTTATGAGCTGGAAGTTGTAGATTCCCCACACGCCATGCTCCTGGTCCAGTGTCTGAATTTCATGTCCAGACCTCGTAGTCAAATTGGACACAAACTCTATCCTTCACACGCGCGCACACAGGATTCCTGGCGAGACAGCTAGGCATGGCTATCCGTGACTCATTCATTAATATCTGCTATTTTGGATTTGGTTGCTAAATTTGACAGGAGTCAACAATCTTTGGTGCAGAATATGAATTTATACAATCTATTCTATCCCTGTAAGAAAAAGAAATGAGATTTTCAGTACTGTCTGAATGTTAGATTGAGACGACCAGGACGAAGCCTGGTTTCTTCAATCAAAGCTTTGGGGGAAGAATTTGGGATTACAGATGTTACGCCATGAAATATATGTCTTGAACTGCCACCAAATATCAACACATCTCCTGATTCCAATACGATTTTATCCGCCTTGTTCACATCCCTCTGATCCCCATAGAGAAATTCTGCAGAATCCCCCACTGAGAAGGAGACAACAGGCAATCCTTTGCTAAGACTTTCTGAGCTTTCATCACGATCCTAGAAATGAAAAGGCCAAGATGAGATTGAGAGTAAATATTGCCTTAATGCCCCCTTTGATGTTCATATATACAATAAAAAGAGTGTCTGAAAAGGTTTAGACAACGCTCATGCAATTGTCAGTAACGAAATCACAAAATTGGCAAGTCTTTTTCCGAGCAGAACCTTCTATGGTTCTCTTCATACTTAAAAAATTGACTAATCAAATTGACATAACCAGGGTGCTGGATACTTGAACAAACTGACGCAAAAAGAAATTCAAGACCTTGTATTTCAATCTGAGAGCTCTTGGAGTACCTAGCATTACCACCAAATGAGCCTCTCATGGCTTGAGATGCGAAAAGAAAAAGGGGATACAGCCTTTTTGAATATTATAATGCAACTAACAAATCATTGCATAATTCTCTCCCTCAAAATCAAGTTTGAAAAATTTATAGAAAACAGTATCGTGCCATAGTACAGATTCACCAAAAAATCACAAAATCTTTTACAATCTAAAACAATCCTAGGACTTTCACAAACTTTCTCCATGTCCAATGTAGAATGATGTATGCTCAAAAGTCTGGATATTTTAGAATATATACAATTATCACGGAAAAAAAATTACTATAAAAAAAGCTCGATGTCTGTGCTAAAAGTCTATGTACAAGGAATAAAGAAACATATAACAGTTAACTACACACCTGATGGAGCCCAAGCTTCCCGGTGGTTGTGTAGAAGTTCACAATGCATATGTCTGGAGACATTGCAGGAAGAATTTCTTCCACATTGCTTAAAGCTAAGTCCTTTCCTAGAAGAGCATGTGCATCAAGAATCGCTGTTTCAACTATCTGATTAAATTCATGCGGAATATAAGGAGGCTTGCAACCATCAGTGGGGTCTTGATCTTCATATTTTCTTGTCTCAGGGTCCCAGTTCAGACCAAGACACATCATCTGCAGACGAAGCTTTGCTCCATTTTTGTAACCAGGCCTATAAAATCCCCCAGGACCCAGACCAATTTCTCGACAAGTCTTCACCAGTTCAATCTGAAAAATAATAATAGCTTCAGACTTGTGTAATATGCAGTTACAAAAAATGATTATTAATGATGTGTGAAAAAACAGTGAAAAAACACGTGTATAAAGATCTAGTACTCTTAAATCTTAATGAATGATTATTACATGCATGTCAATTTTACATTTTTTTCATGTAAAATATCAATTCATGTTCATGGCCAGACAAATGCATCCCATCAGAGTCAGTTGATCAATACTGAGAGCGCCATAATGGAGATAAATGCTGATCAAGTCCAATTTGTGTAAACTGCAAAAGTAAAAGCTAGCTATAAATTAAGGAGTAAGCATTAACACAAAGAAGCACCTGGTCACTAAGGGAAATATAACGTTTTAGAAGAACCATCCCAGGCCGCAACACTCTTTGTCTCTCCTCAATGGGATGTTCAGCATTTTCCTGGTTTTTCTCCATTTCCTGCAAGGACTTCAAAACAGCAGAATCTCTACTCTTAGAAAGGCAGATATCAAATGGTGCAACATGATTGGCACCTGCAGCAGGCTTGCAATAACTCTGGCCAGATTTAAATCTTTTAACATGAGCAGGGATGTTCTTGTTCATGAATTTCAATGAGTTACCATCCCCACCACTCTGCTCTGACCGAAGATCGATTCTACTTCTCCTTTTACTGAAACTTCCATGCACAACACCTAAACCATCGCTACTAGTTTCCTCGGCACCCCTCCATTCTCTCCGATCAGTACTATCAGGAGAAGGCCTCAACTTGATGCCAGCTCCCCCTGCAAAGTCTCTATCTTTTTAATTTCTAATTACACACACAAAAGTTTTCTCTACATAATCCATACAATCCAATTTTTGGGTTGTTATCCACATTTTTATAGCTTCTTATGAAAAGATCAACCTTCGTCAATTCTTAAACCTTAATCACGAAAAACCATGTTCTAATTACAGAACAAAGGTAATATTGTCTATATAAAGACAAGCTTTACAGAACATAATCAGAAAACATCAATGTTCAGTTTAAAATTTACACAGAGAATTATTGAATTACCTCTACCGGGGATTGAATCTTCACTTGCTCTGTCTTTTCCACTATTCATATTTCTGATTGACAGAAGCCCAGAACAAACTTGGCTGGAAATGGAGGGCACAGACACTGGTGATGTCAATAGTCGGAAATTTTTTGCTTGAATTAGACGGTACATATAGACCATGAGTGCTGGTTTGGCTCAGCCAACAGCCATACAGGAACCCGGGAAAGATGATGCAGAAGCGGCACTAAAGTGGAAGCCTGGAGCAGAGAGTGCAAGACCCCCTTGCCTCTTCAGTCTTCAGGTTTACTACGAAGAAACGGCATGTCGTTTTTAAGGATATCGTTTTTGGCTACAATATCCAGCTTCTATGTTTTTCCCTAATACGAAAATTGATATAATAATTTATATACATCAAATTTATGTATATCTCTTCTTAGTGAGATGTATTTTGACACTACTTTATATGTTAATTGAGCCTTTTATTTTTTTTTTAAGATTTTAAAGGTATATTTCGATGTGAATCCGATGTATTTAGAGGATTGATGATAAGATTTAAATAAATAAAAAAACAAAAAAAAACGTTTTTTCTTTTAATTATCAGATAATCCCTTTAAATCAGGTTTCTTGGGATTCATTTTTGTTTCCGAGAATATTTAAAATTTTAATTATTAATAATCAAGAAAAACATCCACATTATAATCATAATTAATGACCCTTGAGAATTAATATTTTTTTGGTTTGAATTTTAACAAAAAAAAGAGAATATACTTTATTACTATCTCAGATTAGACATCACAGCTTCACCTACATGTATGTATTTAATGAGGATTGTTTTTTTTTATAACTTCTGATAATTTTGACATAAAGTTATTAAAATCTCACAAAGATTTTAAAACAATACTTTTTATATATAAATAATTTTTTAAAATATATTCACTCGCATTATTAAATACATAACCAGACACTGTTTGATTATTGTTACAAGTTAAAAAAATAAAGACTAAAAATATAAATGAGATATGTCTTTTTTCTATTTATTTTTTTAAAATATAAAATTTACTTTAAAATTTTCTATTTATTTCATGTCTCTTTCATCACTTTTTTAGGCTTTTTCAAAATATTTTTTATTTGGAAATATATTAAAATAATATATATATTTAAAAATTTATTTTTGACATCAATATATAAAAATAATATAAAAAAATTATTTAAAATAAATAAAAAATTATTATTTTTAAAAATATTTTTTATTGCAAAAACAAACATGCTATAGCTAAATATATTTCTTCTTCTTTTTTATCACCAACACTAATAAAAAGGAGTTTTTAGTAATGTTAGATAAAATAATCAAACATCTCATAAAAAAAAATTAAATTATATGGTTCTTTTTTAAGGATTTGGAGTTTGACTATTTAAGATATCTTCATCGGGTGCATGATATAATTTCTAATGATATTATTTTTTATTTAGAAATATATTAAAATAATATTTTTAAAATTATTTTTAACATTAACATATCTAAATAATCTAAAAATACACAATAAAATAATTTTAAAAATAAAATAAAATAAAATTTTAATTTTAAAACGCACCAGCAAACCAAACAACATTATGGAACGTCGTCATGTACAGAGCCACCGGCATGGTTCAAAACTGATCATGGTGGGCTACACCCAAACCCCAAAATGATCTCTCGAAAACACACCTTCAAGAAAACCTGCAACTTTTCCTCGAATTGGCGGGCAAGGCAGAAGCACTTGTGAAAACGCTGATATGGATGAGGGCATGGTGGCATCATACAAACGTGAGATTACTGTCAGCACGTCTACCACTTTACAAGTAGGAAGCACCTATCACCACTCTTTCCAAAAACCACTCAAAAAGGCTTTCGAGTCAAGTCTGTGTCCCATCTTAGAATCCGCTTTCCTTTTCTAAGATGAAAATGAAGGATAGATAAACTAATCGCAGAGGAAATATTACAAAAACAGTATGGATTTCACTCCCTTTTTTCTTAAAAAATCAAGATAAACTTGTTTTATAAATCAAATTGATTTCGGGTTGCCTCCTTGAAAATCCACCATGAGTGCTCGAGTTTTAAAACACTCCTCTCACATGGGCCAGCCTGTGCCTCGACAACCTTTTAGAATAAGTAACCGAAATTAACAATCTAGACAGCATAATGCCATCAGTAACCCCACTCACACATAGTGCATCCTGTGCAAAATGAAAGCTCATATCCTTTTTGGTAGTGGGCTGGAGCTTGGAAAGTTCCAGCACGCACGCCAAACTTTTTTTCTTTTTCGTTCTTTCCATCACTTCTTCCTGGGAAACAATACCCTTTTGCCAGGAAAAAATCGAAGGCTAGCACCAAAAGTGAAAGTTCAGATCTTGCAATTTTCCTGTCATGAAGGTCCATCGGCTCATTTTTCTTCTTCTTTTGTTTGCTTATCAGGTCTGTTGCAAAACATACGTTCACATTGACTATAGTCTCACAGTAGAAGTGCCTAGTGAGTACAGTGTGGAGTTGCTTGGAAGAGCATTTCTGATGGAGACTAACCAGATGGAGCCCAGTTTTAGAGTAGCAGTGAGTGTTGAGCCAATTATAGGAAAATATTCATGCTCTTTGCAAGTCTTTCTTGGAGATGTCAAGGTGTGGAATTCTGGCCATTATTCTCATTTTTACACTTCTGATAAATGCGCTCTTGAGCTAACAAAGGATGGAGATTTACGGCTGAAAGGTTCGAATGATCGAATCGGGTGGCGAACCGGGACTTCAGGACAAGGTGTGGAGGTAACATTAACAGTAAAAGAATCACCAGCAAAACCTGGAAAAAAACACAAATCACTGCACGTGTTTTTCTAGCAACTAATCTTTCCCCTTCATTGCAGAGACTAGAGATTCTGAAGACTGGCAATCTAGTCCTTGTTGACGCCTTGAACCGGATAAAGTGGCAGAGTTTCAACTTTCCGACCGATGTAATGCTGTGGGGACAGAGACTAAATGTGGCCACTCGCTTGACATCTTTTCCTACCAACTCAACAGCATTCTATTCTTTTGAAATTCAGCACAGCAAGATTGCTCTCTACCTGAGTTCCGGTAAGTGGAACTATTCTTACTGGGAGTTTCAGCCTACCAAGAGCAGAAACATCACATTTATTGAATTAGGTTCAAAAGGGTTAGAAATATTCAATGATAAATACAAGAAAATTGCGCAGATTTCATCATTCGGGACGCAATTTCAACCCCTAAGATTTTTAGCACTGGGGAATAAAACAGGAAACATGGGGCTGTATTTCTACTCCCCGGAGAAACGAAGTTTTGAGGCTGCTTTTCAAGCACTCAATACGACATGTGATCTTCCTCTAGCTTGTAGACCTTATGGTATATGCACCCTGTCCAATGCCTGCTCATGTATCCACCTGTTGACGGCGAAGAAAGGGGCTGGTTCAGATTGCAACGGGGGTTTTTCTGAAGGGTTTTGCGACAAAGGTCAGCCGGAAATGCTTGAATTGAGTGGCGTAAGCAGTGTTCTAAGGACTGCTCCTAAAAGGGTCAATGTCAGCAAAGAAACCTGCGAAAATTTATGCCTGCAAGATTGTAAATGTGCTGCTGCATTATACTCTGCTGGCAAGGATGGCACGGGCTCAAGAGAATGCTTCACCTATGGATTGGTCTCAGGTGTGAAGCAGGTTGAAAGGGGAACAGGATTGACTTTCATGGTCAAGGTTCCAAACGGAACCCAGGTTTCTCATGGGAAATCAAATGTCAAGAAATGGGTGCTGGTCATGGTAGGAGTGATTGATGGTTTGATCATTCTGCTTGTTATTGGAGGGCTCGGGTACTGTTTGGTTCAGAGAAGAAGAAGAAGAAGAAGAAACATGCTCGCCTCCGACAACAATAATACTTAGGACTGGTTATTCTGCCTGTGATTCTTTTCTCATCAGAATTCACGGCCATATCTGCAATTTTTTCTGCTTATAGAGAGAGGGAAGAAAAAGGAAACAATTTTGGTTGATTTCTACAGGCTGATATGTTCATAGGACAAGCATTCATATCTCTTTTTAACACCATTGGTATAGTTGAAATCAATTTGTCATTTGCTGTGCCTGCTTGCTAGAAGAATTCTCTTATCAACAAAGGTTAAGCAGATCAGCAGGAACATCTTATAGAGTTCGATCAAGGCTGCTAATTGATACAAATGCAGAGAGCAAAAGAGTGAATTTAGATCCAACATTTTGATTTCGGGTGCTGTTGTTTACTCTAAAAACTAGAATAATTAGAATCGAAATTAAAAAAATCTAGCCGTCATAGATAATATTTCAGGAAAAGAAGAAGCTTTTTTTTTTTGAAAATCACACAATATCAGAATCTAATGAAAAATAAAGTTTTTTTAATTATTCTCAATTAAAAAACAAATATAAATTTTTTATTATAACTTTGGTTTATGGTTCTTAACACACTCATAAGGACTAGCCCAAAACTATAGCAATTTGTGTCGGGCCTGGGTTTGTAAGTAGATTATATTTCAAGGATCCCAATGTGATCTACGAGAGGCCGAAGCCACTCAACAATGCCTTTAATGGTGGGCTCAAATATGCTATTTAATTATCCATTTTTTAAGCTGGAAATGGTGAAAGGTTAGGGCTTCGAGACTCTATTTGAACTTCAAGGTTACCAAATCCAGGAATTTAATAATGTTGAGCCTGAGATTACCAAGTGTTAATCATTCACCAACTCAGTTTATGTTTCAATTTTTTCATGATGGAAAAGTAGGTACGTAAATGATGAGTAATTAAGTTTATGATATCTTTATTAGACAAATTAACAACCTCTCCCACTTTTTAATCTTTTTTTGAAAATAAAACCTTACAAGAAGAAGTTCAACAGTGTAATAATTTAGAGTTCTTGATTTAAGAAGTTAAAGAATGACTATCAAACAATTATTTTTTAATTCTTAAAAAAGGGCATGGAGCACGTCATTTTATTACAATATGGTGATATAATAAATAATAGATTACAATCAAGTTTAACGAAATATAGGTTGTAAAATTAAGTTTGACAGGTGCCTGGGGTTGATCTCTCTGAACAAAGAAAGAGTGTCCCGTAGCACAAGGTTAAGGATAGAACACTTGCCTAATTCTATACTAAAGGACCTGTTTAATTATAGATTTAATTACTTTTAGTTCTCCCTCACACACAACAGGGTATAAATTCTACGTTTGCTGTTGTTCATACACGAGATCTTTGGCCTGAATTGACATGATTAATTATAAACTATTGATAGAAGCTAGCAGGATGATCTTGCCCAAGAAGCTCCTTAATTAGTTGAAACCAATCATAGGAATTTTAATTAATTAAGCATTTTGTGTTCAAATATATGTATAGATCATTGAAGGTAAGAGTTGCTTAATTAAAAACTGAAAATTAATTACCAGAACCCCATTGCTGCACATTTTGACTGACTACTAACTTGCAATTAGGACTGCCTAGTGTGCTTGAAATTCAATGTACAAATTCCCAATTTCTCAGTAGCGTACAGAAAGACAGGGGAAGAAAATATCTGGGTCGTTCTTGCTCTCTAGCTAGCTAGCTACCTTGATTCCAGTTATGGATGGCTTGCAGCACTGCTTGTTTCACTACCTGAGCATCGTGACCTTGGTTCTGCAAAATTATGAAGTTTGTTTTACTGAAAATTTAATCAAACAATTCTGTATCAAATACAGATGCATGGATCGGCTGTATATACAAGCTCAAACTCGAAAAATGAGATTGGATCACTGTAAATTATACTCCCTAAGAGCTCGATCTCTACTCAAGCTGAAAGAGAACAAACCCAGAACAGACATGGATGCACGGATTAATCCTAGTTAATGACATTTGTCCGATGAACTTGCTCAGTGGATAGCTACTGTAATCCAATGCTGTCCACCCATTACTCTGGAAAGTCCAAAATATGTGGTTCAAGCCAGCTTAATTGTTTCTAAGTTGCACACGTGAGATCAGTTTTGTTTGTCTAGACAGACTACTGTTTATAAATATCGAGAAGGATGCTTGCGACATATATAGAACATAACATCAGCAGCAACATTTAATATACTTGCAAAAAAGACAGGCTTCCTTAATTTAAGTGGTGTGCTGAGAGGAAGAACGTAAATCCAAGAAAGGAATTTAATTCTTACTTGGTCTCCACCAATCGCTTCGAGTTGGAAATTGTCTTCACAAGAAACCCTAGCATCAAGAACTTCAAGGCCCAGTTCCTCAAAGGCTTCAAGTATGGAGACGAGTAATCCAGGGCAATTCTTTTCTGAAAATACATTAATAAGGAAACCCTTTTCTAGGTTTTCCACTGTGACCTGCTGAAGTATGAAAAATAACGAAGTATTATTACATGGGCTAGTAACGTACGGAAGCTTTTCAGAGATTATTAAGAACTGAAAACACAAAAAAAAGAACCGACAAAGGGAGTTCTAGATAATATATTCGCACCGCAGGTAATGAGTTTTGGGGGGCTGAAGATGTCCCAATTTCTTTGTTTAGCCTATCCACCTTGTTCTTCAACTCTCCAATATATTTTGATGCATCTACTATGATTGAGGTTTTGTTCATCTGCCAAAACAACCAATTACAGAAGAGAAAATAGCAACATAATTAACCAAAGATTGGATCAGGGAAGAAAAGAAAAACTGAAACGAAAGCTTGAAGATGGAGGCTGGGTCCAGGTAGTTACAGCATTAGAATTGGTAGCAGCACGTAACTTCTCATAAAGAGCTGCCTTCTTTTTCTTCCTGGAAGACATGCTTGTTTTCTGCCTCTGAACTTGACTGGCGAGCTCGCTCTCTCCTCTCCCTCACTTGTTTTTTTAATTTTCACCTCAATCTTTCGAGGGTCTTATAACAAGACGATGACCTCTCGAACTCTATCATTGCTTGTTCGTTTCCTGCATGGATGCTCCCGATTCCCCAAATAAAATCATAATTCATCTTGAAATTTACATTATTAACCATCTTTTTTTCCTGACATTGTCTTTTAAAAGTAATTTCAAAATCTCTGTCTTTTTGTTTTTTGTTTTTCGGTTGAAATAAAAAGAGTTCAATGCCATTAAACCGTAGGCCCCATTTGCCAAGCGCATATATAATCCGAGTTTGTGTCACACACACTCTGATTAGTCTTCTTTCAACCCACCAAAGAGAAGAGTAATGACGTACGGGGCATTGATTTATATTATTTCACTCTCAAAATATGTACATTAATTATCAATTATCAAATATATACCGCTGGAAGGTTTTATCCTCTCTTTTTACTCATTTGAACCTCCATATATATATGCTTGAAACTAGAATTTATATCATGCTAACTTTAAAAACATGTTCGAACTCAAATCATGATCATGACCAACATCCATTGTTATACAAAATATGTTTATTTTCCATTAATACATTTATTTTTGTCTCTTATTGATATTTATTACTTATTAGTACACCTGTAAATGATATTTATCATCAATTTAGGAATAAAATGATCTTCCAGCCCTCTTCCTCAAGCAAAAAAAGCAAGGTGCATGAAATACAAATACTTTTGAAACATTTTGGAAAAAAAATTACAATCTCTATTCTCAACATAAACATACAATTTTCTTTGAGAGTATTCATTTCATACATGAACAAGAACAAGAACAAACAATCTTATTCTTAGAATTTAATGTTTTTTTTTTCATTATTATTATTATTATTATTATTATTATTATTATTTTAACAAGGCTATTAACTTAAGTAATCCTTGGTCTTCAAATCCATCCAAATGGGACTTTTTATAGGTATCGAGATTATTTTTCTTCACTAGGGAGAGTAAGTTTAATTGAATGAGCACTTTATTAACTAATAATTAAAAAATCCCTATTGCTCAACATCCGGATTTCAAAACATTAACTATTAGAGGATGATGTTGAAATCACTTCAACTCTTGATGATCAGTTGTTCACACAGGTCTGCATATCATCTCAAAAAATCCGAAGCCTAAAATTGAAGGTGCCAGCTAGACTTCAAAAATAGTTTAGCATTACTCTTTCACACCAGAAAGAATAGCTTGAAAGTAGAAATGTAGCTTTCATGCTAATACTTTGAAAGGAAATATGAATTAAAATGCACTACTTGCACTGGATCTTGCGATACTATATATGGTTAAGGATCACAAGTTGTTAATAATTTACGGTTAATATTATTTTGCAGTCCAAATCAAAGAACAAAAATAAGCAACTGTAGACATGAAATTAGAATGCGAAATGATGAATAATGAAAGAGCAAGAAACAGGCTGCTAGGGGTGTGTATGAGAGGGTTTTGGATTTACTCGGGAGAGAGACAAATGGATGACTGCGAGAGGAAGAGAGAGAGGGTGTAAGATATAATAAAACTCCCCCCGTGAGAAGGGTTTTGGAGGGATTGACAGCTAAACATCTTGACGCTTCCTTCACTGCTTTCCATGTCTCCGATCACGAGCAGATTCCTTTCCAGCTCTCTACGCGTAAAATGATCCTTTTCTTCCCCCTGCAGAGCCCTCCTTCTCCTCTGAAATCCACGTGCCATGCCTAGCTTGCCGTGCTGTTCTTCCAAAAATATGGGTGCCTGCATGGCTGCCTCGCTATCAGGGGATGGGATGATTTATTAATTAGCTGCTGATATGAACACAGATGATCGAATGCTTCTTTCTTAGAAACAGAAAAAACACTGGTGATATATATAAGTGGCAGCTTTCGAAAGTTGTCACCAATACAGCCACGCATCTCCTACTTAGATCTGATTTTAATCTGGGTTCGAAATTTAAATACGGATGGAGATAAAAATGGCAACATTTTCAAGAACAATATTCATATCCTCGTGAGTCCTTGTACGGAGGATATACTTAATTATGTTTGCAGATCTTAGGTACTAAATTTACTTGTCACGAATCCAGAAATGACATCATATTGTTTTATTAATTATTACCAGAGATTAATGGCCAAGGATTGATTGATGAACCTCTTAATGAATATATACTTATTATTATATATTTTTCTCTTAAGAAAAACAAACTACTATTTATTTATGTAAATGTAATCCAGTACTTACATCCAGCTTTGCTAGGGCTAGACCCACCTTCTGTCAATTCATCGTGCTAAGTACGATTTGTACACTAAGTCCCAAGCCATACAGCCCTTTTTTCCTCTCCAAAAATCTATTCGATTTTTTGAGGTGATCCTGTCTAATATATTTTATTATCCTTATTTACATAATTTATTATGTGATGTAAGCATCGAGTACATTGCAAATCAGTGTTGAGTCTGTATTGTTTTGATATAGTATTTTTTTTATCCCCCGTCCATGAACGTAGACATAGTTGAATCACTTGTAACATTGTAAGCACATACAATTCATTTTTTATATTTATATAGTTTGTGATCATTTTCTTTAGCAGGCTGTATGGTTTTAATACAATGCTGGTCTTAAAATGTTAGTTAAGTTTAAAATTAAAATATATTACTAAATAACCTTAAGAAAACAACTACTATTTTAACAAATCTCGAGTTGAAGATAGGTTTGTCTTTTATTAACAAAAATATTATAAGATTGGAGGTGGAAATACTATGAGCCCGTTTAAAGTCGCCGTGCCGCAGAAATTGATTTATTTTTTCATTTTAAATGAATATGTTTTGATGTTTTTAGATAATTTTGATGTGCTGATGTCAAAAATAATTTAAAACATAAAAAAAACATCATTTTGATATATTTCGACACAAAAAACACTATACACACACACATATAGTCATCGAGTTGAACCATCTTTTTTTTCTTTCCATCTTGTTTTTGTTATCGGTTCTTTTGTTTTAATTTGCATTTTTTATTGAGTTATTTCTTCATTTAATTTAACAATTGTATTTCGATTTATAAAATTAATGCTTCCTAAATCATGATATGATATTTAGATTATGAACGGTGAACCACCTCAAATCTTTTTTTTATTCACATCATTCTTTCTTTTTTATTTGGTTTTTTTCCTTCACTTGCATCCTTCTTTTGTTTTTGTATGAAATCCCTTTTCTTTTCTTTTAATTATTGTAGTTTGATTTTATAAAATTATCGCTCGATGAACCATGAAATGATATTTGAAATCATGAACGCCCGAGGTTATACGAGATGGAGGAAGTGCTGAAAAAATAGTGAAATTCGCCGTAAAAGAGAGGCAATTCACTATAGGTCGTAATTAAAATCTTTTTTGATATTTTGACCTAAATTTAATATCTCTCTCTCTCTCTCTCTCTCTCTCTATATATATATATATATATATATATATATATATATTGAAAAGAGAGAAATTTCGCCCACAACAAACATGAAATTTCGCCCACCGGGTGGAGAGCACTCTCATCCTGGCGTGAGTGGTGAGGGCATTCTCGTCCCTTAAGAGAGGTCAGGGGTTCAATCCCTCTTCTTGTATGGAGCCGGCTATTTAAAGAGCACTTTCATCCCTTCGAAACCCACCCGGTACGAACGTGGATTAGTTTAGGCCAGCGTCTGGGACACCGCGTGGTTTATACCTCACAAAAAAAAAAGGGTGGAGAATCACTAGTACATACATGATATAATGTGGGTGTACAAACAATGAATTCTCATTGAAAGATTTAAATGTCAATCCCAAAGCGCTAATGTTGTCCCTATTAATAAATAGATACAAACCACCATGTACCCACCGATTCACATGAGTGACCATTAATCATCACAACAAAACAATGAACCGAATACATGCACAACCTGCTCCACCCTTGTCTCTTCCCCTCCTTCCAATTTTGCACTTCATAGCCTTTCAGCTCTCTACCTACGAGCCCTGCGTTTTCTCAACTATTTTTTGCTTCATTTCCATTAGTTTTTGTTTTGCTCTTCGATCTCCACTTGTTTTTGTTCCTACTTTTCCAGCTCCTCATCTTTTGTTAGTCTAACAAGTGGGTGGATTGGCGGATATATGGTTTTCATATTCTTGCTGGCTATGCTTGCAATCTCCAATTTTTTCTTCGTATTAATGTGATCATATTCACCAATATATACATGATGCTAGTCTGTATTATAATCCATGTTAGATATGTTAAGGAATCATCTCACCTAAAAGCTTAAATTTATAGGTGAGATCCTAAAATATGATTTATATTATTTTCTACCATATCCTCTCAAATGAAAATCCTTTAGCCTTGAAACTTGCACATATCCACATTACCCTCCTTGATTTTTATCAAATATAATGAGGGTGGTGAGATTCGAACTCGTGACCGTTGGGTCAACAAGGCTCTGATACTATGTTAAGGAACTATCTCACCTAAAAAATTAAGTTTATAGGTGATACCATATAATATGATTTATATTATTCTTTAACACACCCTCTCAAGTGAAAGTCATTTGACCTTGAAACTTGCACATACCTACATTACCTTGTACTTGATTTTTATCAATTTTAATGGGGATGGTGAAATTCGAATTCGTGACCGTTTGGTCAATAAGGCTCTGATACCATGTTAAAGAACCATATTACCTCAAAAGTTAAGTTTATATATATAAAGTCTTCTTCATTATAATTTGCTTGTTTTTCCGTCAAAACATTAAGTTTCATTTCAAAGAATGATTCGGGCCTTGAGAGATTATCTTCTTATCGTTTTGTCAAGCTGATTTCATCAACGTAGTTGGATTCCACAGCAAAGACTTCCAGTGCAAGAAATTGGGGTTCCTTCAAGTTTTTGCAATACAGGCAAGATGGTCCAAATAATATAGATAATTAAGTATGTTACATATTGTCAAATTAATAGCTGTTGGTTAAAGAATAATCAGCAAAACTTGCTCTTCTCCCTTGACCAAATATGAATTGATCTAATCAAGTACTAACAAGATTATTGTTGTAAACCATGATTAGACTCTCATTAATTCGTCCTTATCCTCCAAAATTTCAACAAATCCCTCCATTAGCTTGGTTGGGGCACCAGGTTTTTCAATAATTTGACACATGGACAGCACCGGCAGTGGAATTCTAAGTGATCAATCATTTAAGGCTGACTGGTGTCCTATCTATCTGATCTCATAAGAAAATTATTGTGTTAGAAAATTATTCTGCTTGACAAAATCAACACGACCTGTGGAATAAATTTGTATCCATGTACTGCACATTCTGGTATATATATAAAGCGTATAAATAAAATTCCGAAAAAGAAAAAGAAACTACTTAATAATCAATCAAGTTTATATTTATAACTTTTTTTTATTAAGTGTCCGTTAATAAAATATTGAAATTCATCAATTTAATTACTTTTCTTCCCTAAACACCTGTTAATTTTACCATATGCTAATTGAAAAATCTAAGAAGCTAAAGGGGTTTTAGATTTTTTTTCCCAATCATAGATGATTAAGGGACTAATTAAGCAATGGTTTTCCAAAACCAGAGAAACTATTTAATAATCAATCAAGTTGAAGTGTGCAAGAGATGATTCCTTTTGCGATCTTGTGATTGTTCTTTTCACATGCTTATAGAATAGAATATTGGTTTTTAATTTGAAGTTGACTATGTGTTCCACAGAATTCATACATTTTGCATCCTGCTATATTACATGCTGAAGACCTTGATTTGACTGACTTCCCTTGTTGTGTTACATAAAGTATAGAATTACTTTTTTTTTTCTCCTTCTTTTTGAATAATTACAGTATGTTTGGTTATCAAGAACAGGAATCAATGCCTGTTTTGTCTAGCTAGGGGGATGGTGGGAAGTCAAGAGTGTTTCTTTTTTAAATATTAGCACAGTAAAACAAGTAAAAAAAACCATTTTAAAAAAATAATAGTTGACAAGTCACATGTAATTTTTAAAAAAAATACAATTTTATCAACAGTTTTGTTTGTCCATTCTTTTTAACGATGCTAATTTAAAAGAAATAAACCTCGGAAATCAACCTCATGATGCCGGCTATGATTTTATATGGTGCAACTTTGCTTGTACTTATAAGAGCCTGAAACAACAGAGATTTATGTATACTCTGTGTCCATAAAATACGCTTTCACGTGGTTCCCTATATGGATATAAAAAAAACTTTGATGGTCACAGCATTTCCCCTCTGATTTTCTAATTGAATTATTGTCATATAGGAGTATTAAAAGAATTTATCAGAGGGTATGATTAAAATGTCCAATCGCACAATACCTTTGCTGATTCAAACAGAGTTAATTTTGGAAAAGTGTCTCGTGACAAATTAACTTTTCCCTGCAAATGAGATTCCAACGTCTTGAGAGAGTATGAAAAGCAAATCCATTAATTGGTAGTACGCAATCATACCCAAGCCTTGAGAGGATAAGTCTGCAGTCTAACTCATACAGGAACTTCATGGGATTGGCAGAAAGTTTTTGCCATCCAAAGAAGATGACGCCTCTATCCATATCCACCACGCGTGTGCATGTTTATATATATGAGATCATAAATTCAAAATCGTTAAAGAGTTGATAAAAAAAAAATATTCACAATTCATCCTATAGTTTGAATGATTAATTGATATACTATATGTTTTTATTGATTAGATAGTTAGGAAATTGAATCTTATTCTTTTTTTTTAAACTAAACTAATAAATTTAGATACCCGAGCTTATACAGTTTTTAAACTTAACCTTTCATGCCATTTTTCTTCTCTCCTTTTCTGCCATTTTTCTTCCTTTTCTTATTCTTTTCTTTCCCTCTTTAGTGTGGTATAAAATTTATATCTACTCAGCTTGGCATACAGTCGATGCTCTCTTAATGTAGATATAACATGCCTATTTTTCTATTTTTGTGGGTTCAAAGGCCAATTCTTACACCCATTCTTATAATAATCTTGATGAAACCTCACTTTTGAAGCATATACATCATATTTTTTTATATATCTCTTTTTAAGAATTCTGGTGTTTAAATTTTAAAATCACATACTAGTCATGCTCCATTTTAAACAATTTTGATGACTTTTTATTTAGACTCAATGTCAACATCTTTGACGAGTGTCCTACTTTAAACGATTAATATCATTTTCAGAAAGGGTCTAAAGACAAACACCAAGTTTTTCACAAAGTAATAAAAATAAAAAAAAACTAAAAACAATTAGATTAAATAATGGCAATGAAAAAGATAAATTTGAGAAAGAAAAAAAACACATAGCAAAGGTACACTTTCATAGGAAATGATGTATTGGACGAGTGATGTTGCTCTTTCTTTAAGCATGATTAACCCATTATCTGAATCTTTGGAACCAATATTTATTTTAGAATCTCTAGTTTCTTTTAATTACCAAGTGATGGCTATATGCATTTAGAAACTTGCTATTTCCACGAAGACGCGACATATAGAATGTTAATTTGCTATGTTATGTTCTATATGAAATTATGATTTTCTCTCATGTTTGAATTTAATTTTGTTCCTTTTTAAAAGTAAGCAAAACTATAGATGAAGTGGATAGTGACGTGACCTTCTTTATTTTATGGAATGGTTGAAACTTGAGATTCACAAAAGTAACTCGGTATTGTGAACAGTTAAAAACTAGGAATTCATGATGGAAAGCTACAAAACAAGAGGTAATTTTTGTTTTCTCTCCTGATGAATCGATGCTTGTCTTTAGTCTTTTATTTTTCCATTGTGTTGATAGGTTTCTAAATCTTTTCTACTTTAATTATATTATTATCGTATGATTTATTCTAAGAGACATATTGCTAAGAATAGGTGTTATTAAAAGAGATGATTGGTTGAATCTTCCACGAATGAATTTAGGGCAAGCAATTGTCAAATTTCCTAACGTTGTTGATGATCAAGCTCGTGCTCCTTTGCTCATGCCTAACATCACATTTTATCTGCAGTAACCCCTGTTAGTAAGCATATCACCTAAAAGTTCAAGCTTGTAGGTGAGGTCCTATAATATGATTATATTGTACTCTAACATCTTCTCCCTCAAGTGAAAGCCCTTTGAGTTTGAAACTTGCACAAACCCACATTGCCTTGTGCTTGATTTTTTTATCAAATAGAATGGGGAGATGGGATTCGAACTCGTGACCGCTGGGTCAGCAAAGCTCTGATACCATGTTAAGGAACCATCTCACCTAAAATCTCAAGCTTATAGGTGAGACCCCATAATATGATTATATTATACTCTAATAACAACAATCCTTTTATCATGGATAGAAAATGCCAACAATCAAGAAAATGAGTCGTAATTATCAAAACCCAATAGCTAAATGAGTTGTATGCATGTAATTATAATTTGGTGGCTTAATTTAGGCTGCATTTAATATTGTGGTGTAATTAAACTATATATAATAAAAACTTGAATTAGAAATAAACACTAAAAAACAACAACGGTATAAAACATACATTTAAAGGTCAGAAATATTGATTATCACTTGATGAGAGAGGCAGGTTACAGATTTTACGTAGGCATGGACAAAACTCTGACCAGGGTAAACAAAAAACGGTGATTTTCCATATTCTTAAAGTGCCTAGGGTTCGCATAAATAGTCTCTTTTATTGATTGATGGCACTTGTAATTTTCAATATATATATATACACAAGACACACCACAGGAACAAGGCTTACAATCTCTCGACAGCTATGTATATTTTTGTCTACATTGAAGTTTACAAACTATAATGAACACTCGAGCAAACCCTATAAAGCAAAAACATTTCTAGGAATAGTAATCATTACAGCAAGGAATAAATAACCTTAAATCTCTTGTTCTCATATTAGTGTTTAGAAACACAATGATGAAATTTAATCAGTAAAATAAGATGACAGTGAAGGATCAATCAAATGTCAAAATCAGTAGGATAAAAGCTGAACAGAAGAGAAAGAAATTATTTCAAGTAATTTAAACTTGCTGAATTAATATGATCTCTTGCATGCATCTCACGTATCTTGAGCTGCCTAGCATGGAGGTCTTGCCTTGTCGATTGCAAGGCTCTTAGCATTTTCTTTTCCTTTTGAACAACCGGATCAAGCTAGCATGTATGAATACTGTTAAATTATATTTTAAAATTTTACTTAAAAATTCTAGTTTGTAGGTTAAATGATTTCTTAAATAGGTATCAGAGTCTTGTTGCTCGAGTAGTTATGAATTCAAATCTCACAATTCTTATTTTATTTGATAAAAAATAAACACAAAATAATATAAATCTACATGCAAGCTTCAAGCACAAAAAAACTTGTATTTGAAGAAATATATTAGAGAATAAAAAAAATTATATTCTTAAATCTCATCTAAATACTTAAATTTTTAAATAAAATAGTTTGACTAGTCGATTCCGGATGATGCCCTTGCTTTGTAAAGATTTCGGATTCCAACCTCTCGTTTCTTAAGGTAAAAAAAAGCGTGGTAATTTTCACTTACAACAAAAAAATTTAATTATTTATCCTTGGTTACAGCAATTTATTTCTATTAACTGTCAAGACTTGCTGCTATCGTGGGGTCTCTTTGAAGTGAATGACAAATTGACAAATGATAGTTCAAGCGATGCACATCTAGGGGCCGGGTTCAGGCAAACAAACATGCCTCCTCGCTGTTGTGACATCAAGGTTCACGGGCCAGAATATAGATGGCAGTCCTTCAAATGTGGTAAGGTGTTTAAAAATCATTTTAATTTGGAGGGTATAGGTGTTGTTCAGCATCGAATTACAACGGATATGAATAGAGTTCAGAACAATTCATTTTCCATAAGATATTTTTAGATAATATTCAAACTCAATAAAGCAATGTACCAAAATGTAGAAAGTAATATAAATTCATTAAACTTCATCTCAAAACTTCACATTTTGTGTTTAGATTTCTTTACATAAATAAACCATCAATATAATAAAAGTTATATAATTTGAATCGTAGTTTTTGAACCTTACTCCTGTTATGGAACCATCTCACCTAAAAGCTTAAGTTTATAGGTGAGATCCCAGAATATGATTATATTATTCTCTAACGCGCCCCCTCAAGTGAAAACTTTTTGAGTTTAAAACTTATACAGACCCACATCACCTTTTGCTTGATTTTTTTTTATCAAATATAATGAGGATAATGAGATTCGAACCCGTGACCGCTGAATCAACAAGGCTTTGATACCATGTTAAGGAACCATCTCATCTAAAAACTTATGTTTTCCCAGAATATGATTATATTATTCTCTATAAGCTCCATGGTTAACATGACATAATGATCCGAGTTTTACACCTATGTTTTGGATTACTTGAGAATCTCAAAAGATAAGTTATGATTAAAAGTAATTATTAGAAGCCACAAAAGTTTAAAAAACATTAAGATAATTATTTTTTATAATTGAAATTTATCAAAAATAACATGGAAACACAAAGCAAAATTCTTTCTTCTTCTTCTTCAAAATATTCTTTAATTGAAAGAAACAGTTTTCAAAGTTTTGAAATATCTATCAATTATTGAGCTCAGCAAGTCAGCATCCAAACTGCATGATAGCTGCAAATCGTAAAATCCCAAAATTATAAGATGTAGGTTCTGCAGCTAGCCACTAGACAGCTGAGCTGATTAATTAGTACTTTGAACAAAAATGTTTAATCGCCCACAAATTAGGAGATCAGAGAGGAAACGAAAGACTTTTCCTTCTCCCTCTCTGTGACATGCACAAGGAAAGAAGGTGACACAGCTCGTCAAGACTATGAATATGAAGCTAGCACATGATCACATCAAACTCTGTAGGTGAAACGACGTGGTACCTGCTAGCAATTGATTTTATGACAAGAAAATAAAAATAAAAAATGAGAAGGTGACTTTTGGAGGTTTCTGCGTTTTCCATGGAAACATTTTGAAAAGTCGGCAGAGTTGCATATGGGTTTTCAATATTCCAATGATCAGATGAACTTAGCTGCAATTCCCATGGAAATTGGATGAAGATCCAATTACTTGAGAAACGAAGAGGAAAGAAGAAATGGGCTAAGAGACCCAACGAGAACTAAGAATCTCAAATTGTGAAATCAGAATAAAGAGGCCCAATCTACGTAAAGCATTGATATCCATTATTAACAAAAAAATAAATAAAAATACATGGCCTTCAAAAGCCCAGCAAGAAATAGACCCTCGGAAAAAGGACCTGTCCTGATTATTGTTATGTTCGTAGGTTATACTATTTTTCTCTAAAAAATATATTCAGACATGAGTAATATATTTTCTATTAAAAACAAATTGTGTACAATATGACTTGACATATTTGTTTGGGCTAAAAAAACCTAGATGATTAATTAAAATGTAATTTTACTACAAACAAAAATATAATTAAAGAAGACATCTTTTATGGATTGGTTTTGATCGACTCATGTTAATTTATTAAATATGTGAATCAATTCATAAGATCATTATAACTCCATAAAAGAATAAAAAATATGAATCTCAATTCCTAATCAAACTAATTTTAAACGATAAAACTCAAAAGAATAGTAATAAAAAATAAATCCCATTAACTTAGATTAACGTACCAAACCGATTATTTGGGTAATGAGATTTTGATAACTCTATAGAAAACAATGTTAAATTAAAAAAAAATAATTAATTAAAAAATAACCCAAATCAATTGAGTTAACCAGCAAAATTCATGTTTTAGATCATAAAACCAAGATAATCTCAAACAAATTATGAAACTCAATTATTAATAAATAAATATTTAAAGATGGAACTAGAAAACAATTCATTTAAAAAAAATAACAGAAACAAAATCGAGTTAATTTGTGAAACTCATAGTTCATGATACTTGGATCATCTTAATAAACAAAAATTATAAAATTTAATTTTTAATAAATCTAATGTTAAAAATAAAAAAAAATCAATTTGATTTAGCATTATTCCAATGAGCAGTGACATGCGAAGAGAGGAACATTGAATGCCCCTTCTTAATTAACTTTTGTTACTAGATTGGTGACTTGCGTTGTGTCACAAGTCAGACCAAGCTTTTTTTAAAGCCAAAACAAATGCTCGTGTGATCTAGCGCTTTTAAAGAAATAAAAGAAATTTGAGAATTATATAATTGACTTTACTGGATCTAACAAGGCTGGTTAATTTAGAATAAAGTTGGTTAATTTAGTGATATGATAAGAAATAGGCAGCAAAAGCTTATAAATAAGTAAAATTGGTAATCGTAGGCTAACCCACAAAACTCATGACTCAACATATGAGATAAGATAAGCCTATAGAAAATAAAAATAATAAACCTAATCCCTAACAAACTCAACAATGAAAGTTAGAGTTTGATAAAAAAAAAATCAATTGTAAAACAAGACATAAAAAAAAAAAATCAATTGTAAAACAAGACATAAAAAAAAAAAATCAATTGTAAAACCGAGACTAACATTTCAAACTCGTGACTTGAGTCCCGAGATAAGAATAATCTCATAAAAGGCAAACCAAAGATATTGAGAGATGAAAAAAACTTTTCATAAAAAAATAATAAAAAATAGTGATTAAAAGAATAAAGTACAAATTATACATAAAAACCCAATAAATTAATTGATAAGGGAAGAAATTAAAAAAATCAATTAAAATAATTATTAAAAATTTAATGAAAAAATAAAGAAAAAATTAAACATAAAACCCAATCAAATCAAATGCTAAGGAATGATATTAAAAATAAGTAAATTAAAAGAATTATTATAAAATTGAATAGAAATAAAAGAAATCATGATCAAAGAAACAAATGAAAAAAATACATATTAATTAAATGATAACTTAAATGAAAATGTATTTATTTTTCTTACAAAGTTTTTTTTGTATTCATTTTTGTTTTTTATTTTGATAACAAAAACATGTCAATTTAAATAGATGTGTTTTTATTAATATTTGCTTAATAAAAATTAAAATAAATATATGTAAAATAAAAATGATATGAATTAAGGAGGAAAAAAAATATGTCTGTAATATAAAATTCTTTTCTTGATTCATGCATTTATTTATTTTTATTTTAAAATCAAATTTCAATAAATAAAAAATCATGACTTCATAATTTTTACTGAATTGCATGAAAAACGAATAATAGATTTAAAAAACAATTTTATTCATGAGGTTAAAATATCCTCATTTTAAAGTATTTTTAACCTTATTTTGTTATTTTATTATAGATTTAAAAAACTATTTTGTTGTTCTAAAGTATTGTTACTTCATAAATTTTACTGAATTGCATGAAAAAAGAATAAAGATTTACAATAACAAAATAACGACATGGATATTTTAACCTCATTGAATATTCATGAGAAGTTTTTTTTAATATTTTACATATTTTATTCATATGGACCGACACACTAGGTTTTGTTTACTTTAAAAAAAACAGATAAACGACATGTGTTTTTCATTTGTTTTTCTCGAGTAAAGTGGACGACAAAGTCTTCAATCTAGGCTAATTAGGTGCCATTCACCGCAACCTATTTTGTCGCCTCCGATAACTATAAAATTAATATTTATGTTTTTTTGACATTTAAAATCTAACATTAAACATATTTTACATAAACACACACACACACAAAATCCTATTAACTTTAATAATCTTATTTTCAACCTCGAAACAGTATTTAATTAGTCTAAAACCCAAAATCACTCTAAATAAAAATAAAAATTTTCAAGTTTTGATCTATTTTTTACTATTATTAAGTAGAAAAACCATGTTTAAAAAACTTTTTTTTTCCAAGAAAAAACTACCAACAACAAGATTAGTTGCTGTTTTTTATGGTTGACTGAAAGCTTTCTCTCTCATGTTTTGTTTTTAGTAACTATTTTCTCTCATCTCTCAATATTTGAGGACTAAATCACGAGGAAAATAAAAATATAAGGTTAAAAACATAGAAATCTATAACTGTATGAACTAAATTTTAAAAAATAAAATAAAAAATATAGAGATTAAACTGTATTTTTACCATGCTGGGATCTAAAGTTCAGATGGGTGTTGAGATGCAATAAAAAAACTATAAAAAAATCCTCTGGCTATTTTAATTTACTACTAAATTAATTCCTTACAATAAAATAGCTATAGCCAAACCTCAAGCTATTTTATTTTATTACCTAATAATTAATTCCTTAACATTTGATTGTTAATTTTAACTCTCGGCTGTACACAGCCTCATTCCTTCCAGCTTTTAAGAGCACTAGACTATCTTTTCCACTTCATGTGCTATGACTCCTCAAAAGTCAAAACTGCTAATTTCTCTGAGAATCTAGTGTTGAATCCAGTGCTGATAAACTCAACCTAACTTGATAAATTAAATTAAGAAATTCGTAATTAAAAATCTGATCTGTTTCAAATTAAATTAGCCAGATTGGATTTACTTATGACTTAGGTTACTTGGTCAAATCTGACCTTAAGAAAAATTTTAAATAAAAAATTAAACAACATAATCTTGATAAAATAATCAACCCTATTTTTTTTTTGTATAAACCACGCGGTGTCCCAGACGCTGACCTAGACTAATCCACGTTCGAACCGGGTGAGCCCCTTCCAAATTGTCGGCTCCATATAAGAGGAGAGATTGAACCCCTGACCTTTTTTAAAGGACGAGAGTGCCCTCACCACTCACGACAGGACTTTTTGGGTAATAATCAACCCTAATTGATATATGGTTTAACACACTGCTTCAAAGATACAACATAGTTCAAACCCTCCAAGGTTTCTGTATTAAACCCTAACCGGCCCATTCTCATTCAACTTTCATTAGCATTGTCGCACCCCAAAAATGGCTGGGACGCGACGTCGTGGCAACTTGTCCCCATGAGCGGGGAATATTATTAAATGTCGGGGATTATTTATTTTTATAACAAAAGGAGTCGCCACCTAGTATTATGGTTACTAGGAAACCTATGACTGGTCTTTCAGAGATTCTAAGGGTAAGGGACTGGTTGCGTAAAGGGAAGGTTTTAGCACCCCTAATACGCCCTACCTAAGGTAAGCTGCTTGATGTTTTTATTTGTCTTATAATTGCTAAAACATATAAAAAATATTTACATGTTGCCGATATATTATTTACGTCGAATATTTTGGATAGAATTTATCCAAACTCCGAAAACAATAATGTGAATCACCGAAAAAGTTTTTTATATTTTTTTGAATATTGGCAAATACCCTTTGGATTTTACAAACATGTTGTAAAATCTCAAAATGCAAGAAATGATTTTTTCTTTTAGCAACATCCATGCTAAAAACTCATTTTTTTCCAAAAAACAAGATAATATATATATTTCTTTAAGACAACAATTTTTTTAAAATATGCTAGTGTATTGGCCTTATGCAAGAAAAATAACACATTTTTAGATTTTTTATATATAAAAAAACATTTTTATTTTTTATTTTAATTTTTTATATTTTTATTTTTATTTTATTATTTTATTATAATATCTATATTATATTATTTTGGGGTGGATTGGATCGCCACTCACCTCGATCATCTGGTCGCCAGACTCAGTGGTCTGGTGTCGGCCCAGGCTCTAGCGAGTGCTGGCCGTGGCCGGACGCTTCGGTCTGGCAGTGGCCAGACGCTTCGACCTGGGCCGTGGCCCGACGCTTCTGATCGGGCCGTGGCCCAGACGCTTCTCGGTCTGGGCCGTGGCCCAGACGCTTCTCGGTCTGGGCCGTGGCCCAGACACTCTCGGTCTAGGCCGTGGCCCAGACGACTTAGGGTCCGGGTCGGACACAAAGCCCGACCCGACCCGACCCGGTTACTTTAAGCAACGATGAACCGGATTTCTGCCGAAATGAGGAAGACAAACAGTAAAAGGGTGATTTTCACAGTGCAACGAGTGAGAATTCTGGTAATACCTTCGTGTAGAGGACGATGATGTGGTCCTTTCTATCGTGATAGAATCGGGAATGATGGCCTGTGCTCGCCGGAAATGGGGATGGAAGTCGTCGGGGCTGTGTGCTGTTGGGGTGGGCTGTTCGATTTCCTTCGTCGGAGAAGATGGATGAGACGCTGTTGTTGACGGAGGAGACGACGGTGGTGTTGGGGAAGGATCGCAGCGGTCGGTGATGCCCCCAGTTGGCCTGCCGAGAGAGAGGGAGAGAGTGCTTACCGAGAGAGAGAGTTCACTGGTTTTAGTGAGAGAGAGTGAACCGAGCTGAGCGGGAGAGTGACAACGTAGATTTTGTTGAAGGGTAAATGAGGGGGGTGATCGGCGATGATGGTTCTTGAAACTGAAAGGGAGAGAAGGGGTGGCCGGCGATGTTCTTCAAACTAGAGGGAGAGGGAGAGGCACCAGTTCGACCCCGGTTTTGATAGAGAGAGCAGAGGAAAAAAACAGGGGATCGCTAAAAAATCTATCAACAGAAAAGGGAGGCCGTTTATGGTGATTATGAGACCGTTCTTGACGAGTCAACGTGATGGCCGAAATCTGAGTTTTTTTTTGAGGAAGAGCAGAAGAGGGAAGCCGAGAGAGTAAGAGAACTTCTTCCTTTTTTTTTTCCCTTTTTTTTTCTTTTTTTCCTCCTTATTCTTTCTTCCCCCCCCAGGGAGCCCCCAAAACCGAACCCCCTTAGTTGAAAACCAAAAACCCCTTTTTCACGTGATGTTCCCTTGGTTCCCCTGTCTCCCTGCCTTCTCCAGGTTTTACGTCCAGTTTGGTCCCAAAAACTGGGGGTCTTATTTTTTGAAAAATGAGTTTCGGGTGGCTCAAGCAAAAATGGGGATGGGTAGCTCAATGTGTTTGTCTTTTAACTCCAAAATCCCATGTGAATGTTTGAGAGTTTTGTCTCCAAAGTGGGGTGTTTGAGTGGCTCAAGTTTTGTTGCTTTTGGGTGTGAAATACAATTTGGTCCCTCCATTTGTTACTCCTCCAATTGCACCCTTAATTGAACTTAAATTTATGATTTTGTGCGATTATGTCCTTGGAAAAAAATCAAAGTTAACTTTAAATTTTGCGCACCTTTTTACTTTGATCCTCGATTTTTATTTGTGCAATATGATTTCCCGTTCCAACATAAACTCTCCATTTGTTCAATTAGGTCCCCGATTTCGCTTAATTGGCTTGAAAAAAAATTCAAATTGATTTCCGAAAATTCAAACATCCTCAATTGAGCCCGAATTAAATTTGAGCATTTGATTTCTCCTTGACTAAACCTTTAATAAAATTAATTTGATCCATTAAAGTATAATTAAGTCGTCAAGCTTAATTAAACCCTTCCACTGCACCTAAATTAATCCCTGAATATAATTACGTTTTTATATTAACCAACGACTGTATCAAATCGGTCCATAAAAATATAATTATATTTTGTGACTTAATTTATACGCGAATTTATCTCATAATAAATTACTTTAGCTTTGGATCCACATTTTTTCATTTCTGGGCACAAAAAGGTACAATCGATTTTTCAAAAAATGTTCGAAATTTTAACTTGATCTTTTACCGACACCATCCCCCATTTTATTTTATTTTTTGTTATTTTCTGATAGTTTTGGGGCATGACCCAAAATTGGGTTACAACAGTTGCCCCCTTCTTTACAATGCTTACGACTAAAGTCTTTGTAAAAGACTTTAGCTTGGTAAGTGTTGTAAAGAAAAACACGAAAATTATCTCATTGCAACGCATGACTTACCCGGGTCTTATTATGACGGGTGACCACCCCAACTTAGAAAGGAAAGAGGTCTCATTTTTCTGGGTGACCGACCCGAGTTAGTGAGGTCTCATTTTTCTGGGTGACCGACCCTAGTTAGTGAGGTCTCATTTTTCTGGGTGACCGACCCTAGTTAGTGAGGTCTCATTTTTCTGGGTGACCGACCCGAGTTAGTGAGGTCTCATTTTTCTGGGTGACCGACCCTCGTTAGTGAGGTCTCATTTTTCTGGGTGACCGACCCGAGTTAGTGAGGTCTCATTTTTCTGGGTGACCGACCCTAGTTAGTGAGGTCTCATTTTTCTGGGTGACCGACCCGAGTTAGTGAGGTCTCATTTTTCTGGGTGACCGACCCGAGTTAGAAAGGTCTCATTTTTCTGGGTGACCGACCCTGGTTAGTGAGGTCTCATTTTTCTGGGTGACCGACCCGAGTTAGTGAGGTCTCATTTTTCTGGGTGACCGACCCGAGTTTAGACAGGTCTCATTTTTCTGGGTGACCGACCCTAGTTAGTGAGGTCTCATTTTTCTGGGTGACCGACCCGAGTTAGAAAGGTCTCATTTTTCTGGGTGACCGACCCGGATGTCATGGTCTCATTTTTATGGGTGACCGACCCGGACATCATGGTCTCATTTTTATGGGTGACCGACCCGGATATCATGGTCTCATTTTTATGGGTGACCGACCCGGATATCATGGTCTCATTTTTATGGGTGACCGACCCGCATATCATGGTCTCATTTTTATGGGTGACCGACCCGGCTATCATGGTCTCATTTTTATGGGTGACCGACCCGGATATCATGGTCTCATTTTTATGGGTGACCGACCCAGCTGTCATGGTCTCATTTTTATGGGTGACCGACCCGGCTCGAGGAACGAAACAACCTCGATTCTCAATTCATTTACCATGGTTTGTCGACTTGAGATTTTGTTTCTCCATATCTTTCATGACTCGAAATTGCATCCTTTCACCACACCTTTCAGGTCAGGTTAGTGTTATGACAATAATATGCATGCTTGGTTACCTCTTTTGGAAACATAGGTCCCCCCTCTCCTCATGGTGGATGTCCTATCTTTATGCTCTACGTGGCATGAGACTCTTTTGTTCCACACGGGACCCCTTATAGCTCCATTGTAGTTTTTTTCTATTTTTTTATTCAGGTCTAAAAACTCAAAATTATATATACTTGAAAGAATTTCAAACCAGGGTTTTTATTTGCAAATTGACACTTTTAAAACAAATAGCTATTTGATAATCTTGCCCCCAGCGTGGGGCACAAAATAGATCAAAAATAAATGACAGAACGCAAATAAATATTATAAAATCATGTGCTTTGGAAAAGATTTCTTGCAACAAGAATTCATGGCCGAATTTTATCTATTGAGGAAGGTTACAACATATCAAGCATAATATTTCTTTACAGAGTCGAATTCACTGTGCCTAACTAGATCTTCTCCATCCATTCTAGATAATAGCAAAGCTCCTCCTGAGAATGACTTCTTCACCACATATGGGCCTTCATAGTTTGGGGCCCATTTACTCTGATCTTGCCCTGGTGCAAGCAATATCTTCTTTAACACCAAATCGCCTTCTTGGAATTTTCGAGGTCGGACTTTCTTATCATATGCTTTGGCCATCCTTCCTTGGTATAATTGATGATGACAGATCGCGGCTAACCTCTTTTCACTGATCAAATTCAAATGCTCATATCTGACCTTTGCCCATTCTGCTTCATCTAGTTCGGAGTCTATCAATACTCTTAGTGATGGGATTTCTACCTCTAAAGGCATTACCGCCTCCATCCCATATACCAACATGTACGGAGTGGCTCCTGTTGAGGACCGAACTGCAATGACGGTATACATGAAGGGCAAATGGCAACATTTCATGCCAATCCTTATAGGTGACTACCATCTTCTGAACAATCTTCTTGACGTTCTTGTTAGCAGCTTCTACAGCACCATTCATCTTGGGCCTATAAGGAGAGGAATTTGAATGTTTGATCTTCCATTTAGCACAAAGTTCTGTTATCAACTTCCCATTGAAGTTTTGGGCATTATCGGTTATAATCTTTTCTGGTGGCCCATACCGACATATCAGATCTCTCTCAATGAACTTCTTCACCACCTTCTGTGTTACATGAGCAAATGACCCGGCCTCTACCCATTTTGTGAAGTAGTCAATTGCCACGAGGATGAACCTGTGACCATTGCTGGCTTTTGGGTTGATAGGTCCAATCACATCGATCCCCCACATTGCAAAAGGCCACAGAGATAACAAATTAAATAGAGGTATCGGAGGGGCATTCATTTTGTCCCCATAGATCTGACACTTGTGACATTTGCGGACATAGTCAATGCAGTCCTTCTCTAATGTCATCCAAAAGTAACCAGCTCTTTGTATTTTCCTTGCCATCATATGTCCACTAGCATGGGTCGAGCAGATCCCTTCATGCACTTCTCGCAATGCGTTTCTAGCTTCAACCCCATCTAGGCATCTCAGCAAAGTCCCATCAGATGACCTCTTATATAAAACTTCTCCATCAAGGTAAAAATCCATTGCCAGTCTTCTCAAGGTCTTCTTTTCGGTGTTGGATGCCCCCAGGGGATAAGTCTGTTTTTGGATGAAGTTCTTGATATCATAGTACCAAGGGTTTCCATCTATTTCTTCTTCAACTGAGCAACAATGCGACGGGTTATTTCTGATGTCGATATGTATCGGCTGTAAGCTTTGCCCAAAGTCTATTCTAGCCATAGAAGCTAGAGTGGCCAAAGCATCTGCAAACTGATTTCCTTCCCTTCCTAGATGCGTGAACTCTATTTCCTCAAACTCTTCAGCCAACTTAGATAGGTACTCTTGGTAGGGTATTAGCTTTTCTTCTTTGGTTTGCCATTCCCCTTTTACCTGACAAATAATTAGCATCGAATCTCCATATACATCTATCTTCTTTACACCTAACTCCAATGCAGCCTCTAAACCAAGAATACAAGCCTCATACTCACTGTGTTGTTAGTGCACCGAATTGCAATTTCGTTGACACTGGGTATTGTTTCTTGTCGGAGATATTATCACCGCCTCGCTCCGTTACCACATACGTTCACAAGCACCATCAAAGTACATAGTCCACCATCCGGTTTTCCTTCTTCTATCGAAAACACATCCTCATCAGGAAAATCAAAGTCTAATGGCTCATAATCCCCCATAGCATGGTCCGCTAGGTGATCAGCAATGACACTCCCTTTCACCGCTTTCCTTGTCATATACACTATATCATATTCAGATAGCAGAACTTGCCACCTGGCGATTCGGCTGGATAAATAGGGCTTTTCACAGATGTACTTCAACGGGTCTAATTTAGAAATTAGCCATGTGGTATGATACAACATATACTGTCGCAACCTTTTTGCAGCCCATGCTAATGCACAACACAACTTCTCAATCATAGTATATCTGGACTCACACTCCATGAATTTCTTGCTTAAATAGTAAATGGCCTTTTCCTTCCTTCCCGATTCATCCTCGCTGCTCAAGCACACATCCCATCGCTGTTTCGACCATCGTTAAGTATAAAATCAATGGCCTTTTGGTACATGGGGAACCAAGAGAGGTGGTTTAAGCAAGTACGCTTGATTTTCTCAAACGCTTCTTCACATTCTCGTGCTCCAAATGCCAGGATTCTTCTTTCTCAACAAACGGAAAATAGGATCGCAGGTTGTGGTTAATTGGGATATGAATCGAGCAATGTAATTTAACCTTCCCAAAAATCCCTTACTTCCTTCTCGCTCTTGAGCTGGCATTTCTTGGATAGCCTTTACTTTTTCCGGATCTACTTCTATTCCTTTGTCACTTACCACAAATCCTAACAACTTCCCGGACTTCACCCCAAATGAACACTTTGCGTGGTTAAGCCTCAATTGATATTTTCTTAACTCGTCAAATAATTTCTTCAATATTTGGACATGATTCTCTCCTTTTCCGATTTAGCGATCATGTCATCCACGTATACTTCAATCTCCTTGTGCATCATGTCGTGAAACAAAGTCACCATAGCCCTTTGATAAGTGGCACCAGCGATTCTTTAACCCAAATGGCATGACTTTATAGCGTAAAGTCCCCATGGTGTAACAAACGCCGCTTTCTCCTTATCTTCCGGCGCCATTTTTATCTCGATTGTAACCCGAGAAACCATCCATAAAGGAATACACTGAGCTACGAGCTGCATTATCAACTAACATGTCTATATGTGGTAAAGGAAAATTATCTTTAGGGCTAGCCCGATTTAAATCCCTAAAGTCCACACTGCACTCGAATCTTGCCCTCCTTTTGGGTACCACTACTATGTTAGACACCCATTGTGGATATTTGACCACCTCTAAGAAACCAAGCATTCCATTGCTTTTCAATCTCCGCCTTTACTTTGATCAAAACTTCCGGTGCGTTCTTCTTAACTTTTGCTTAATCGGTCTGCATCCCTCCTCCAATGGTAGCCTATGGACTACAATATTTGTATCTAGACCTGGCATATCCTCATAGGACCAAGCAAAAACATCCGTATAATCTCGAGCAAAGGCAATCAAATCTTCCCTTTCCTTTGCGTGATCAAAGTTCCTACCTTGAGTTCTCTTTGGCTTTCTTCAGTACCCACATTTATGGTTTCAAGTTCCTCTTTAGCGGGTTTCCAAACCTGTTCGTGTTGCTCTAATAATTTTGTGAATTCTTTAATGCTATTTTCATCACCATCTTCCTCTTCTACAGCTATTATGTGCTCTTTATAATTCGGCCATTCATTCTCAAGCAAAGTGCAAGTGGTGTTAGGAAGTTCCGCTTCAGTGGTTCCTAAAAGCTGAAAATGAGTGTAAATGCACAAAAATAAAAATAAGAAAAGAGATGAACAAAATGCATGATCTTCATAAAAATGCAATTCACAACAAACAAAAATGAAATCCGATTGGCTGGTTAGGCCTTAAAACAAAACAAACCAAAACAAATGTAGAAAACATTGTTCATTACATTCTGAAAACCAATGGAGCTTCTTGGGTTTCCCAATTCTGGAACTTCTCTCCTTTGACTAACTTCCGAATGCATGTCTGCGCAGTGACTTCCTCTACAGCATAAATGGTCAGTTGTGGTAGCTCTTCATCCTTTACCCTGCTCTGAACTTCCTCCTTTTCCACAGTATCTATGCTCATAGATGCCATCTTCTGAAGAAAGCTCCCGTGTCCTGGATCGAGTTGTATGACATATGTCGCCTTTGGAAAGGAGACTCGATCGGAGGAATGACTAAACTCTCTTCCACAAAGCTTCCTTCCTCGATCCTCGCCATCCTTTTCTCTCTTCTTGCCAAAGCAGCCCGCTGGTAATCCTCTTTTTTAGGTTTATACCCCAGCCCGAATCTTTGTTCTGCAGCCTTCAGCCTTGTTACCCCAACCCATTCGAGTTTCTTCTTTGCTGTTCCAAATTGGACCGGAACCTTGTTCTTTAAGAGGCTTTTAGCGGCCATTTCAGTGGCCCCTGAGATCCTGGGTTTCCTTATTACGGTATTCTCCGGCACCCACTCAGTATTCACAACTTCAAATGCATGCAGGTTTCCATCCGTACAATCTTCAGCTTCAATAAATGGGACCGCTACATTTTTCATCACAGATATGGCTTCTTCAGCTTTGACAGTGACAAGGACACCATTGGCAATGTACTTCAAACGTTGATGCAGTGAAGAAGTAACAGCTCCGGCAGCATGTATCCATGGCCTTCCCAACAACATGCTATAAGAAGGGTGGATGTCCATCACCTGAAGGGTTACCAAGAAAGTTTGGGGACCTATGGCTAGCTCAACTTCGATTGCCCCCAACACTTGCCTCGGCGCACCATCGTATGCTCTCGCCGTAATCCCACTTGGATGCATGTGAGAAGGATCTACTGGCATCTCTTCCAGCATGTGTCTTGGCAATACATTTAGGGCGGAACCATTATCGATGAGAACTTTACCGATGAGACAATCCTTGCATCTGACCGTGATATACAAAGGCTTATTATGGCCAGTTCCTTCGGTTCCGAGTTCATCTTCAGTGAAATACAAATAGTTTGATGCGTGGATCCTTCCTACCAGGTGCTCCATAGTCGTTTGCTCAATATTCTGGGGCACATAGGCCTCGTTCAATACCTTCTGCAAGGCATTTCGATGAGGCTCAGAACTTAGTATCAATGACATGATGGAGATTTTGGCAGGGGTTTTCTTTAGCTGATCCACCACACAGTACTCACTATGTTTCATCAATTTCAGGAACTCATTGGTCTCTTCCTCCGTCACCGGTTTATTTACCTCTAACCCATTTTCAAAACCCACTACCTCTTTACCCTTGATTTTCCTTTGTCTTTCTAGCTCCTCAGGCGTGAAACATCGACCGCTCCGGGTCAAACCACCTATCTCGGTTTGGACAAAAGGAAATTCGGCGCTTGGGGTAGCAGCATAGTTTCCCGGCATTGCTTTATAGTCCACTTCTTTTGCATATGAAGGCTTATATAGCACCAATCTCGGGAGTCCATTAGGTGTTGATTGGACCCTACAGTTTTCTATCCCTCGCTATCTCCTCAAGGTTTTCTCCATCCTCAATCCTTAACTCCCTAGAGTCAACATCCCGGTGACCTTTGACGAAACTCAATACAACCGTCAATGTGATGCCCTTTTGTTCGTGGAATGGGCAAAAGTCATTTCCGCCAATGTCATGATTAATCGATCCCATCAAATGTCCAGATTGCACCAACATGTCGTATAATCCGCCATAGTCACCTTGAGAGCCCTTACTTTGTTATCGGCTTCTATCGCATTCACCCCACTACTTCCGCGAAGCATGTTTGGGCAAAGGATTCAGGCTCACATTGGGTGGATCCTCAATGGTGATCCATCCGATCTTGATCGAGTTGCAATACCTTTCTCTTAAAGGTCGCACAAGTCTCGATACTATGACCCGCATTACACAGCATGGTATTCGCAGTCGATTAGGGTTGTGCCAGGCAGGAAAGGTGGCTTCAAAGGGGTAGTGGTAGAGGAGCAATATGTCCAATGTTTAGTAATTGGGCATATAATTCCTTTAGGGTCATGGGCAAAGGTGGTAGTTCTTCGCTTGTGGATAGTCTCTTCTTTGGTAGTTATTTTGATTACTTGTGGGAATCTTGGGTAGAAAGGTTGGTTTGGAGTGGTGGGCTTGGAGAAGTTGATGTTGGTGGTTTGGGGGTAGGTGTTTGGTAACTCTTGTAATTCTTCTCTTTCCCTTGTACCTTCTTCCACGTGGCTCACCTCCACTTCTTTCTTTTCCCGACTGAAACCCCTCTTCTCTACTGGTTCCATAATTCTTCCATTCCGATTCCTCGCTCAATCCTTTCAAAGAATCTGCACCGCATCAAAAAGTGTTGAGTCGAGCTTCCCATCAGTGCTCATAGTATGGAGCTTTGAACGTGTTAGCAAACAGGGTCACCATTTCGGACTCTATCAATGGAGGTTGCACATTGACGACTTGGTCCCTCCATCTTTGAGCATAAGTCCTACAGCACTCTTGAGCTCCTTTCTCCATTGTCATCAAGCTTGTCCTATCGAGAGCAATTTCGAGGTTGAACTTATATCGCTTCAAAAAGCATCCGCCAAATCAGCCCACTTTCGAATCCTCGATGTTGTCCAACCTCATGTACCACCTAAGAGTCGAACCTCGTCAGTCATCCCGGAAAAAGTAGATTAACAGACTTATCATCATGTATTACCTCCGCCATCTTGTTGTAGTAAGAACGAAGATGGGTTTTCGGCATTCTACCCCACTATACTTGATGAATTCCGGACCCTAAACTTTCGTGGTATCACGATATTTGGCACCAAACATGCCTCAGCCGCCTCGATTGGGTCGGATAGGTCATTCCTTCAATCGCTCTTAATCTTTCCTCCAATGCGGACCACTTGTCATATCCCGCATGGTCGAACAATCTGAATCTTGCGGTTCCTCATCCGTTAAGTCCAATGTAATAGGGATTGGAATGGGCCTAGTGGGTTCGGTCGCTTCTTGGGTGATCTCGACCTCGAATATGGGGTGCCTCGGGCCTTGAACCGCCGGTGGTGCTTCTTCCGTCTGAGCTGACGCTCCTTCTCCATCTCTCGCTCTTAATACCCTTTCGAGCATGCTGGTTAAACGCGCCACATCATTGCGGACAGCTTCGAGGTCCTTCTGGTACGGAGATTCTGGCTCGATCCTTCCTTCGTTTTCCATTCTTCTTCTTAGCCGGGTGTTGTGGATCTTCGCAGGGGGACCTATGTTTCGTGGTTGAGCTGGATGTACATGAATGCATAAGCGAATGGAAGATGTATGAGTAAGATGCAAATGCTTATATGAATGTATATGAAATGCAATGGGTTTCTCTTGCGAACAATTAATGGCCAAACACTTCATAGACAGGGATTTCTCATCACGTTGACGTTAGGAGTACTGCATTGCAAGTTATTTACTTAAGTTATATTCACCAAAAGACAGAATTTGCAACAGAGACAACACCCTTCTCATTAAATGGATAAGCTTGATACATTGTTTTGAAAAACACAAAAAGGACAAGTAAATTAAAATCTTTCTTCTGTCACATCTTCTCCCAAAGGTAGGAAAGCGAATCCACGGTTCTCAATTGACTCTAAGAAAGCATCGGTTTCAGCTAGATTTCGCCGATACCGGATGATGTCTCTCCCCACATTTCTAGCATTGTTCCTGATGACCCGAGCATGCGCGGCAGCTTCATCCATTTGTCTGTCCATCCTGGACATTTTTTCAGTAAGCAGCAAGTTGGTTGTGTTCAAGGAAGTATTATTGGCATCGATCTGGTCCTTGTGCTTTTCTATCAATGCCAATTTTTCGGCTTGATGCTTTATCTTTACCCTCTCTTTGTCGAGTTTCATCTTCAGAGTTTTTATCTCATCCTCTTTGACCGCCAACTCTGCTTCACCAGCTTCATTCTTCATAAGCTCGCTGAACGACTCTCCGACATCACATATTTCTTGTACAATTCTTCATGCTTTTCGATTCTGTCCATCAACTCGCGACCGGACCTCTCGCAAACTTCTCTTGGTAATATTCTATACTGTCATGGCATTCATTATGTTCAGTCTTCAATGTGCTGAGTTCAGAGCAACTTTGCACCCATTTCTGATTCATCTCCGCTAATTCTTTTTCAATTCCCAATCTAGCATTTTCTTCCTCGACTATCTTCAACTCGAGCTTGGTTAGTCTCGCATCCCTAGATTGTAGTTGTTCATCTAGAAATGCTCTCTTTCTATCACCTTCCCACACCATTTCTTCCATCATCATCTTGTCCCTTCTAGTCTTGTTTAGTTCCATCTGAAGTTTTTCCACTTGCCTCTTCAATTCTTCTTCATTGTCAACCCTTTTCCTTTTAAAGGTCTCTTCAGCTTGTGGCGACTTCACTTCCCCATTGGTCGAGTCCGAAGCAACTGAATCTCTCCATTTTGTATACCCTTCGCTTGTACTCGGATTCTCCAAACCTTTTATTTCTACCAAAACCAGATGCTTCCAGCCTTGCTTGATAGCTCTCATGACTTCTTACGCAGCGTAATCTTTAAACAAACCAAAAACCGAGCAACCCCTTTTGTCCTTGGAATGAACTGCTTGCCCCCATGTTGCCTTACCACAAGAGCTGGAGCATAACTTACATAACCTGTGATCCCTACCAATGGAACCCAACATTGTTGCCCACAATTCATTAGAACATCCATTGCCTTGATCCATGGAGCCTTCCATTTGAAACCACCCCTTGGTAGGATTTCTAGTTTTTCTAACCAACCTTGGTTATCTAGATTTCCCCATTCGTCTTTTACAACTATTTCCAAAGGTTTTCGTCTAAACCACCAAAAATTATTGAAAATTGGCCTTTTTGTCTCAATATGGCTGACCATCCAGATATACAATAGCTGTGTGCAACACCTCATTGCCCCTTTTCCGGCTTTTCGACAATGATTAAGCGTGATGATGGTCTCGGCTAGAATAACAGCTACTGGATTGATCCTAGTATTCTCGTATTCCACATAAGCAGCAACAGCTTCCAAACTTATTATGCCTATTTGGCTTGGAAATAGTACAAGGCTAAATATGCCCAAGGCCATCAGTCTCTCTTGCTAAACCGAATTTCCCTTCTAATTCACACTCTAGCAACTTCCATTTCAAACCCGCAAGCATTTCTCTCAAAAACCTTTCCAAACCAGAGATCCCGAGGAGTTTCGACAATTCATTTACAATATTGTCACATCTCAAAGGAAAATAAACTCTATACAAGTTATTTGGAAATTCATCAAGAACCCATACTCCTCCATTGTAGGACATAGATCCATATTCCCAAAAGAAAACGGCGATAATCCGATCCCAAAATGGACTAAAGCTCAGATTAGGGGTTTAAAACCTCTACCCTTGCAATCTCCATTAAACGTCCATATCTTCCAAAGAAGGCCTCTTTGTCCACGCTTTGAAGATGAGTCATTAGCTTGTTTACTTCATTCAGGGTGCAATTCAGGTTCTTGATTGGTGGTAGAACTTCAAAGACTACTCTTAATACAGTCTCCTTCGGTCAATTGTGAGGATTCGAAATTTTCCCATATTCCATGATAGAAAGTCTAGTGGTGCTGGCCATTTTGTTCACAAGACCTCAGTAAGCTGAAAATGCTTGTTTAGGTTTATGTCATATGAAATGTATTACGGACCATACACCCTAACGATAGGTTCTAGTTCTTTTATGTGAGACATGGGGTAGGCTTTACTATTTGGGCTCTAAAGAGGGTCTCTTGCTGTCCCAGTGATCACCTTCGTGAAGGCAATATGGGGTCTTAGCAGATAATGGGATGGTACGTATACCAATCACTATCATCTAAGCTCTCAGCAAAGAGTTGGGGTTTACACAAACTTAAACCTTGACTCAAGACATAGGTAAGTCGCTAGTCCCCACGTAGCTTAAAGTTAGTGTGTGCTCTCAAAATAAATAAAAAGTGATGCATGACGAGGCATATTATGATGACAGGATGAAAAGATGCATGCTAAAGCTTTTAAACAAATAAATAATTCATGGAAACATAAGAATAAATGAATAAATAAACACACAAATAATTAGCATATCATAAACAAACAAATTTATCAAGCCTAGTCGAAAGTCCCCAGCGGAGTCGCCATTCTGTCGCACCCCAAAAATGGCTGGGACGCGACGTCGTGGCAACTTGTCCCCATGAGCGGGGAATATTATTAAATGTCGGGGATTATTTATTTTTATAACAAAAGGAGTCGCCACCTAGTATTATGGTTACTAGGAAACCTATGACTGGTCTTTCAGAGATTCTAAGGGTAAGGGACTGGTTGCGTAAAGGGAAGGTTTTAGCACCCCTAATACGCCCTACCTAAGGTAAGCTGCTTGATGTTTTTATTTGTCTTATAATTGCTAAAACATATAAAAAATATTTACATGTTGCCGATATATTATTTACGTCGAATATTTTGGATAGAATTTATCCAAACTCCGAAAACAATAATGTGAATCACCGAAAAAGTTTTTTATATTTTTTTGAATATTGGCCAATACCCTTTGGATTTTACAAACATGTTGTAAAATCTCAAAATGCAAGAAATGATTTTTTCTTTTAGCAAAATCCATGCTAAAAACTCATTTTTTTCCCAAAAAACAAGATAATATATATATTTCTTTAAGACAACAATTTTTTTAAAATATGCTAGTGTATTGGCCTTATGCAAGAAAAATAACACATTTTTTAGATTTTTTTTATATAAAAAAAAAACATTTTTTATTTTTTTATTTTAATTTTTTTATATTTTTATTTTTATTTTATTATTTTATTATAATATCTATATTATATTATTTTCGGGTGGATTGGATCGCCAATTCACCTCAGTCATCCTGGTCGCCAACTCACTGGTCTGGCTGTCAGCACCAGGCTCTGACAGTGGGTCTGGGCCGTGGCCCAGACGCTTCTCGGTCTGGGCCGTGGCCCAGACGCTTCTCGGTCTGGGCCGTGGCCCAGACGCTTCTCGGTCTGGGCCGTGGCCCAGACGCTTCTCGGTCTGGGCCGTGGCCCAGACGCTTCTCGGTCTGGGCCGTGGCCCAGACAAATTAGGGTCCGGGTCGGACACAAAGCCCGACCCGACCCGGTTACTTTACGCAAACAGTAACCGGGATTTCTGCCGAAATGAGGAAGACAAACAGTAAAAGGGTGATTTTCACAGTGCAACGAGTGAGAATTCTGGTAATACCTTCGTGTAGAGGACGATGATGTGGTCCTTTCTATCGTGATGGAATCGGGAATGATGGCCTGTGCTCGCCGGAAATGGGGATGGAAGTCGTCGGGGCTGTGTGCTGTTGGGGTGGGCTGTTCGATTTCCTTCGTCGGAGAAGATGGATGAGACGCTGTTGTTGACGGAGGAGACGACGGTGGTGCTGGGGAAGGATCGCAGCGGTCGGTGATGCCCCCAGTTGGCCTGCCGAGAGAGAGGGAGAGAGTGCTTACCGAGAGAGAGAGTTCACTGGTTTTAGTGAGAGAGAGTGAACCGAGCTGAGCGGGAGAGTGACAACGTAGATTTTGTTGAAGGGTAAATGAGGGGGGTGATCGGCGATGATGGTTCTTGAAACTGAAAGGGAGAGAAGGGGTGGCCGGCGATGTTCTTCAAACGAGAGGGAGAGGGAGAGGCACCAGTTCGACCCCGGTTTTGATAGAGAGAGGAGAGGAAAAACAGGGGATCGCTAAAAAATCTATCAACAGAAAAGGGAGGCCGTTTATGGTGATTATGAGACCGTTCTTGACGAGTGAACGTGATGGCCGGAATCTGAGTTTTTGAGGAAGAGCCGAAGAGGGAAGCCGAGAGAGTAAGAGAACTTCTTCCTTTTTTTTTTCCCTTTTTTTTTCTTTTTTTCCTCCTTATTCTTTCTTCCCCCCCCCAGGGAGCCCCCAAAACCGAACCCCCTTAGTTGAAAACCAAAAACCCCTTTTTCACGTGATGTTCCCTTGGTTCCCCTGTCTCCCTGCCTTCTCCAGGTTTTACGTCCAGTTTGGTCCCAAAAACTGGGGGTCTTATTTTTTGAAAAATGAGTTTCGGGTGGCTCAAGCAAAAATGGGGATGGGTAGCTCAATGTGTTTGTCTTTTAACTCCAAAATCCCATGTGAATGTTTGAGAGTTTTGTCTCCAAAGTGGGGTGTTTGAGTGGCTCAAGTTTTGTTGCTTTTGGGTGTGAAATACAATTTGGTCCCTCCATTTGTTACTCCTCCAATTGCACCCTTAATTGAACTTAAATTTATGATTTTGTGCGATTATGTCCTTGGAAAAAAATCAAAGTTAACTTTAAATTTTGCGCACCTTTTTACTTTGATCCTCGATTTTTATTTGTGCAATATGATTTCCCGTTCCAACATAAACTCTCCATTTGTTCAATTAGGTCCCCGATTTCGCTTAATTGGCTTGAAAAAAAATTCAAATTGATTTCCGAAAATTCAAACATCCTCAATTGAGCCCGAATTAAATTTGAGCATTTGATTTCTCCTTGACTAAACCTTTAATAAAATTAATTTGATCCATTAAAGTATAATTAAGTCGTCAAGCTTAATTAAACCCTTCCACTGCACCTAAATTAATCCCTGAATATAATTACGTTTTTATATTAACCAACGACTGTATCAAATCGGTCCATAAAAATATAATTATATTTTGTGACTTAATTTATACGCGAATTTATCTCATAATAAATTACTTTAGCTTTGGATCCGCATTTTTTCATTTCTGGGCACAAAAAGGTACAATCGATTTTTCAAAAAATGTTCGAAATTTTAACTTGATCTTTTACCGACACCATCCCCCATTTTATTTTATTTTTTGTTATTTTCTGATAGTTTTGGGGCATGACCCAAAATTGGGTTACAACAAGCATTGTTTTTTTTCTCCCAACCATGCCACATTTTTTTAAGGAACTCATGAATCCGATTTGTGATCACAAAGAGCCGTAATCTAAACTTGGCTAGAAGCCTGAGTCAGTCGAAGGCGACGCTGGGTCTGCTTTCACCATGATCATGCACTCTTCGAACTGGACCCATCAGACGTATATAGCCACTGAGTGGTGCACCTAATCCGTGTTGAATAGAGCACAAAAGACGAAAAACAAATCAGCACGCGAGCAAGGAATAATCAAATTGCTTTGTGCAGCTTCATGGAATCAAATTCATTCACACGGTCCGAAGTCAAAAAGATGGAAAATCAACTTTCTAGAATTGGATAATCATTTTTCTTCTTTTCTTGGAATAATATATTGAAAACATTGAGGAAAAAAGGGATGCGCAGATGTATCGAACTTATAACAAGTAGCTTGTTGTAATTCTAGTTCTTTATATTATTCATTTGACTATTTTTTGCTGCCCATTGATTTAAATATAGCAAAGCTAATAAGGAATCCTAGCTACTGACTCTTGTATTGTTTTGATATCCGTTTTGACCTTTTCTATGTCTTAGAATATGAAATCTTGAATCTGAATAATCTAACTTACTGATTAAGTTTCTTAATCATTGAACAGATGATTCATTGGTATGGTCAAAAAATCATGTTACTTCAAGAATTTAAGATGTTAGGAGAGATCACAGAATATAATTTATATTATTATCTAGCACTTTTCTTCAAGTGAAAGTTTTTTGAGTTTGATTTTATTAGATGAGATCTCAGATACAATTTATATTATTTTTCAGCAAATATATATCTTAAATCTAAATAATAAATTATCGATTTTTATTGTTATAGTATCCAAAGGCTGCTTCCTAATGTGAAGTAAGAGTATGATTTTAAGTCTACTTTCATTAATTAAATGAGGATGGGGGAGCAAATCTTCCAAGAAATTAATTAGATTATAAAGACTTTGGATAACTGGGGCTCCAAAGGAATTATTTTCAAAGTGCATTAATCATATTTGATTTTGACTGTTAATAATACGTTAGGGATGAAAATAAAAGTTCATGTTTAAGAAAAAGAAGAGGTCCATTAGTTTGAATAAATAAGATATCACATCGAAATTTAATTAATTATTAATTAAGATTCCTTTCGCATCTTGCATGAATTACGAACCATTCCAACCAAACAAATCCTTGACTGACAAAAAGCAAAATTTTGAATGACGACAAGAGAAGTTAGTGGACGTAGCCAATGAACACGAGGAGAGGTTACTTTCAGCAAAGCGTGTGGGGGTAGCACTCTAGTTTTTTTTTTTTTATAGTATTCTAGCCGTTGATTTAAATTAATCTATGTTTATACTGGGTGGGTCTGAAGGGGTAAAAGTGCTCCCCAAATAGCCGGCTTCATACAAGAGAAGAGATTAAACCAATGACATCTTTTAAGGGACGAGAGTATTTCCATCACTCTATGCTAGTACCCTAGCACTCTAGTTGATTAGCTGTCTTGTAAATCTTACCCCCTCGCAAGTCAAAATTCATGGCCGTCTTTAACATTTTTATATTGAAATGTCAAATAAATTCAAAGGCTGAAATTCAAACAGATTAACAATTCAGAAACCGGCCGGATAGAAACAAACCTGGAGAGACTCAGCGGCAATAATATTATATTTTTTTATATAGAATTTTATGTAAAATCATTTATATTTAAATTAATATATTTATGAAGTAATAATAATAGTATCAGCAACAATAATAATTTGTGGTCTTAGAATTCAAATCGTGTATATCATGATTGATGTCTTAAGCAATAAGAGCAAAGCAAATCCACTAAACCACAGCAAGGTCCTAGTTTTAAATTCAATGGGCTATCTTCCTTCGCCTGATTTTATAAATCATTGGCGTCATAATAAAAACGAAAGTCTTTTTTATGATTAGTTTATTTAAATCAACTTGTATGTAACACAGTTAATCTTTGAATTTACTGAATATCCTGCAAGTTAAGTGGATAATTAAAATATCATGGAAGTGACAAATGCACGAAGAAACTTGAATCCAAATAAAAAAAAAATAAATCTCTTCTCTCGCCGAGACTAAGTCAATATCTTAAGTGCAACACCATGGGTTTTAATCAACCTAATGATGGTGATGGAATTTTTTTTTTTTTTAAGTCCCACCATGAATGCCTCTTTTTTTCCCTTTCTTCTCCTATGCATGCATTTTATGTTTATATGTGCCAAGTCAATATGAAAGTCGAAGCAATTTAATGGCTAGAAAAGCGAATGGGTCGGCGCAAAAGAACAAAGTAGGAGAGAAAAAAAGAAAAAAGAAAGATTGAGATGTCGGGATGATATCATTTTCTTTTCTTTTGCTATTTACTTAAAATAAAATCAACTTGTTAATTTTACATGGTGTTATAACTCAAATTTTAATATATCATAACATGTTTGCAATACTTAAACATTATTTTTCATTAATTGTGGTTTATGTGGAGTTTAAAATATAGTTTAATGAAGCATATAGGTGAGAATTGTCAAACTTTTCAACTTGAAAATGCAAATGTATCAATATTTAAACTTTTCAACAACTAAAGTATGTATCAATATTTAAACTTTTCAACAACAATACCACATTAGTAATGAACGTCAATTTTCATAAATTAATCCTTCCTAATTTTTTATCTATTGTAGTTGAATGTGTCCATGTAGATAGGGGGATATTTTCTTTCAATTTGTTTTCTCATAATGAACCCATTAGTCAATCATCAATTGGTCACACTAATGCATTCCAACCAAGATTTCACAATCACAATTCCTTCATATATTTTTCTTTATATCGCCAAAATTCTACATAAATAAAACGAATTTTTTTTTCTTTTCAATTTACTCGTTACCCAATCTCTTCACATGACCTTAAACATCATTTAAACCATATAAATTTCAAAACCAAGCATTAATTCTCTAAAAAACTTCAACTTCCATAACACTAAATAAAGCCTTAATATGGCACAAAAGAAATTCTTACATAATTCACCAAATTGAAGGAGATTCTCATGAAACAAAATCACACTTTTATCCTTACTTAAACTCTTAAAACATCACAATACATTCAAGGATAATAAATTGAATGACTACCCACTACATTTTTACACATTTAAACATCTTTAAACCTTATGAACACTATTTTAATCCATTTAAGGTATAAAAAACTAAATCCCATAATTTAATTTGACACAAATTCATGGTCAATTCATGACAACATCATATTCTATCTTGATAAACATAACTCTTACAACTTAATCATAAGAACATTGAAATTGGAAAAACTCTTTACCCCTTTTTCTTAACCTTCAAGAACCCTTATCCATGACACCATCATTTTTTTTATCTTTGAAATTTTATTTTTTTTATATTTAATGACTCAAGTATAAGAGTGTTCTCTCATTTACTCTCACTTACAAGGAGATTCTTTTTCAAGATTGTCACTCGCCAAAAATAAAAACATACAAATCGGTCATATTCCTAACCGAGCAATTATGACATGATGTGGCAAAAAGAAACCACCAAATTACCCATTGTTATGGTACAAAAAAACTTCGATGAATAACTCATGGAACTTCTGTTCGCTGAGATATTTTGTTATTAAAAAATGACTTTTGGAACTACATACTTTTTTCTACTCCGAGATGATTACTATGAATAAAAAAAAATCAAATCATACTAGTATTTCTTAAATGATGTCTGCACTTGGTTTGCTTAGTCATTCATATTAGATGTCTAATTTTTGAGAAAATGATGCATTTCGTTAGAAATGTTGGAGCATAAAGTTGACCTAATCTTGCCTAACTTTCAGTCAAATATATTTTTGATGAGATTTATTTTAGAAATTATATGCATGGGATAGTGACTGACAAACAATTGTTGATTTTTCATCAAATAAGGATGAAAGGATGGATGCAATATCTTGAGCAAGTTTGAATGATGTTAAGAATCAGATTTTTCAGAGCTGATGTGATATCTTAGCACTGTTATTGATCATAAATATAATGGATTTCATGGTTTACAGTTGCATAGAATTCCTTGGTTTGTAAATTTAGTTTTATATTCAGCGTTTAGTTTTGAGCACAAGAAAAGGAACAATTATGAAAAGGTTTTTATATATAATTGTTTTTTAATTGAAAACCCGCCAATAAACCCCAAGATATCCTCTAATCAATGTCAAAAAAAATTGATCTACTATTTCCCTACAAGGTTATAACGAAACACCATATTCATTACACTTCTCTTGTGAAGTTGAATTAACAATTGACAACAAGCTTGGGATTTTGTTTTTTACATCTGCAATTTGGTCATCCTAGCATTTTCTCTTCTTCTAAAACTGTTCTGGTGAACTTCTTTCAATATACAACAATTGAAACAAAAAAAAAGAAGAAGGTTTGGTAACAAAATGTGAATTGCCATAATAATGGGAAAAAAATGATAGGATAATGGAAAATCTAGGAAACTAAAGTTTTTTGTTCCACGTAGCTATGATAGGAAAAACATGATTTTTGGTAAAACTATGATAGGAAAAAAAATTAAATTGGGCATTTTTTATTCTTTGTAAAACTTGATTCTTGGTCTTTTAAATTTCTATTTTCAATCCTAATAAAATACAAATTTTATAAAATTAGAGCATGATTGGTCACCTAATATCTCACAAAATTCAACATATGTTATAAGGTCATGCAAATTGAAAGCAATGCAAACAAAAACCATGGTATTCTAACTTTGTGGATGAGATTGAAGAAATCAAAGATGTAGCAATGAAAAAAGAAAACTATGATATATTTTTTTCAAGTACTAAAACAACATTATATTATATCAGCTTGAATAAACTTAGGTTAACCTATTAAATTAGTTGCTTAGGTCATAAGACCTTGAACAACAATATATTAATACAGATTTCTAATTTCTATAAAAAAAACTATAGAAAGCAACTCAATTCTCAATCAACTCAATATCAAAAAATAAAATTCAATAAAAAAAATACAACAATGATCTAAGTCAACCTCGGTTGAATTATCAAACCAAGTGAGGTAATTAGAATAACATCATAATAAGAAAATAAATAGTTGAAATTGAAACAAAACTCAATTGAAAAACAAAAAAAGAAGTAAATTTGGCTAACTTGCAAAACTCGCGACATGAGTCATAAGACTATAATAATCCTATAGAAAGAAAGTTTAAGAAACAATTATTATTATGAGTTTTAATTCTAAATATACCTATTATTGAAAGATGAAGTAAGAAAGAATAATTTAAAAACAAGAAAGAAAACGGAGTCAACAGGTTACCTGCAAACTCACTATAAGGATCATAAACCCGGATAACTTCATTGAAAAAGAAAATCAAAACAATTTATAAAGTCTAACACATAGTAAATCATAATGTTAAGAGATAAAATTTAAAAATAAATAAAATAAAAGGTAAAAAAAATGAAATTCTCAATTTGTTTGTTTTTTTAGGACCAATTTATAAAATGTTTTAGCAATTCATTGCTCATTACTGCATTATAAAGCCAAAGGATTTTTATGTATAGCTAATAATTACTGATGCACGATAATTCATCGCAACAAGGTTCAATCAATGATATTTCCTTAATAAAATAAATGGAAAAGTATAGATATGTAGTGGAATTATCACATTATCCTCAATCTGTTATGGGGTTGACACAATAGCATCGAGCTTTTTGGGAGTCATCACCTAGTTATTTCATTTGAGATGCTAGGAAACCCAATTGTTTGGTCTTGTATAGGCTCAAAAATAAAAGGCTAGTTGCAGTTAAAGAATGTGTTAGCACCCCTAACATACCCTACATGAGTTAGACTGTTTTTGATAAGGTTCTAATATGATTTAAAGATTTTAATGGTTTCCTACTAGGTGATTTTATTTTGAGATGGATAAACAAATTTTTTTAATCTGTCATAGGCTCGTGTAACTAAACAAATTTTTTTAGAGGGCTGATATAAATACTTCAACAAAGCTTACCTACATTAGACCAAGAATATGTTTATGAGGGTCATAATACCACTGATCAAAGGTGGTAATATTTTAATTATCAGTTTAGTAATACATTCAATATTTTTATGAGAATATTTTCCTATTTTCTCATGCATTAAAAGGTGATTGGTTAAAATACTCTTAATTAAGATTGATGAATATCTCAATAACTTTGAGAGCCTTTTCAAATCATTCACTGATATTTTTAGTGTCAAACCACTAATAGATCCATTATTTTATCATGATATTTATCATTTTTTTTTATAATAAATTAAATGATGGTTTGTTGGGTTTTTTGAAATATTGGCCAAATTCTTAGGTATTTAATAAAATGATTATCTAAATCTTGAGATATATTCAAAACAAAAAAAAATAGATATTTTTTTATTTTTTATAATAGCATGTTTGGTGAAAACCATTTTTTAATAAAAAAACAAAATTATTGAAATAGACCTAAGGGTGTGTTTGTCAAACATGTTCTTAAAGTTAAAGACTTAACATAAAAGAATGACCAAACAAACACTCCCTTGTTCAACAGTCGAGTTTACTCAATTGAGTCAACTCTATTGTTTGCTCAACTAATTGATTCCACGGAATCAACTTAATTGGTTAGCCCAAGTGGTTTACCCAGCCAAGTTGATCTTTTATTAAATTAACCCAATAAGGTTTATCCAAAAACAAACTAAAGTAATAAATATAAAAATAAACAGATTAAACTCATTAAAAACATAAAAACTTGAAATGTTTTAATCAAAACTAGATGAAATGAAAAACACAATGAATGTTTATCTTAAATATGGGCAACACAAAAATCATTTCAGATCAAATTCCAAACGAAGAAAGACATGTGCATGATCAATATCAAGCACACACCAATAAATAAATGTTTATTAGCTTCAATCTCCATTTAAACTTCATGATTTATCATAAAAGAGTTCAACTCTTAAACCTAAATCCTAAGATTAGAATCCCTAAAATAAAATTATTAATGCTTAACAATTTTTATTGTCATGTCATGTGCTCAACAATTTTTAGTGTGATGAATAACCTTTGTATCTACGTGTGGTTGAGAAGTATCTATGTTTTCTGTATGCGACAAGAGTCTATCCTCTATAAATTGTGTCATTATATCAAAGATGCCCACATGTTCTACACTTTGTTAACTCTATATTTTCAAGGTAATACAACATGTAGAAGTTTGGACAAATTTTAATTTTCTAGGATCCTAGACCAATGGGCTTTATCATGGATTTGACAATATAGAAGTTCTCTTTTAGCGTGTTCCCTTTAAGTAAAATAGTTCTCGCTCATTTGATAATTATATCATACTTTACCTCACGCAAACCATTATGTGACCCAATGGTGAACATTTGTGCCACAAACAATACTTTACTGTAATTTATGCTACCATCTCATAATAATTCATCGCATCTTTTAAAAGATCAAATAATCTAGTTGAATCAGCATTACATTATTCATCTACAATTAAACATTGTCTCGCACCACTCTGATTCATTCTTATCATTTTAATAACTATATTTATATAAGGATTATTATTGACATCTACAACTCCATACATGTTGATGAAACTAGAAATTGATGGAACCATCCTTGCTATCATGATCTCGTGAGGAGCAAATTCTTCTTTGTGTGCATCATGAACCTTTTTTTTTTTTTTTTATAACATTTGGATTGACAAGCTTTTTGTTCTTACACCTTCTATATGGATATCTAATATTGTCTCCACTAATATTTCTCATATTAGATATTGTGTAGTGAATAAAACCTTTAACCATATTGCAATAATCTATTTTATACAATCTATATTGGGGTGATAATCATGAATGATCCTTTATTACTTATATCAAACCTATATATAATAATCATGTATTAATTAAATACATTAACTAAACAAATATTATTGTACAAAATCTAAAAAAAAATTTAACATGTACAACTCATAAATTTATACAACAAATTTCTATGAGAAAAAATTATAAAACAAATAAACACCTAAACAAAATTAATATACCTAAAAAATATAGAAACAAACAATTAACATATTAAAATTAAATTAAAATATGATAGATTTACTTCTTAAAGTTGAGAGTCCAAAAAAAAAAATTGAATTGAAATACATATGCCCACAAACTAAGTTTTGTGATAGTCGGATTTGTTCGGAAAGGATGGGTGTTAGTTGTCGGGGGGTGAGGTAATAAATTAGCGGCTTTACTAATGAAATATATCCATTGGTCAATTTGTTGGTAACAATTTCATATCATCATATTTTTTAGATTTTATGAATCCAATATAGTTCTCGCGCTACATTTATGTAAAAGTCACAAGTCATCCAACATGTATTATTTTATTTATTTATTTTTCTCCCAATATAACTATATTTTAATAAGTGTTTACTAAGGAATAAGGAAGTGGAAAAAAATTCATTATTGATATTTACTTATGTATTTGCGGATTTTATGGTCGTGCACATAATCTACAGAGTAGATGAATTTTTATTTATATGGAGAATAGAATTACTATTTTTGTCATGAAGTTAATTAGGATTTTTTTTTATAACTTTTAGTTGTTCAAGGCTGCGGTCTTTTCGCCCATACGCGTTTTGCTAAAAAGATAGTGGTGGAAGATTCAGAGATGAATACGACAGACTAACAGTATAGATTATAATATATTGAAACTGACCAGCACTACAAGCTCACCAACCTCAGCTAAAAGGAAAATGCATCTGGGCAAGGTGCTTCGATCATTTATCTTATAATTAATTAGGGCTCCTTTCGCGACATTAAAACTTTTACATCTAAACATTGTTTTATACTTGTAATCAGGTCAATAAACCTCTTAATAACAATCTTTTGTAAGTAAATGAATTAATTTAAACCATTCATAAATTCAATGATTAAATAGTTATAAGCTTTAATCTTAAATCTTTTATTTTTAAAATTTAAATTCAAATTGTTATTTATTATAAATATAAAAATTTACTCCAATGGGTACGGAAATAATTCACTAAAAATCCACCAACTTCAACTGGTGTTGCATGCAGAAGCCTCCAAACATTTCTAGAATATACAAGTGGATGCTAGGTTGTATCCTCCTAGAAGATTGAGACTATGTTTGAATGATAAAAAGTAGAATATATTGCTTTATACAAGTTGGGATTATATTAGCTAGTTTCTTTGCTATTACTTTCTTATATATAAATATCACTTTATTTGAGTTGAAATGATTTTTTTATATAATATGGGTTAGAGAATAATATAAATCGTATTATCGTGTCTCACTTACAAGTTTAAATTTTTATGTGAGATAATTACTTAACATGGTATCGGATTCTTGTTGACCCAGTGATCACGAGTTCGAATCTCACAATCCTCATTTTATTTAATAAAACCAAACACAAGATGATTTGAGTTTGTGCAAGTTTCAAGGCCAAAAGTTTTCACTTGAGAAGGTGTGCTAGAGAATAATATAAATCATAAACCTCACTTACAAGTTTAAGTTTTTAGTTGAGATGATTACTTAACAATATAAAGTTGAATAATTAATCATATATGCATATACAAACTCAGATAATTAATTGATTATGGCTCCCCTTGAAACTTTCTCCAGACTCAGCCTGGATCAATTCGCATTGGCTATATAATAATAAATGTAGTCTTCCATCAATACTAAATCTGATTCCAAACTTCTCATGGTTTGGACCTGAGCGGGGAGATCATCCTAAAAGTTGAATAATTGTTTCTTGCTGATTTAATTTTAAATGATACGACCAAGTAAAGAAACGATAGAATTTCACATTAAAACTCTAATTATCTTAACCAAAATCAAGACTTTTAAATAACATCTAGAAATAATATTATATTATTTTGCAGGAAAAATAAGTGTTATAGCTTAATTTAAGGTTGTCCCAAAAACGGAGATTGTGTTTAATAATATTGTTTACTTTTCCATATTTATATGTAATAAGTTATATAAAATCAATCACCTACCTTAGATAATATTTGATACCCTTTCTTTTTCAACATTGACTAAAATTAGTTGTACCCAATGCAAAACATTTGGCAAGGTTGACTCGAACACTACAATTTACTATATATATACATCCTTTAGAAGCTTAAAACAGCACCGAGCACAAGCCTCAACCTTATTTGAATTTCCATTTTTTTTCTAGTAGAGATCACTCTACTCATGGCTTCTTTTAAGTCTTCCTCGTCATCCCTCACTGCCTTCAAATTCCATTTAGGGTTATTTCTGCTTCTTGCAGGTTGTGCTTCTGCTCAATTATCTACCAACTTCTATGGAACATCATGCCCTAATGTCCTTTCGGTCATTAAATCAGCTGTTGGCTCAGCAGTGTCAAATGAGGCTCGCATGGGGGCATCCTTGCTTCGTCTTCATTTCCATGATTGCTTTGTTAATGCAAGTTATCTGCCATTTTTAATCATCACTTCCGTACTAATCTTATGTTTTCTATACTTTATTAAACTTTTTTTAAGAATCTACCTCCTGCTATTTTGCATTCATGTATGGCACATAACACAACTCAAGCTACCTGGTTAGCTGCTAGAAATTTTTAGTTTTTTTTTTCCAATCAACTAGAGGCAACACGAGCATCCACTACTGCCTAAACGTTGACCCCTTCCTATTTATCAAAACCAAAACCCTTTATGGGAATGGGAACGATAAACTTTTTGATGAACTTAATCTGTTTTTGTTACGAACTTAATCCAAGATCAATAACAAAAAAAAAAAAAAAACACCTTAACTTAGATTACCAATTCCCCCGCCATTCAATAGTTAAAGAAATAATTCAGCCCGTATTGTTGACTTTTCCAGCAAGAGCTAGCTGGAGTTGTGTCCTGTCCCTTTGTATTTTTGCATGGATTCATCATGTCATGTTTACTTGGCATGCAGAGTTTTTTTCTTCTGACTATGTCATCCTGTTGAATTTGCTCATAATTGGTGGAACAAAATTGTGAAGCAGGGGTGTGATGCGTCAGTGCTTTTGGACGGTGGAGAAAAGACAGCACCTGCAAATAACAATTCTCTGAGAGGTTTCGAAGTTATTGACAATATTAAGACTCAGCTAGAGAGTTCCTGCCCCGGTGTTGTGTCCTGTGCTGACATCTTATCTGTTGCTGCTCGGGACTCTGTTGTTGCTGTAAGAGAAATACCATTTTTCATGGTTTCCTACATATATAAACACACACACACACACATATATATATATATACATTTTCTAAAATATTTTGGATCGTTTTGTTTCAGTTGGGTGGACCTAGTTGGCAAGTTCGATTGGGCAGAAGAGACTCAGCCACAGCAGGAAGTGTTAGCGATGTTAATAACAACGTCCCTTCCCCAGCTTTGAATGTTAGTGGCCTCATCTCCTCCTTCTCTAACAAAGGTTTCACAGCTAAAGAAATGGTGGCTCTTTCAGGTATCCTTAAATTGTTCTTCTTTCCTGAACTTCACTGCTAAGTAGGTACAGAAAAGCAATTAGCCAATGTTTTGTTTTTCCGAATTCCAGGGTCTCACACAATAGGGCAAGCAAGATGCACCTCATTCCTGACCAGAATCAACAACGAAAACAACATAGATTCCTCGTTTAAAACATCAACACAGGCTCAATGTCAGGACACAAACAATTTTGTTAATTTGGATGTCACTAGCCCGACATCTTTTGACAATGCTTACTACAGGAACTTAGTGAACCAGAAGGGTCTCTTACACTCTGACCAACAACTCTTCAGCGGAGGCTCTACAGATGCTCAGGTTAGGGCATATAGCTCCAACCAGGCTTCTTTCAGGACAGACTTTGCAAATGCGATGATAAAGATGGGAAACCTGAGTCCACTTACTGGCACGAATGGCCAAATCAGGACCAATTGCAGGAAGGCTAATTGAATTTCATACTCCAAATTTCTAGTTTATGTGTTTGAGTAGATCCTCCAAATAAAGGAGGACACATGTCTACTACTGTTTATGTGTTTGTGCGATCCTGTTTACATCTTCAAGACTTGGGAAAAAATTTCCAAAAAGTCTAATAATGAGAAGTGAGTTGTTAAATCTATGAAATTCCTTGTTTCCTGTTTAATTTGTTTTTTTCTCAAAATATATATTCTTCTTTATGCTTTATTTGATAGAAACCTGAAGCTACCAAAATAATTATTAAATTTTTTTGGATAGTTTGAAATAAGAATAAAAAAATTTATTTATTTAATTGCAAAACCCTTTATATTCTTACTTCCCTTTCTTTTCTTCTTCTTTTTTTGTACCAGGACTGTTAAGAATACAAAAATGTTTTGGTGATTTTGACATGAATATATTAAAAAACGTAATAAAAATAAATTATTTGTGTGCTTCCATACGGAACTTCTTGGAGTCAATTTTGTTCTCTATCTTATTATACAATTATAAAAATAGATATTTGTATGAAATACAGGATAAATTATTGAAAAGTAATGCAATTATTTAATCTAAACTCTTTTTTTCTTATTAATATATCTCTTTATTGTTTTAACAAAAAAAACATTTTCATTATAAGCACTATTTCTTAAGTAAAAATCTATAATGATCTCCAAAGCAAGTTTCAAAAATAATAAATCAAAATCCTGTTCCAGTATTTTGTTCCTGATTGAAGGAAAACAATATAATATAAAATCATGTAAAAAATATATTAAAAAAATCTAAGAAACAAACCTTTTATTTTCATTAAATATTTTCAAGCAAATGTTTTTTTTTGTTTTTGCATGTTAGGTGCATAATAGTTGAGAAAGAAATTGCTAATATTACCATAAAACCTCATAATATTTTAATAATAATTTAATATAATATTAAGCATTTTTTTATATTTCATTTCATCAAAATATTTAAAACAATCTTGAAAAAAACAATAAAAAGGGGTTAGGTGTTTAGGCCTAAGAGATGGGGCCTCATGTTTGGCCCAAACAAAAAATGCTACCGGGCCTGATTTTGTTCTTCTTCTTATGGGATGACAAATGATCCACCCAATATATTTGTTTTTACATAAAGCAGACACATCATTTTCATGTCTATATTTAGGACATTAAAGGGATGGTAAAAAATTAGGGTAGAATTTTATTAAGCTAAAAAAACCATCTAAAACTGATTTTCATATAATACTTAAAAAAACACTCTTAAAATCTCACTAACTAATTTCTCAAATCAAAACACTTGTAATTCAATTCAAAATATGAAATTAAACCGTTCAAAATATTTTTTATGACCATGGTCTACTTTATCTAGCAATATAAAATCTCAAAAATACCTCAATGGATCTCTCTCTTAAATAGAAAAAAAAAGGTGTTTATGAACATATATATATAACCATATTTTTTCCTCATTGTCAAATTGGTCTCTTAAGTCTCAAGTTTTTGTAAGCAATAAAATTGAGTTCAATTTATATAATTTTAACATTGACCTCATGGGATGTTTTTTTATATATTTTAATAACCTTACAAAAAAAAATTATATCAAACTCAATTATCACTCAATTTAATAAGGAATGATAAAATTAAAATAAAAGTTTGACAATCAATGTACAAATATCTTAATAAACCAAAAAGAAATTATTAACCCTAAAAGAAAGTTAATTGAGTTTGAGTCCCAATAAATAAATAATAATTTTATACAAATTAGTAATAAAATATAAGTGCATGCAAAGTAAAATGACAAGCAATCCTAGTTTTGTTTTTGTAGTATAGAAGTACTAAGAGATTATTGGACTCATGAGAGCCAAAACCCTATGAATATAACTAATACCACCCTAAAAAAAAGATTCAATTTCGTCTGTGCACACATGTAGTAACGATCTCCATGCTTGAGGAAGTGTGATGTGATGATAAAAAAAATATTATATGTACAATAGATTTCGAGTTTGAGTTTGAGTGTGCACCTCTTGTATGTGACAACCAGAATTTTACTCGCTCATCTGAGCCAATAAAAAACGCGAACTTCACTGCATAAAAAAAAAAAACTCCACGCTTTTTTCTATTCCAAATAAAAATAAAGAAATCACACTAGTGCTCTTAAATGATGTCTGCATGGTTTGGTTACCTAACCTTGTGGCATTAATATATAAAAACATTATCTACCACAAACAATTGTTGATTTTTTCGTTATTGATCTCCTCTGCCCCCACCCCTAATCACTCTCCTGTTAAATAAATCTTAAGGGATTGATGCGTTCCCAGTTGACTATATGCCGAAGCTCTTCTTTTTTTTCCAATGAAAGTAGCATTCATAGATTGATTATTATTTAAAACATGCTTTCAACTATTCAATCTTGAGTAAGTTTGAATGATGTTAAGAATCAGATTTTTCAGAGATGAAATGATATCTTAGCATTAGTATTGATTATAAAGATAAATATAATGGATTTCATGGTTTAAAGATTTAAATTGAAGAAAAAATATGCATTTTTAATCTAATATCTCTTTTCTTATTCACGATTTTTTTTAATTAGAAGTGTAGTTTTTTTTTTTTGTAAAAACCATCAAGATCTGAAAGGAAATTTTTAATAATAATAATAATAATAATAATAATAATAATAATAATAATAATAAACATTTTCTTTCAAATTTATGAAACCATATGAAAAAATAAAAATAATTAATGAAGTTAGAACCCAACATCTAAAATCAAACCCATTTTTTTATAAAACAAAAAACTTAAAAAAATGAACCTCAATAACTAAATCATAAATCTTAAAAAACCCTCTAATCAACTTAAAAACTAAAAATCAATTCAAATCTAAGAATTTTTTTTATGATTTTTGATCTAATGTTTTCAACATGATTAAAGGATGAAACTATATCATTAAACTCTTATCTTGAAACAAACTCGTTGCTACAAAGGTGACCTTCCATGACCAAAATATGATCAATTAATTTTTTTATCTCTCATTTATCATTTATGATGATTTTTTTTCTCATTGCTCAACTTTCAAGAACTGAAATGCAAAAAAATATAGTTTAAAATCGAATTGTAAGAGAATAAAAAATTAAGAATCAAATTGAATTTTTAGAGTAAAAATATTGTCACAATCCATTATATTTTGTGAGAAGATGCATAGTAAAAAAACAATATTGTTTTTAATTTATAACATAATAATCCAATGATTTGTGGGCGGTAATCGTAACGAGTTGAATCAACAATATCACCTTTATAAAATAAAGGGTAAAGGATAAATTTCTACTCAAACTATTATCTTATTGTCAATTAAGTCCCCTTTAAAAAATATTTTTCCAAATTAATCCCATCATCCATTTAATTATTATGGTAAATGTTTTTGAAATTAAAAAATTCAGCATTGTTTAACTAGTCGAGAAACCTAACTGAAAAAATAATTTATTGCAGGACTTAACTGAGAGTGGGATTTAGTCCGTGGCATATTTTGTCTTTTTCTGAAAATTAATAAATGCAGCTAAACTACAAGAAATGTTTTCAATTTCAATAAGCGACTATTGAATGATATCTCACTTGAATGTTTTGTCTTTTACGTGACATGTTTACAAGAAATGTTTTAAATATAGTTATTAGGTGAATCGTTGATAAAATCAACACGTACGAGACTCATTTGACCAAGTATATTTATCGAAACTTCAAAGAGAACCCGAATCATGATTTTAATTAATTAGTAGTCAGGTTGCTTGATGATCACCCTAACATTTCGAATAAATTAACCGTGGGGATTTTCTAATATATTACTTGTGTTTCTATTTGTTTTTTTTATTAGCGTGTGTGATTGGGTTAGCTTGAGTGTATCTCGATTAATTTCACGGGCTCTGAAGTTAACGATCATGTAAGTTAATTTCTAGTAAGATTGTCAGTTTAAATTCTGGCATTTTCACTACCGAAATGTTTCGTACCAATTAAAAAAAAAGATAAAACAACTTTGTTTTTGTCTCGGTTTAAATTCCATTTTATTCCGGATTTTTCAGCCAAAACATTCCGGTTTCGTTCCGCTCATTATGTTTTGGCCAAATAGTATCTTTTTTAAATAATAAATATTTTTACAATATCAATTATATCTCTTAATCCGACCATTAGATTGAGATGAAATTTTACGAGGACTCTCTTGAGATATTTAAATATATTATGTTAATATTTCAAAGCAATCAGAGAATGTAATGAACTTACGAGATTGATGATGGTATTCTCATAATATTATACATGTTCATAATTTGTTCTGAAAAAACATTTTACCGTGTCTTTTTATATTAATTTTATTTTTAGATTTGAACTATTTTTTTAATTAATATATTTAATTATATATATATATATATAATACAACCCTGAAACGATGCACCGAAACGCTACAAAATCGAAACATTCCATTACAATTGAATGGAATGAAACACCAATCAAAACGAAATTGACAATCTTGATTTCCGGTGATTATCATATTAGCAACCACAGAACTCGAACCGGGATCACAAAGAAAATAAACCTCTTAGTCCCAAGCTATTACCATAAAGCCACCTACTAAATAGTTGTGTTTCTATTTGTTACTTTATAATATGGTTGACACTTAGACATTATTATTTTTTATGAAGTGAGCCGTGCAGTTGCATATATAACAAAGACAATTATTAATTCATTAAAATCTCCAATTGTTTTTTAAATATAGTTAAGACTTTTCATTAAATATCACATAGTTTAATTCTACTCCAAGGCATGCCCCAACTCCATGTCGTTGTTGCCGTTGGGTTGATAATTTCTTCAAAGAGTATATATAACTGGAGAAGTATACTCTAGCTCTGATCGGATGCAAAAAGAGACTTGGCTGTTCATCTCCCCGATTCAGTGCACATATTATACAAGAGTTGACCTTACTGTTGTTCATCTCCCCTATTTAATCTCGAAATAGGTTAGATATTTTATTTTTGGAGATAGTTCTTAATCAAGAAACAAGATGAAAATAATACAAAAAATAAAATGAATTGAATTCCATTTCTTTCAAACATGTAAATTCAATTTATTTATGAACTGAATTCAAACTAAATAATATATAATTTAGTTTAATTACAATAGAAAAATGATTTCAAATAAACTTTGATCATAGTACAATAGAAAATAAAAAATTCTCACGACTTGTTCTAGTGCATATATAGAACTCATCACGGTTGTAGCGCGAGGAATAGACATTAGATAGCTAATTAACTTGCGTTATGACTAAATCAAACTATGTTTACCCCCTAAACATGGCCTTGACATCAGTGTAAATTTCTCAAAAGTCCGAGATTTGGCCAAGTCCTACAATGATTAAAAAAAAACAAATACTCCAACTCTCTAACTCCCCCATGCCCTATAAATAGAAGACAAAAGGCAAGCAAAAAACAGCAAATCATCAAAATAAACGAAGAGCTCTAACTGCAGTGATCGCTTCAGCTCTAGTACAGACTAAATATGGTTTCTCGTACCATCTTCTGTCTTTCTGCCTTCCTTGTGCTTTCGGTTCTTGCTACTTCTGCTTCTTCTTCAGAAGAACTATCTCCATATTACTATTACCATGTGTGTCCCCAAGCCTTGCCAGCTATCAAACGAGTTGTGGAGGCTGCAGTTTGCAAAGAAAAACGGATGGGTGCTTCTTTACTACGTCTACACTTCCACGATTGTTTTGTCAATGTATTACACTAATCACATTCTAATTTATCCTAATTACATCGTAATTACGTTTTGCATGCATGTTCTTATACTAATGGTTTTGATTTTCACTGTATATATATGATATAGGGTTGCGATGCATCAGTTCTTTTGGATTCATCACCCACCATTGACAGTGAAAAGTTTGCGATTCCCAATAACAATTCTCTTAGAGGATTTGAAGTTATTGACCAAATTAAGTTGGAGGTGGACAAAGTCTGTGGCCGGCCAGTGGTCTCTTGTGCAGATATCTTAGCTGTTGCAGCCCGGGACTCCGTCGTTGCGGTATGTGATCAATTAAATTAAAGAGTTGTTTTTGTATATTTGTGGTTGTTGCTTCTTAAGTATTTGAATATAAGAATGAAAAAAAATCTAATTTGAATTTACAAGGTATTAATAAATTATCATGCATGCCTGCCGGCTATAACATTTAATTAACATTTCTATCTGCATATTTTGATCATATAAAAAAATGTGCAGCTAGGAGGACCAACATGGCCGGTCCTGCTAGGAAGGAAGGATTCAACCACAGCTAGCAGAGACCAAGCCAACAAGGACCTCCCACCACCATTCTTGGACCTTCCTGCCCTAATCGACAACTTCAAAAGGCAGGGTTTAAATGAGAGAGACCTCGTAGCTCTCTCCGGAGGCCACACTATAGGGCCATCACAGTGTTTTACGTTCAGAAACAGAATCTACAATGATACAAATATCGACCCTAAATTTGCTGACCAGCTCAAATCAACGTGTCCACTCAAAGGAGGTGACTCGAACCTTGCTCCTCTAGACCCAACACCTGCACGCTTTGATGTTGCGTATTTCGACAGTTTGGTGAAGAAAAGAGGTTTGCTTCCCTCTGATCAAGCCCTCTTCAATGGTGGCTCCACCGATGGACTGGTGAAGGCTTATAGTTCAAATGCTAAGGCTTTTGGGGCAGATTTTGCTAGGTCTATGATTAAGATGGGGAATATAAAAATTCTGACTGGAGAGCAAGGCCAAGTTCGTTTGAATTGCAGGAAGCCGAATTGAAGTAATCAATTGTTGTTTGGACTGCAGAAATATTTTTATTTTAATTTATGTTTTGATCAACATGCAGGGAATCTTCTTCTTTAATTATAATGCTACTGAAAATGTGTGTTTTAATATATTCATTGTAATTGTATTATCTCACTTATATGTGAGAGAATCTAGACTTGAATGGAAGAGTGAATTGTTTGCAAGGTATATTGATTTCAGTTGTATTGAAAATGTAAGGTTATTTTGTTGTATTTTCCAATAAAATATATGTTTTTAGTGGGACATCAAAATTTCAATTTGCATATTCCATTATTTGTTTGATTTATTTATTTATGTTCTTTGATTGAATTAAAGTAAAACAAATTAGACTCAATTGTTAGCATCTCAAATAGGTTGAGTTAAGCCTGCATTCACAGGCTGCAAATTTCTACACATTCTAGTAATTAATTAAATATGTTTTTTAACTTCTTAATTATCTTAAATAGCGTACTTATGGACCTATTCATAAGGAAAAACAAAATTGAGTTCAATTGCCCCTCACAAAATGGAGAAAGAAAGGTCTTGAATCCATTATTCATTTTTATTTAATCTAACTTTAAGAAGCTGGATGTTGTCTCAATTTATCCCATAAAATAAATCACATATTTTTTTTTTATCATGATATCCAAAACAATGTTTCCGAAATGAAAACAAAAAAAACATATATATATATATATATATATATATATTTAATATATAGAATTATGAATTTATACCTAAGATATATTTTTTATATCAAATCATTTTTTTAGAATAATTAAGTTTTTGAATTTATAAAATAAGAATCTATTTGCTGAGAAAAACCTTTTTTAAAACTTAGATTGATCAATGATTAGAAAACACAATAACATTTTTGTTCATATAAGACAAATAAACAATACAGCTTACTTAAGGTAAGACGGTGTTAATGCACTTTTTTACCTGAAATCTAAGATCAATTAGGATTTCTAGTGAAAAAAATACAACTTACTAAAGGTAAGATGTATTATGAGTGTTAATGTCTTTCCTTTTTTTACCCGAAATCTAAAATCAATTAGGGTTTGTAGTGACAAAAATACTACATGATGATTTTTAAACCTGTTTTTCTCTTGTTGGCACTATTGAAAAAGATTTTGAGAGAGATGTGTCTTAGTTATTATGATTATTGAAGGTTAAAAAGGTTAGGCGATTCGGAGCATAAGGTTTTATTAGAGAAAGAAGATGAAGGAGAATTGAATTATTCTGTTATGGAAAAGAGATGCTGGTATAATGTTGTGAGGGGAAAGAGAGGGCAGAGGTCGAGCAAGCGATGGTTTCTCAGAGTTATATCATCAAACAGGGGGGGTGCAAAGAAATTTTAGTTTGTAATTTGTCACTTAGGAATGTGTAGGATCAAATAAAAATATAGTTTAAATGATGTTATTAATGTATTAAGATTATACTAAGATCACATACACGTGTGCTGCCCTACGTTTCATAAATTACCCACATTTTGAGTTGCAACATCTTTCTTCTATGATATGGTACATATCCACTGAACTATCATGCCTTCAGCCTTTATAGGGTTTAGTATATATGATAAAAAAAATTGACTTTTTTATTATTTTTTATTAGCATTAATATCTGGGCTAACTTGAACGCACCTCAACTAATTTCATATACTTTGAAGTTAATAATCACAACTAATCTCAAAAGTTAATAATCATATAAATTTATAATAATTATTATATTAATAACTAAAAGGCTCAAACTTAAAATAGGAAAAATAATTTTCTTAGTTGAATTACCTGCTAGTTTAAGAATTGTTTTTATTAGTAGATAGCTTGGCAACCTTCGTTAGTCAAGCATGCAGGCTGTGGGGTTTCAATTTCTAAAAGTTATCGTTAAATGGCTAATGATTTTTTCCCCTTGCCCGCCGGTCAAGCTATGCATATATCAGTCAATGACATCATTTTCTTACCTAATGCTGTCCCTTTTATTGAATAATTACACATTATCTTGGACTTAGCTTAAGAGAAGGCTAATTGGCCTTCCCACCCCGACCGTTCTATGAAACTTGTAAATCGAATGGCAGACTTTAATTTTCGTTATGATAAATCCTCACTCTATATATTTCGAAAGAGACTTTCTAACAACTTCATCATTTTTTTTCCATGGAAGGCCCGGTTGATTTTGGGTTACATGAAGGGGACATCACCTCCTTATTATATATTAATCAAATAAAATGTAGACGGTCGAATCTTCTTCATTATAAGAAATTACTATATACACAATCATTATCCCTAGATACACAATCATTAAAACTATATCTATTTATATAGTATCCCGTATTATATATAGTGTAAAAAACAATGTAAATTATGTTTTGTAACCTTGCATGACAATTTAAGTTCTTAGCTCAAAATGATTATTTGATATAGCATGAAAGTTTTGATA
>CM063591.1:13381712-13413409 GCA_032356905.1 Salix exigua | reverse complement strand
AAAACTTGCACTTGAAAAAAATACTTGTTTTCTTTTTTAGAATCTATTATACGATCATGAAATTTATTCAAACAAACATTGTGATACACCAGAAGTGTTCTGATCTAAAACAATTTACACTTTGGCATGATCGAATTGGACATCCGAGATCAATAATGATGTGATGAATTATTGAAAATTCACATGGGCATCCTTTAAAGAACATGAAGATTCTTTTACCAAGTAAAAAACCATGCGTTGCATGTTCTCAAAGTAAATTAATTATCAAACTGTGTCCATCAAAGGTTCTTATGGAATCATCATTTTTTCTCGGAAGAATATAATAAGATATATGTAGACCTATTCATCAATCATGCAAACCTTTTAGATTTTTATGGTATTGATTGATGAATAAAGTAAATGGTCACATGTTTGTTTATTTTCTAGTTAAAATATTGCATTTACTATATTAATAACACAAATCATCAGACTACGAGTAAAATTTCCTGATTACACAATCAAGAAAATTCTATTGGATAATGGTAGTGAGTTTACTTCCCAAGCATTTGATAATTTTTGCACTTCTATTAGAATTTATATTGAACTTCATTTTACTCATGCACATATTCAAAATGGTCTAGCAAAATCATTTATAAAGCGACTTCAATTAATTACTTAGACAATTACTTATGATATCAAAATTATCTATATCTATTTAGGGGCATGCTATGTTACAAGTTGCAGTTTTTGTTAGAATTAGACTGTGTTTACCATAATTATTCTTCTTTTCACCTTGTAAAAATATATTGCATCTATAAACTTTTGGTCATGTAGTATATATGCATGTAGCACCCCTATAAAAGAATAAAATTGTCCATAATGAAGAATAAAAATTTATGTTGATTGGATTCTTCACATTTTATTAGTTTCCTTAAACTTTTGATTGGTGATGTTTTAAGACACATTTGAAGACCATCAATTTGATAAGAACATATTCTCATCATTACAAAAAGAAAAAAACCAATGTCTGAAACACAACAGGAAATTAATTGGAATAACCTAAAATTATCTCATTTCAATCCAGAGACAAATCAATATGAACTTGCAGGTCAAAGGATAACTCATTTATAAAATGTTGCAAATCAATCACAAGATGTTTTCACTGATAATGAAGAGATTGTTGAATCCCACATTCCACCTTTAAGTACTCCATCCAAAATTGAAATCCCTAAAAGAAAAAATTCAATATAGCAGCAAATGAATCCATATCATGCTTGAAGTGCGAAAGACATGTTGGAGCTAAGAACAAAAATTCTTGAAAACAAACATTCTAATGAAAAGACGATGATGTTTCAAGAAAGTCCTTACCCATAAAACAAATATCAAACATTGTGTCCAAATCATTTTCTCATATTGATCCTCTTGAAAAGGGACCTCTTGAAAAAACATCTTTTAAAACAAATCAAGTACTTGGAACTAATGAGAACTTCATAAACTATTTCCATACAAAAGAGATTTTGGAACAAAATAAAATTATTATAGATAATGTATTTGCATTTAAGGCTGTTTTTGACATCACCAGGAGTGATGCTGAATTTGAACAACAAACTATCTAATCATGTCGACATAAATATGATTGGACATTATGGAAAAAATAATCCAGACATAGTTAAACTCACTTGCAAAACATGAAGTATTTGGACAAATAGTTCATACATCTAAATGTGTTATGCTAGTTAGATATAAGTGGGTATTTGTTAGAAAATAAAATGAGATCAATGAAATTATGTGATATAAGGCACAACTTGTTGCACGAGGTTTCTCATAGAGACTTGACATTGATTATGAGAAAACTTATTCTCTGGTTATGGATGTAATGACTTTTAGATTTTTAATTGGTTTAGCAGTATTTAAAACTCTAGATATTTGCTTAATGAATATAGTTACAACATACCTATATGGATCATTCGATAAAGAATCCACATGAATATCCATGAATGATTTACAATGCCTAAAGCTTTTCATGATAAGGTCAGGATTGTTTATTCCATTTTACCTATAAATAAAATTATTTGGGTTGAAGTAATTTAGTTGGATGTGGTACAATCATCTTAATGAATAACTCTTTAAAAAGGGATTTGAGAATGATGAGATTTGTTTATGTATTTTTATTAAGAAAACCACACTCGGATTTGCTATTATTATAGTATATGTTGATGATTTAAATATTGTTGGTACTCCTAAAGAGCTCATAAAATCTGCAACCTAGTTGAAATATGAATTTGAGATGAAAGATCTCAAAAAGATAAAGTGTTGTCTTGGTTTATAAATTGAGCATCTTTTAAAAGGAATATTTATCCATCAATTCATGTATACAGAAAAAATTCTAAAGTGTTTTTACATGGACAATGCTCATTCTTTGAGTACACTTATGGTTGTTTGATTACTTGATGTGAGAAAAAAAATATTTTTTACCCCTAGAAGAGGATGACAAAAATTATTGGTCCTGAAGTACCATTTTTATTGCTATTAGAGCATTTATGTATCAAATTGTACAATACCAGGTATAGATTTCACCTTTGATTTATTATTAAGATACAATACATTGTAATGGAATTAAACATATACTTATCTATCTTTACAGATTAACCAAAATAATGTTATTTTATAGTGGGTCAAATTCATAATTAATTGGATATACATATATAGATTATCTCTTTGATCCCCCCAAAAGCAGATCATAAACAAATTATTTATTTACCTTTGACAACACTAATTTATTGTAAATCTGTTAAACAAACTTTAAAGTCTACTTTGCTAAATCATTCTAAAATTATTATGACCTATGAATCAAGTCGAGAATATATATGACTAAAGTCAATTATCCAACACACACAAAAAAAAAGTGATTATCAACCATTGAAAATAGTCTCACAAAATTACTTGAAGATAATGTTGTCTACATCACTCAACTTAGAGGAAGCTATATTGATGGAGATAAAATAGACCATGTCTCATCAAAATTCTTAAGAACTCACGAGCTTTAATAGAAAGTCCAAATTGATATCAAGCAAATCAGGTTGAGTGGTAATTTATCATACTTATTTACAAAAACATTTATCAGCTCAACTTTTAAGAAACTTGTGTATAATATTGAAATGCATCATTTTAAAGATTTATCAAAAGACATGTACTTTTAAGGAGAAGTCAATGCAAATTGTGGTAATTTAGCATATTTTTATTTCAAAAATTTTATCAGCTCAACTTTCAAGAAACTTGTGTATAATATTAAAATGCATCATTTTAAAGATTTATCATAAGACACGTCCTTTTAAGGAGAAGTCAATGCAAATTGTATTTATTTTCCTTCATTTAAGTTTTCCTTTTGGTTGTTCCTTTGCAAGTTTGAAGCATTCAAATATTGATCTTTAAGTATCTATATATGACCTTTTATTGAAAGTATTAGAAATCACATAAGAATGTTATACTCGTTTTCATTTACTTAGGTTTTTTTTCTCATTGGGTTTTTCCTTAAAAGGTTTTAATGAGTCATATTTTTTTAGTACATGGTCATTTAATGGGAGGTGTTATAAAATCCACAATTATGTATATTGAATGTTTATGACTCTTGAGTTTAGTCTATTGGTTTCTCATGACTCTTAGGTTGTGTATCCTAATATAACTAACTTAAAATTATGCAATTCAAATTTCAAGAATAAGTAAAAAAGTGAGACCTGAGTCAATATGACCCAATTGACTCGATGAGTCCAAAATCAACTACAACGATTAGTAAAAATATATTTTGGCTTAAAAAAAATTCAAGATTGCATATTATTTTTTAAAAAAAACATATATTGAGACGAAAACATATTAGATCGATCTAGATCAATTGAATTAATCTTTTTAAATTCATGACCCGAGTCATGAGATTATAATAACTGGAAATAAAGCAGATTAAAAAAAATATGAAGTTCAAATCTCAATAAACATGTTGTTGAAAAATGAAATTGGAAAAAAAATAAAATAAAAAATAACTTTTTGAAACAAAATTATAAAAACATCATTGGTAGTCTCACATTGTCTTTCTAAACTTCAATTGCACTAAAATTTTAACCCAAAATATAAATATATGTTAGGAGAGTCGATATAAAATCCCAATCTAATCATATTGAAGACATAATTGATACGATAAAACTAAACAAATTATTTGGCCAAAACGAAACAACAAGAATAAAACTAGAATGTTCTTTCTATTTATTTGGCCAAAACGAAACAACAAGAATAAAACTAGAATGTTCTTTCTATGATTTTGGTGAAATTTACAAAAAGAACTGAGAACTTGAGCGAGAGAAAATCTATGTACACTAATTTTTTTTTTAAAAATAAAAATAAGATAAACCAGTATTTCCATTTCGGATAGAATAAAACATAATTTAATATGAATTAATTTGAGTCATATCGTACAACATGTGTACAATTAGGTATCTTTGCATATCACTAATAAATATTATACGAGAAGGGAATTTCACAATTTGGCATGAGCTCCGTCATCATCATTATCTCTTTCTCTTGTCAAAACAGGAGCAAAGTTCCCGATCCTTTCAATTAGGAAGTAGTTGGAGTTGGAGATGCATAGCTCTGGGATTGGGACACTGTTTTGGTCGTGTATTTATTTCCCATGGCATTGTGAAAAACATCTTATTTAATTCTCATTTATCGATCGTGCATGGCCCTAAAACTACAATGGTTTTCCACCCTTTATAATTAATAATTATCAAGCTGGCTGGCTGGCTGCCTGCTTCCAAGTCCATGCAAAATACAGCCCGTGACGACCCATTTGTCGTGATAATGAAAATTTTGGTTCTGTCGTCACAAAATTTATGAATATCTATTATATTATAGATTCCAACTTGTGATTTCCAATTCATTAGAGCCCTGAAATCAAAACCTAGGAATTAAACAAAAACTCGGTGTGTTCCTTTGTTTTTTTGCCGTCTGTCCCGATTCTCACAGGACCTGGATAGTATTGGTGTCCATGGTATTATCATGAAAACCATTTCGAATAAGAACAAGGAGAAGGATGGAATGTAGTGCTCGTCAATTGAAGGGCGGTTCTAATCGTGCATTAACAATTTGACTACCACAGGTGGTGATTGTAAAGTATTTGGTTTTACGCTTTATTAATCATGCAACTTGGTTTAGTGCCCCATGTTTTGAGTCACGAAAGCACTAGGTGATTGTGGGATCGCATTCTCTCCATCTACTTAATATATTGATGTCATTTTCTTAATTAATTACAGAAAGGTGTAGATCTAGTTATATTTAAACATTGGAGACTGGCATCTCTTAAGACAAGAATGTTTCTGTGTGTAAGCATTTGATATGTTTAACTAACGAAGAACAAGATGCAAATATTATAAATTTTAGTAGCAGGTGCATGAAATTAACCCAAATCTGGATCGTCTGCTCTTATGTATACTCTGACTTTTGAGTCCCAAGCATGATTGAACTTTTTTTGGAGGGGGTGTTAGCCTTGGATTTACGGACAAATGGATCCTGACTCGACTAGACCCATTTAAATAAGTATTAGCTTTAGATTTCTAATCTTATTCGTCTTTTCATATCAAAGCCCTTTTTAGTTGGTATTAGACTTCAATTTTATGGGTAATAGACTTTTCACCCAAGCATGATTGAATTTGCTTTTTAGAGGGGGTGTTAACCTTGGATTTTCGGAAAACTTGATCCTGACTCGACTAGCCCCATTTAAATGAGTTTAAGCCTTACATATCTAGCCTTGTTTGTCTTTTCTTATCCAAGCCCTTTTTAATTGGTATAAGACTTCAATTTTATTGGTAATACACTTTTCCCCCAAACATTATTAAACTTAGTTTTTGGAGGGGGTGTTAGTATTGGATTTTTGGACAAATTGATCTTGACTTGACTAGGCACATTTAAATGGGTATAAGCCTTATATTTCTAACCTTGTTTATATCCAAGCCCTTTTTAGTTGGTATTGGACTTCAATTTTATGGGTAACACAATTTTCCCCCAAACATCATTGAACTTGGTTTCTAACCTTGTTCATATCCAATCCCTTTTTAGTTGGTATTAAACTTGCATTTTATGGGTAATGGACTTTTCCCCCAAGCATGATTGAAATTTGTTTTTGGATGGGTGTTAGACTTGGATTTTCTGACAATTTGATCCTCACTCTACTAACCCCATTTAAATGGGTATAAGCCTTATATTTATAACCTTGTTCATGTCCAATCCCTTTTTAGTTGGTAGTTGACTTGAATTTTATGGGTAATAGACTTTTCCCCTAAGCATGATTGAACTTGGTTTTTGGATGGGTGTTAGCCTTGGATTTTCGGACAAATTGATCCCGACTCGACTACGCCCATTTAAATGGGTATAAGCCTTATATTTGTAGCCTTGTTCGTCTTTTAATATCCAAGCCCTTTTTAGTTGGTAATAGACTTCAATTTTATGGGTAATAGATTTTTTCGCCAAGCATAATTGAACTTGGTTTTTGGGTGGGTGTTAGCCTTGGATTTTCGGACAAATTGATCCTAACTCGACTAGCCCCATTTAAATGGGTATAAGCCTTAGTTTTCTAACCCTGTTCATATCCAATCCCTTTTTAGTTGGTATTAAACTTGAATTTTATGGGTAATGGACTTTTCCCCCAAGCATGATTGAAATTTGTTTTTGGATGGGTGTTAGACTTGGATTTTCTGACAATTTGATCCTCACTCTACTAACCCCATTTAAATGGGTATAAGCCTTATATTTCTAACCTTGTTCATGTCCAATCCCTTTTTAGTTGGTATTAAGCTTCAATTTTATGGGTAATAGACTTTTCCCCCCAGAATGATTGAACTTGGTTTTTGGGTGGGTGTTAGCCCTGGATTTTTAGACAAATTGATCATGACTCGACTATCCCCATTTAATTGGGTATAAGCTTTAGATTTCTAACCTTGTTCATATCCAAACCCTTTTTGGTTGGTATTAGGCTTCAATTTTATGAGTAATATACTTTTTCCCCAAGCATTATTGAACTTGGTTTTTGGGTGGGTGTTAGCCTTGGATTTTCGGACAAATTGATCCTAACTCGACTACGCCCATTTAAATGGGTATAAGCCTTATATTTGTAGCCTTGTTCGTCTTTTAATATCCAAGCCCTTTTTCGTTGGTATTAGACTTCAATTTTATGGGTAATAGATTTTTTCGCCAAGCATAATTGAACTTGGTTTTTGGGTGGGTGTTAGCCCTGGATTTTCGGACAAATTGATCCTGACTCGACTAGCCCCATTTAATTGGGTATAAGCCTTGTATTTGTAGCCTTGTTTGTCTTTTAATATCAAAGCCCTTTTTAGTTGGTATTAGACTTCAATTTTATGGGTAATAGTCTTTTCCCCCAAGTGTGATTGAACTTGGTTTTTGTGTGGGTGTTAGCCTTGGATTTTCAGACAAATTGATACTGACTCGACTAACCACATTTAAATGGGTATAAACCTTATATTTCTAACCTTGTTTATATCCAAGCCCTTTTTAGTTGGTATTAGACTTCAATTTTATGGGTAACACAATTTTCCCCCAAACATGATTGAACTTTGTTTTTTGAGGGGGTGTTAGCCTTGGATTGTTGGACAAATTGATCCTGACTAGACTAGCCCATTTAAATGGGTAAAATCCTTATATTTCTAGCCTTATTCGTCTTTTCATATCCAAGCCCTTTTTAGTTGGTGTTAGACTTCAATTTTATGGGTAATAGTCTTTTCCCCCAAGTATGATTGAACTTGGTTTTTGGGTGGGTGTTAGCCTTGGATTTTTGAACAAATTGATACTGACTCGACTAACCCCATTTAAATGGGTATAAACCTTATATTTCTAGACTTCAATTTTATGGGTAGTAGACTTTTCCTCCAATTATGATTGAACTTGCTTTTTCGAGGGGTTGTTAGCCTTGGATTTTCATACAAATTGTTCCTGACTTGACTAGCCCCATTTAAATGAGTATTCGCCTTAGATTTCTAACCATGTCCATATCCAAGCCCTTTTTAGTTGGTATTAGACTTCAATTTTACGGGTAATAGACTTTTCCTCCAAACATGATTGAACATTGTGTTTTGGGTGGGTGTTAGCCTTGGATTTTTGGACAAATTGATCCTAACTCGACTAGCCCCATTTAAATGGGTATAAGACTTATATTTCTAGTCTTGTTCGTCTTTTCATATCCAAGCCCTTTTTAGTTGGTATTAGGCTTCAATTTTATGGGTAATAGACGTTTTCCCCAATCATCATTGAACTTGGTTTTTGGGTAGGTGTTAGCCTTGGATTTTCGGACAAATTGATCCTTACTCGAACAACCCCATTTAAATGGGTATAAGCCTTAGATTTCTAACCTTGTAAATATCCAAGCCCTTTTTAGTTGGTACTAGACTTCAATTTTATGGGTAATAGACTTTTCCGCCAAACATGATTGAACATGGTTTTTGGGTGGGTGTTAGACTTGGAATTTCATACAAATTGATCCTTACTCGACTAGCCCCATTTAAATGGGTATAAGCCTTAGTTTTCTAACCTTGTTCATATCCAATATCTTTTTTGATGGTAGTAGACTTGAATTTTATGGGTAATAGACTTTTTCCCGAAGGATGATTGAATTTGGTTTTTGGGAGGGCGTTAGCCTTGGATTTTCAGAAAAAATGATCCTGATTTGACTAGCCCCATTTAAACGGGTATAAGCCTTATATTTTTGGACAAATTGATTCTGACTCGACTAGCCACATTTAAATGGGTATAAGCCATAGATTTGTAACCTTGTTCATATCCAATCCCTTTTTAGTTGGCATTAGACTTCAATTTTATGGGTAGTAGACTTTTTCAGCCTAGCATGATTGAACTTGGTTTTTGGAGGGGGTGTTAGACTTTTATTTTCGGACACATTGATCCTCACTCGACTAGGCCCATTTAAATGGGTATAAGCCTTATATTTGTAGCCTTGTTCGTCTTTTAATATCCAAGCCCGTTTTAGTTGGTATTGGACTTAAAATTTATGGGTATTAGAATATTCCCCCAACCATGATTGAACTTGGTTTTTGGAGGGGGTGTTAGCATTGGATTTTCGGACAAATTGATCCTCACTCGACTAGCCCTATTTAAATGGGTATAAGACTTAGATTTCTAACCTTGTTCATATCCAACCATTTTTAGTTGGTATTAGACTTCAAATTTATGGGTAATAGTCTTTTCCCCCAAGCATGATTGAACTTGGTTTTTGGGTAGGGGTTTGCCTTGGATTTTCGGACAAATTGATCCTGACTTGACTAGCCCCATTTAAATGGGTATCAGCGTTAGATTTATAGCCTTGTTTGTCTTTTCATATCGAAGCCGTTTTTAGTTGGTATTAGACTTCAATTTTGTGGGTAATACACTTTTCCCCCAACCATGATTGAACTTGGTTTTTGGAGGGGGTGTTAACCTTGGATTTTCGGACAAATTGATCCTTCCTCGACTAGACCCATTTAAATGGGTATTAGCCTTAAATTTCTAACCTTGTTCATATCCAAGCCATTTTTATTTGGTATTAGACTTTAATTTTATGGGTAGTAGACTTTTCCCCCAAGCATGATTGAACTTGGTTTTTGGAGGGGGTGTTAGCCTTGGATTTTCGAACAAATTGATCCTGACTCGACTAGCCCCATTTATTTTGGTATAAGACTTATATTTGTAGCCTTTTTCTTCTTTTAATATGCAAGCCCTTTTTAGTTGGTATCAGACTTCAATTTTATGGGTAACACAATTTCCCCCCAAACATGATTGAATTTGGTTTTTGGAGGGGTTGTTAGCCTTGGATTTTCAGACAAATTGGTTCTTGACTCAAATAGCCCCATTTAATTGAGTATTAGCTTTACAGTTTTTTTAAAAAAAGAGTATTAACCTTAGGTTTCTGACCTTGTTCATATCCAAGCTCTTTTTAGTGGGTATTAGACTTCAATTTTATGGGTAATAGACATTTCCACCAAGCATAATTGCACTTTGTTTTTGGAGGGGGTGTTAGCTTTGGATTTTTGGACTAATTGATCCTGACTCGTCTAGCCCTATTTAAATGGATATAAGCTTTATATTTCTAGCCTTGTTTGTCTTTTCATATCCATGCCCTTTTTAGTTGGTATTAGACTTTAATTTTATGGCTAATAGAGTTTTCTGTCAAGCATGATTGAACTTGGTTTTTGGAGGGGGTGTTAACCTTGTATTTTTGGACAAATTGATCCTGACTCGAATAGCCCGATTTGAATGGGTATAAGCCTTAGATTTCTAACCTTTTTCATATCCAAGCCCTTTTTAGTTGGTATTAGACATGAATTTTATGGGAAATACACGTTTCCCCCAAACATGATTAAACTTGGTTTTTGAAGGAGGTGTTAGCCTTGGATTTTCGGACAAATTGATCCTGACTCGTCTAACCCCATTTAAATGTGTATAAGCCTTATATTTATAGTCTTGTTTTTCTTTTCATATCCAAGCCCTTTTTAGGTGGTATTAGACTTTAATTTTATGGCTAATAGAGTTTTCTGCCAAGCATGATTGAACTTGGTTTTTGGAGGGGGTGTTACCCTTGTATTTTTGGACAAATTGATCCTGACTCGAATAGCCCCATTTAATTGAGTATTAGCTTTACTGTTTCAAAAAAAAGAGTATTAGCCATAGATTTATGATCTTGTTCATATCCAAGCTCTTTTTAGTGGGTATTAGACTTCAATGTTATGGGTAATAGACATTTCCGCCAAGCATGATTGCACTTTGTTTTTGGAGGGGGTGTTAACCTTGGATTTTTGGACAAATTGATCCTGACTCGTCTAGCCCCATTTAAATGAGTATAAGCCTTATATTTATAGCCTTGTTCATCTTTTCATATCCAAGCCCTTTTTAGGTGGTATTAGACTTCAATTTTACGGGAAATACATTTTTCCCCCAAACATGATTGAACTTGGTTTTTAGAGGAGGTGTTAGCCTTGGATTTTTGGACAAATTTATCCTGATTCGACTAGCCGGATTTAAATGGGTATAAGCCTTAGATTTCTAACCTTGTTCATATCCAAGCCCTTTTTAGTTGGTATTAGACTTCAATTTTATGGGTCATACACTTTTCCCCCAAGCATGATTGAACATTGTTTTTGGGTGGGTGTTAGCGTTGGAATTTCAAACAAATTGATCCTTACTCGACTAGACTCATTTAAATGGGTATAAGCCTTAGTTTTCTAACCTTGTTCATATCCAAGTACTTTTTAGTTGCTATTAGGCTTGAATTTTATGGGTAAAACACTTTCCCCCCAAACATGATTGAACTTTATTTTTGGAGGGGGTGTTAACCTTGTATTTTTGAACAAATTGATCCTGACTCGACTAGCCGTATTTAAATGGGTATAAGCCTTAGATTTCTAACCTTGTTCATATCCAAGCCCTTTTTAGTTGGTATTAGACTTCAATTTTATGGGTCATACACTTTTCCCCCAAGCATGATTGAACATTGTTTTTTGGTGGGTGTAGCCTTGGATTTTCAGACAAATTGGTTCTTGACTCGAATAGCCCCATTTAATTGAGTATTAGCTTTACAGTTTAAAAAAAAAAGAGTATTAACCTTAGGTTTCTGACCTTGTTCATATCCAAGCTCTTTTTAGTGGGTATTAGACTTCAATTTTATGGGTAATAGACATTTCCACCAAGCATAATTGCACTTTGTTTTTAGAGGAGGTGTTAGCCTTGGATTTTTGGACAAATTTATCCTGACTCGTCTAGCCCTATTTAAATGGATATAAGCTTTATATTTCTAGCCTTGTTTGTCTTTTCATATCCATGCCCTTTTTAGTTGGTATTAGACTTTAATTTTATGGCTAATAGAGTTTTCTGTCAAGCATGATTGAACTTGGTTTTTGGAGGGGGTGTTAACCTTGTATTTTTGGACAAATTGATCCTGACTCGAATAGCCCGATTTGAATGGGTATAAGCCTTAGATTTCTAACCTTTTTCATATCCAAGCCCTTTTTAGTTGGTATTAGACATGAATTTTATGGGAAATACACGTTTCCCCCAAACATGATTAAACTTGGTTTTTGAAGGAGGTGTTAGCCTTGGATTTTCGGACAAATTGATCCTGACTCGTCTAACCCCATTTAAATGTGTATAAGCCTTATATTTATAGTCTTGTTTTTCTTTTCATATCCAAGCCCTTTTTAGGTGGTATTAGACTTTAATTTTATGGCTAATAGAGTTTTCTGCCAAGCATGATTGAACTTGGTTTTTGGAGGGGGTGTTACCCTTGTATTTTTGGACAAATTGATCGTGACTCGAATAGCCCGATTTAAATGGGTATAAGCCTTAGATTTCTAACCTTTTTCATATCCAAGCCCTTTTTAGTTGGTATTAGACATCAATTTTATAGGAAATACACTTTTCCCCCAAACATGATTAAACTTGGTTTTTGGAGGGGGTGTTAGCCTTGGATTTTCGGACAAATTGATCCTTACTCGACTAGCCCCATTTAAATGGATATAAGATTTATATTTCTAGCCTTGTTTGTCTTTTCATATCCATGCCCTTTATAGTTGGTATTAGACTTTAATTTTATGGCTAATAGAGTTTTCTGCCAATCATGATTGAACTTGGTTTTTGGAGGGGGTGTTAACCTTGTATTTTTGAACAAATTGATCCTGACTCGACTAGCCGTATTTAAATGGGTATAAGCCTTATATTTATAGCCTTGTTCATCGTTTCATATCGAATCCCTTTTTAATTGGTATTAGACTCGAATTTTATGGGTAATAGACTTTTCCCCCAAGCATGATTGAACTTGGTTTTTGGAGGGGGTGTTAGCCTTGGATTTTCGGACAAATTGATCCTGACTCGCCTATGCCCATTTAAATGGGTATAAACCTTATATTTGTAGCCTTGTTCTTCTTTTAATATGCAAGCCCTTTTTATTTGGTATCAGACTTCAATTTTATGGGTAATACAATTTCCCCCCAAACATGATTGAACTTGGTTTTTGGAGGGGTTGTTAGCCTTGGATTTTCAGACAAATTGATCCTGACTCGAATAGCCCCATTTAATTGAGTATTAGCTTTACTGTTTCAAAAAAAAGAGTATTAGCCATAGATTTATGATCTTGTTCATATCCAAGCTCTTTTTAGTGGGTATTAGACTTCAATGTTATGGGTAATAGACATTTCCGCCAAGCATGATTGCACTTTGTTTTTGGAGGGGGTGTTAGCCTTGGATTTTTGGACAAATTGATCCTGACTCGTCTAGCCCCATTTAAATGAGTATAAGCCTTATATTTATAGCCTTGTTCATCTTTTCATATCCAAGCCCTTTTTAGGTGGTATTAGACTTCAATTTTACGGGAAATACATTTTTCCCCCAAACATGATTGAACTTGGTTTTTAGAGGAGGTGTTAGCCTTGGATTTTTGGACAAATTTATCCTGATTCGACTAGCCGGATTTAAATGGGTATAAGCCTTAGATTTCTAACCTTGTTCATATCCAAGCCCTTTTTAGTTGGTATTAGACTTCAATTTTATGGGTAATACACTTTTCCCCCAAGCATGATTGAACATTGTTTTTGGGTGGGTGTTAGCGTTGGAATTTCAAACAAATTGATCCTTACTCGACTAGACTCATTTAAATGGGTATGAGCCTTACTTTTCTAACCTTGTTCATATCAAAGTACTTTTTAGTTCCTATTAGGCTTGAATTTTATGGGTAAAACACTTTCCCCCCAAACATGCTTGAACTTTGTTTTTGGGTGGGTGTTAGACTTGGATTTTCGGACAAATTGATCCTGACTCTACAAGCCCCATTTAAATGGGTATAACCCGTATGTTTCAAACCTTGTTCATATCCAATCCCTTTTTAGTTGCTATTAGGCTTCAATTTTATGGGTAACACACTTTTCCCCCAAGCATGATTGAACTTGGTTTTTCGGTGGGTGTAGCCTTGGATTTTCGGCCAAAGAGATCCTGACTCGACTAGCCCCATTTTAATGGGTATAAGCCTTATATTTCTAACCTTGTTCATATCCAATCCCTTTTTAGTTGCTATTAGTCTTCAATTTTATGGGTAAACCACTTTCCCCCCAAAACATGATTGAACTTGGTTTTTGGGTGGGTGTTAGCCTTGGATTTTTGGACAAATTGATTCTGACTCGACTAACCCCACTTTAATGGGTATAAGCCTTATCTTTATAACCTTGTTCATATCCAATCCCTTTTTAGTTGCTATTAGGCTTCAATTTTATGGGTAACACACTTTTCCCCCCAACCATGATTGAACTTGGTTGTAGGGTGGGTGTTAGCCTTGGATTTTCGGACAAATTGATCCTGACTCGACTAGCCCTATTTTAATGGGTATAAGCATTATATTTCTAACCTTGTTCATATCCAATCCCTTTTTAGTTGCTATTAGGATTCAATTTTATGGGTAACACACTTTTCCCCCAACCATGATTGAACTTGGTTTTCGGGTGGGTGTTAGCCTTGGATTTTCGGACAAATTGATCCTGAATCGACTAGTCCCATTTTAATGGGTAGAAGCCTTATATTTCTAACCTTGTTCATATCCAAGCACTTTTTAGTTGCTATTAGGCTTTAATTTTATGGGTAACACACTTTTCCCCCAAGAATGATTGAACTTCGATTTTGGGTGGCTGTTAGCCTTGATTTTCGGAAAAATTGATCCGGAGTCGACTAGCCCCATTTTAATGGGTATTAGGCTATATTTCTAACCTTGTTCGTATCCAAGCACTTTTTAGTTGCTATTAGGCTTCAATTTTATGGGTAACACACTTTTCCCCCAAGAATGATTGAACTTTGTTTTTGGGTGGGTGTTAGCCTTGGATTTTCGGACAACTTGATCCGGAATCGACTACCCATTTTATTGGTTATTAGCCTTATATTTCTAACCTTGTTCATATCCAACAACTTTTTAGTTGCTATTAGGCTTCAATTTTATGGGCAACACACTTTTCCCCCAAGCATGATCGAACTTGGTTTTTGTGTGGGTGTTAGCCTTGGATTTTCGGACAAATTGATCCGGACTCGACTAGACCCATTTTAATGGGTATTAGCCTTATATTTCTAACATTGTTCATATCCAAGCACTTTTTAGTTGCTATTAGGCTTCAATTTTATGGGTGACCCACTTTTCCCCCAAGCATGCTTGAACTTCGTTTTTTGGTGGGTGTTAGCCTTGGATTTTCGGACAAATTGATCCGCACTCGACTAGCCCCATTTTAATGGGTATTAGCTTTTTATTTCTAACCTTGTTCATATCCAACAACTTTTTAGTTGCTATTAGGCTTCAATTTTATGGGTAACACACTTTTCCCCCAAGCATGATCGAATTTGGTTTTTGGGTGGGTGTTAGCCTTGGATTTTCGGACAAATTGATCCGGAATCGACTAGCCCCATTTTATTGATTATGAGCCTTATATTTCTAACCTTGTTCATATCCAACAACGTTTGAGTTGCTATTAGGCTTCAATTTTGATGGGTAACCCACTTTTCCCCCAAGAATGATTGAACTTCGATTTTGGGTGGGTGTTACCCTTGGATTTTCGGACAAATTGATCCGGAGTCGACTAGCCCCATTTTAATGGGTATTAGCCTTATATTTCTAACCTTGTTCATATCCAACTAATTTTTAGTTGCTATTAGGCTTCAATTTTATGGGTAACCCACTTTTCCCCTAAGCATGATCGAACTTGGTTTTTGGGTGGGTGTTACCCTTGGATTTTCGGACAAATTGATCCGGAGTCGACTAGCCCCATTTTAATGGGTATTAGGCTTTTATTTCTAACCTTGTTCATATCCAAGCACTTTTTAGTTACTATTAGGCTTCAATTTTATGGGTAACACACTTTCCCCCCGAGCATGATCGAACTTGGTTTTTGGGTGGGTGTTAGCCTTGGATTTTCGGACAAATTGATCCGGGCTCGACTAGCCCCATTTTATTGGTTATTAGCCTTATATTTCTAACCTTGTTCATATCCAACAACTTTTTAGTTGCTATTAGGCTTCAATTTTATGGGTAACACACTTTCCCCCCAACCATGATTCAACTTGGTTTTTGGGTGGGTGTTAGCCTTGGATTTTCGTACAAATTGATCCGGACTCCACTAGCCCCATTTTAATGGGTATTAGGGTTATATTTCTAACCTTGTTCATATCCAAAAACTTTTTAGTTGCTATTAGGCTTCAATTTTATGGGTAACACACTTTTCCCCCAAACATGATTGAACTTGGTTTTTGGGTGGGTGTTAGCCTTGGATTTTCGGACAAATTGATCCCGACTCGACTAGCCCCATTTTAATGGATATTAGCCTTATATTTATAGCCTTGTTCATATCCAAGCACTTTTTAGTTGCTATTAGGCTTCAATTTTATGGGTAACCCACTTTTCCCCGAAGCATGATCGAACTTGGTTTTTGGGTGGGTGTTAGCCTTGGATTTTCGGACAAATTGATCCGGACTCGACTAGACCCATTTTAATGGGTATTAGCCTTATATTTATAACATTGTTCATATCCAAGCACTTTTTAGTTGCTATTAGGCTTCAATTTTATGGGTGACCCACTTTTCCCCCAAGCATGCTTGAACTTCGTTTTTTGGTGGGTGTTACCCTTGGATTTTCGGACAAATTGATCCGGAGTCGACTAGCCCCATTTTAATGGGTATTAGCCTTATATTTCTAACCTTGTTCATATCCAACAACTTTTTAGTTGCTATTAGGCTTCAATTTTATGGGTAACACACTTTTCCCCCAAGCATGATCGAACTTGGTTTTTGGGTGGGTGTTAGCCTTGGATTTCGGACAAATTGATCCGTAGTCGACTAGCCCCATTTTAATGGGTATTAGCCTTATATTTCTAACCTTGTTCATATCCAACAACTTTTTAGTTGCTATTAGGCTTCAATTTTATGGGTAACACACTTTTCCCCCAAGCATGATCGAACTTGGTTTTTGGGTGGGTGTTAGCCTTGGATTTTCGGACAAATTGATCCGGACTCGACTAGACCCATTTTAATGGGTATTAGCCTTATATTTATAACATTGTTCATATCCAAGCACTTTTTAGTTGCTATTAGGCTTCAATTTTATGGGTGACCCACTTTTCCCCCAAGCATGCTTGAACTTCGTTTTTTGGTGGGTGTTACCCTTGGATTTTCGGACAAATTGATCCGGAGTCGACTAGCCCCATTTTAATGGGTATTAGCCTTATATTTCTAACCTTGTTCATATCCAAGCACTTTTTAGTTGCTATTAGGCTTCAATTTTATGGGTAACCCACTTTTCCCCAAAGCATGATTGAACTTGGTTTTTGGGAGTGTGTTAGCCTTGGATTTTCGGACAAATTGATCCGTACTCTACTAGCCCCATTTTATTGGGTATTAGCCTTATATTTCTAACCTTGTTCATATCCAACAACTTTCTAGTTGCTATTAGGCTTCAATTTTATGGGTAACACACTTTTCCCCCAAGCATGATTCAACTTGGTTTTTGGGTGGGTGTTAGCCTTGGATTTTCGTACAAATTGATCCGGACTCCACTAGCCCTATTTTAATGGGTATTAGGCTTATATTTCTAACCTTGTTCATATCCAAGCACTTTTTAGTTGCTATTAGGCTTCAATTTTATGGGTGACCCACTTTTCCCCCAAGCATGCTTGAACTTCGTTTTTTGGTGGGTGTTACCCTTGGATTTTCGGACAAATTGATCTGGAGTCGACTAGCCCCATTTTAATGGGTATTAGCCTTATATTTCTAACCTTGTTCATATCCAAGCACTTTTTAGTTTCTATTAGGCTTCAATTTTATGGGTGACCCACTTTTCCCCCAAGAATCATCGAACTTGGTTTTTGGGTGGGTGTTAGCCTTGGATTTTCGGACAAATTGATCCGCACTCGACTAGCCCCATTTTAATAGGTATTAGGCTTATATTTCTAACCTTGTTCATATCCAACAACTTTCTAGTTGCTATTAGGCTTCAATTTTATGGGTAACCCACTTTTCCCCAAAGCATGATTGAACTTGGTTTTTGGGAGTGTGTTAGCCTTGGATTTTCGGACAAATTGATCCGGAATCGACTAGCCCCATTTTATTGGTTATTAGCCTTATATTTCTAACCTTGTGCATATCCAACAACGTTTTAGTTGCTATTAGGCTTCAATTTTATGGGTAACCCACTTTTCCCCCAAGAATGATTGAACTTCGATTTTGGGTGGGTGTTACCCTTGGATTTTCGGACAAATTGATCCGGAGTCGACTAGCCCCATTTTAATGGGTATTAGCCTTATATTTCTAACCTTGTTCATATCCAACTAATTTTTAGTTGCTATTAGGCTTCAATTTTATGGGTAACCCACTTTTCCCCAAAGCATGATTGAACTTGGTTTTTGGGTGGGTGTTAGCCTTGGATTTTCGGACAAATTGATCCGCACTCGACTAGCCCCATTTTAATAGGTATTAGGCTTATATTTCTAACCTTGTTCATATCCAACAACTTTCTAGTTGCTATTAGGCTTCAATTTTATGGGTAACACACTTTTCCCCCAAGCATGATTCAACTTGGTTTTTGGGTGGGTGTTAGCCTTGGATTTTCGTACAAATTGATCCGGACTCCACTAGCCCTATTTTAATGGGTATTAGGCTTATATTTCTAACCTTGTTCATATCCAAGCACTTTTTAGTTGCTATTAGGCTTCAATTTTATGGGTAACACACTTTTCCCCCAAGCATGATCGAACTTGGTTTTTGGGTGGGTGTTAGCCTTGGATTTTCGGACAAATTGATCCGGACTTGACCAGACCCATTTTAATGGGTATTAGCCTTATATTTATAACATTGTTCATATCCAAGCACTTTTTAGTTGCTATTAGGCTTCAATTTTATGGGTAACACACTTTTCCCCCAAGCATGATCGAACTTGGTTTTTGGGTGGGTGTTAGCCTTGGATTTTCGGACAAATTGATCCGGACTCGACTAGACCCATTTTAATGGGTATTAGCCTTATATTTATAACATTGTTCATATCCAAGCACTTTTTAGTTGCTATTAGGCTTCAATTTTATGGGTGACCCACTTTTCCCCCAAGCATGCTTGAACTTCGTTTTTTGGTGGGTGTTACCCTTGGATTTTCGGACAAATTGATCTGGAGTCGACTAGCCCCATTTTAATGGGTATTAGCCTTATATTTCTAACCTTGTTCATATCCAAGCACTTTTTAGTTGCTATTAGGCTTCAATTTTATGGGTGACCCACTTTTCCCCCAAGCATGCTTGAACTTGGTTTTTGGGTGGGTGTTAGCCTTGGATTTTCGGACAAATTGATCCGCACTCGACTAGCCCCATTTTAATAGGTATTAGGCTTATATTTCTAACCTTGTTCATATCCAACAACTTTCTAGTTGCTATTAGGCTTCAATTTTATGGGTAACACACTTTTCCCCCGAGCATGATTCAACTTGGTTTTTGGGTGGGTGTTAGCCTAGGATTTTCGTACAAATTGATCTGGACTCCACCAGCCCTATTTTAATGGGTATTAGGCTTATATTTCTAACCTTGTTCATATCCAAGCACTTTTTAGTTGCTATTAGGCTTCAATTTTATGGGTAACACACTTTTCCCCCAAGCATGATCGAACTTGGTTTTTGGGTGGGTGTTAGCCTTGGATTTTCGGACAAATTGATCCGGACTCGACTAGCCCCATTTTAATGGGTATTAGGCTTATATTTCTAACCTTGTTCATATCCAACAACGTTTTAGTTGCTATTAGGCTTCAATTTTATAGGTAACCCACTTTTCCCCAAAGCATGATTGAACTTGGTTTTTGGGTTGGTGTTAGCCTTGTATTTTCGGACAAATTGATCCGCACTCGACTAGCCCCATTTTATTGGGTATTAGGCTTATATTTCTAACCTTGTTCATATCCAAGCACTTTTTAGTTGCTATTAGGCTTCAATTTTATGGGTAACCCACTTTTCCCCCAAGAATGATTGAACTTCGATTTTGGGTGGGCGTTACCCTTGGATTTTCGGAGAAATTTATCCGGAGTCGACTAGCCCCATTTTAATGGGTATTAGCCTTATATTTCTAACCTTGTTCATATCCAACTAATTTTTAGTTGCTATTAGGCTTCAATTTTATGGGTAACCCACTTTTCCCCAAAGCATGATTGAACTTGGTTTTTGGGAGTGTGTTAGCCTTGGATTTTCGGACAAATTGATCCGGACTCGACTAGACCCATTTTAATGGGTATTAGCCTTATATTTCTAACCTTGTTCATATCCAACAACTTTTTAGTTGCTATTAGGCTTCAATTTTATGGGTAACCCACTTTTCCCCCAAGAATCATTGAACTTCGATTTTGGGTGGGTGTTACCCTTGGATTTTCGGACAAATTTATCCGGAGTCGACTAGCCCCATTTTAATGGGTATTAGCCTTATATTTCTAACCTTGTTCATATCCAACTAATTTTTAGTTGCTATTAGGCTTCAATGTTATGGGTAACACACTTTTCCCCCAAGCATGATCGAACTTGGTTTTTGGGTGGGTGTTAGCCTTGGATTTTCGGACAAATTGATCCGGACTCGACTAGCCCCATTTTAATGGGTATTAGCCTTATATTTCTAACCTTGTTCATATCCAACAACTTTCTAGTTGCTATTAGGCTTCAATTTTATGGGTAACACACTTTTCCCCCAAGCATGATTCAACTTGGTTTTTGGGTGGGTGTTAGCCTTGGATTTTCGTACAAATTGATCCGGACTCCACTAGCCCTATTTTAATGGGTATTAGGCTTATATTTCTAACCTTGTTCATATCCAAGCTCTTTGTAGTTGCTATTAGGCTTCAATTTTATAGGTAACCCACTTTTCCCCAAAGCATGATTGAACTTGGTTTTTGGGTTGGTGTTAGCCTTGGATTTTCGGACAAATTGATCCGCACTCGACTAGCCCCATTTTAATAGGTATTAGGCTTATATTTATAACCTTGTTCATATCCAACAACTTTCTAGTTGCTATTAGGCTTCAATTTTATGGGTAACACACTTTTCCCCCAAGCATGATTCAACTTGGTTTTTGGGTGGGTGTTAGCCTTGGATTTTCGTACAAATTGATCCGGACTCCACTAGCCCTATTTTAATGGGTATTAGGCTTATATTTCTAACCTTGTTCATATCCAAGCACTTTTTAGTTGCTATTAGGCTTCAATTTTATGGGTAACACACTTTTCCCCCAAGCATGATCGAACTTGGTTTTTGGGTGGGTGTTAGCCTTGGATTTTCGGACAAATTGATCCGGACTAGACTAGACCCATTTTAATGGGTATTAGCCTTATATTTATAACATTGTTCATATCCAAGCACTTTTTAGTTGCTATTAGGCTTCAATTTTATGGGTAACACACTTTTCCCCCAAGCATGATCGAACTTGGTTTTTGGGTGGGTGTTAGCCTTGGATTTTCGGACAAATTGATCCGGACTCGACTAGACCCATTTTAATGGGTATTAGCCTTATATTTATAACATTGTTCATATCCAAGCACTTTTTAGTTGCTATTAGGCTTCAATTTTATGGGTGACCCACTTTTCCCCCAAGCATGCTTGAACTTCGTTTTTTGGTGGGTGTTACCCTTGGATTTTCGGACAAATTGATCTGGAGTCGACTAGCCCCATTTTAATGGGTATTAGCGTTATATTTCTAACCTTGTTCATATCCATGCACTTTTTAGTTGCTATTAGGCTTCAATTTTATGGGTGACCCACTTTTCCCCCAAGCATGCTTGAACTTGGTTTTTGGGTGGGTGTTAGCCTTGGATTTTCGGACAAATTGATCCGCACTCGACTAGCCCCATTTTAATAGGTATTAGGCTTATATTTCTAACCTTGTTCATATCCAACAACTTTCTAGTTGCTATTAGGCTTCAATTTTATGGGTAACACACTTTTCCCCCGAGCATGATTCAACTTGGTTTTTGGGTGGGTGTTAGCCTAGGATTTTCGTACAAATTGATCTGGACTCCACCAGCCCTATTTTAATGGGTATTAGGCTTATATTTCTAACCTTTTTCATATCCAAGCACTTTTTAGTTGCTATTAGGCTTCAATTTTATGGGTAACACACTTTTCCCCCAAGCATGATCGAACTTGGTTTTTTGGTGGGTGTTAGCCTTGGATTTTCGGACAAATTGATCCGGACTCGACTAGCCCCATTTTAATGGGTATTAGCCTTATATTTCTAACCTTGTTCATATCCAACAACTTTTTAGTTGCTATTAGGCTTCAATTTTATGGGTAACCGACTTTTCCCCCAAGAATGATTGAACTTCGATTTTGGGTGGGTGTTACCCTTGGATTTTCGGAGAAATTTATCCGGAGTCGACTAGCCCCATTTTAATGGGTATTAGCCTTATATTTCTAACCTTGTTCATATCCAACTAATTTTTAGTTGCTATTAGGCTTCAATTTTATGGGTAACCCACTTTTCCCCAAAGCATGATTGAACTTGGTTTTTGGGAGTGTGTTAGCCTTGGATTTTCGGACAAATTGATCCGGACTCGACTAGACCCATTTTAATGGGTATTAGCCTTATATTTCTAACCTTGTTCATATCCAACAACTTTTTAGTTGCTATTAGGCTTCAATTTTATGGGTAACCCACTTTTCCCCCAAGAATCATTGAACTTCGATTTTGGGTGGGTGTTACCCTTGGATTTTCGGACAAATTGATCCGGACTCGACTAGCCCCATTTTAATGGGTATTAGCCTTATATTTCTACCCTTGTTCATATCCAACAACTTTTTAGTTGCTATTAGGCTTCAATTTTATAGGTAACCCACTTTTCCCCAAAGCATGATTGAACTTGGTTTTTGGGTTGGTGTTAGCCTTGGATTTTCGGACAAATTGATCCGCACTCGACTAGCCCCATTTTAATAGGTATTAGGCTTATATTTCTAACCTTGTTCATATCCAACAACTTTCTAGTTGCTATTAGGCTTCAATTTTATGGGTCACACACTTTTCCCCCAAGCATGATTCAACTTGGTTTTTGGGTGGGTGTTAGCATTGGATTTTCGTACAAATTGATCCGGACTCCACTAGCCTTATTTTAATGGGTATTAGGCTTATATTTCTAACCTTGTTCATATCCAAGCACTTTTTAGTTGCTATTAGGCTTCAATTTTATGGGTAACACACTTTTCCCCCAAGCATGATCGAACTTGGTTTTTGGGTGGGTGTTAGCCTTGGATTTTCGGACAAATTGATCCGGACTAGACTAGACCCATTTTAATGGGTATTAGCCTTATATTTATAACATTGTTCATATCCAAGCACTTTTTAGTTGCTATTAGGCTTCAATTTTATGGGTAACACACTTTTCCCCCAAGCATGATCGAACTTGGTTTTTGGGTGGGTGTTAGCCTTGGATTTTCGGACAAATTGATCTGGAGTCGACTAGCCCCATTTTAATGGGTATTAGCCTTATATTTCTAACCTTGTTCATATCCAAGCACTTTTTAGTTGCTATTAGGCTTCAATTTTATGGGTGACCCACTTTTCCCCCAAGCATGCTTGAACTTGGTTTTTGGGTGGGTGTTAGCCTTGGATTTTCGGACAAATTGATCCGCACTCGACTAGCCCCATTTTAATAGGTATTAGGCTTATATTTCTAACCTTGTTCATATCCAACAACTTTCTAGTTGCTATTAGGCTTCAATTTTATGGGTAACACACTTTTCCCCCAAGCATGATTCAACTTGGTTTTTGGGTGGGTGTTAGCCTTGGATTTTCGTACAAATTGATCCGGACTCCACTAGCCCTATTTTAATGGGTATTAGGCTTATATTTCTAACCTTGTTCATATCCAAGCACTTTTTAGTTTCTATTAGGCTTCAATTTTATGGGTAACACACTTTTCCCCCAAGCATGATCGAACTTGGTTTTTGGGTGGGTGTTAGCCTTGGATTTTCGGACAAATTGATCCGGACTCGACTAGCCCCATTTTAATGGGTATTAGCCTTATATTTCTAACCTTGTTCATATCCAACAACTTTTTAGTTGCTATTAGGCTTCAATTTTATGGGTAACCCACTTTTCCCCCAAGAATGATTGAACTTCGATTTTGGGTGGGTGTTACCCTTGGATTTTCGGAGAAATTTATCCGGAGTCGACTAGCCCCATTTTAATGGGTATTAGCCTTATATTTCTAACCTTGTTCATATCCAACTAATTTTTAGTTGCTATTAGGCTTCAATTTTATGGGTAACCCACTTTTCCCCAAAGCATGATTGAACTTGGTTTTTGGGAGTGTGTTAGCCTTGGATTTTCGGACAAATTGATCCGTACTCTACTAGCCCCATTTTATTGGGTATTAGCCTTATATTTCTAACCTTGTTCATATCCAACAACTTTCTAGTTGCTATTAGGCTTCAATTTTATGGGTAACCCACTTTTCCCCCAAGAATGATTGAACTTGGTTTTTGGGTGGGTGTTACCCTTGGATTTTCGGACAAATTGATCCGGAGTCGACTAGCCCCATTTTAATGGGTATTAGCCTTATATTTCTACCCTTGTTCATATCCAACTAATTTTTAGTTGCTATTAGGCTTCAATTTTATGGGTAACACACTTTTCCCCCAAGCATGATCGAACTTGGTTTTTGGGTGGGTGTTAGCCTTGGATTTTCGGACAAATTGATCCGGACTAGACTAGACCCATTTTAATGGGTATTAGCCTTATATTTATAACATTGTTCATATCCAAGCACTTTTTAGTTGCTATTAGGCTTCAATTTTATGGGTAACACACTTTTCCCCCAAGCATGATCGAACTTGGTTTTTGGGTGGGTGTTAGCCTTGGATTTTCGGACAAATTGATCCGGACTCGACTAGACCCATTTTAATGGGTATTAGCCTTATATTTATAACATTGTTCATATCCAAGCACTTTTTAGTTGCTATTAGGCTTCGATTTTATGGGTGACCCACTTTTCCCCCAAGCATGCTTGAACTTCGTTTTTTGGTGGGTGTTACCCTTGGATTTTCGGACAAATTGATCTGGAGTCGACTAGCCCCATTTTAATGGGTATTAGCCTTATATTTCTAACCTTGTTCATATCCAAGCACTTTTTAGTTGCTATTAGGCTTCAATTTTATGGGTGACCCACTTTTCCCCCAAGCATGCTTGAACTTGGTTTTTGGGTGGGTGTTAGCCTTGGATTTTCGGACAAATTGATCCGGACTCGACTAGCCCCATTTTAATGGGTATTAGGCTTATATTTCTAACCTTGTTCATATCCAACAACATTTTAGTTGCTATTAGGCTTCAATTTTATAGGTAACCCACTTTTCCCCAAAGCATGATTGAACTTGGTTTTTGGGTTGGTGTTAGCCTTGGATTTTCGGACAAATTGATCCGCACTCGACTAGCCCCATTTTAATAGGTATTAGGCTTATATTTCTAACCTTGTTCATATCCAACAACTTTCTAGTTGCTATTAGGCTTCAATTTTATGGGTAACACACTTTTCCCCCAAGCATGATTCAACTTGGTTTTTGGGTGGGTGTTAGCCTTGGATTTTCGTACAAATTGATCCGGACTCCACTAGCCCTATTTTAATGGGTATTAGGCTTATATTTCTAACCTTGTTCATATCCAAGCACTTTTTAGTTGCTATTAGGCTTCAATTTTATGGGTAACACACTTTTCCCCCAAGCATGATCGAACTTGGTTTTTGGGTGGGTGTTAGCCTTGGATTTTCGGACAAATTGATCCGGACTTGACCAGACCCATTTTAATGGGTATTAGCCTTATATTTATAACATTGTTCATATCCAAGCACTTTTTAGTTGCTATTAGGCTTCAATTTTATGGGTAACACACTTTTCCCCCAAGCATGATCGAACTTGGTTTTTGGGTGGGTGTTAGCCTTGGATTTTCGGACAAATTGATCCGGACTCGACTAGACCCATTTTAATGGGTATTAGCCTTATATTTATAACATTGTTCATATCCAAGCACTTTTTAGTTGCTATTAGGCTTCAATTTTATGGGTGACCCACTTTTCCCCCAAGCATGCTTGAACTTCGTTTTTTGGTGGGTGTTACCCTTGGATTTTCGGACAAATTGATCCGGAGTCGACTAGCCCCATTTTAATGGGTATTAGCCTTATATTTCTAACCTTGTTCATATCCAAGCACTTTTTAGTTGCTATTAGGCTTCAATTTTATGGGTGACCCACTTTTCCCCCAAGCATGCTTGAACTTGGTTTTTGGGTGGGTGTTAGCCTTGGATTTTCGGACAAATTGATCCGCACTCGACTAGCCCCATTTTAATAGGTATTAGGCTTATATTTCTAACCTTGTTCATATCCAACAACTTTCTAGTTGCTATTAGGCTTCAATTTTATGGGTAACACACTTTTCCCCCGAGCATGATTCAACTTGGTTTTTGGGTGGGTGTTAGCCTAGGATTTTCGTACAAATTGATCTGGACTCCACCAGCCCTATTTTAATGGGTATTAGGCTTATATTTCTAACCTTTTTCATATCCAAGCACTTTTTAGTTGCTATTAGGCTTCAATTTTATGGGTAACACACTTTTCCCCCAAGCATGATCGAACTTGGTTTTTTGGTGGGTGTTAGCCTTGGATTTTCGGACAAATTGATCCGGACTCGACTAGCCCCATTTTAATGGGTATTAGCCTTATATTCCTAACCTTGTTCATATCCAAGCTCTTTTTAGTTGCTATTAGGCTTCAATTTTATGGGTAACCCACTTTTCCCCCAAGAATGATTGAACTTCGATTTTGGGTGGGCGTTACCCTTGGATTTTCGGAGAAATTTATCCGGAGTCGACTAGCCCCATTTTAATGGGTATTAGCCTTATATTTCTAACCTTGTTCATATCCAACTAATTTTTAGTTGCTATTAGGCTTCAATTTTATGGGTAACCCACTTTTCCCCAAAGCATGATTGAACTTGGTTTTTGGGAGTGTGTTAGCCTTGGATTTTCGGACAAATTGATCCGGACTCGACTAGACCCATTTTAATGGGTATTAGCCTTATATTTCTAACCTTGTTCATATCCAAGCACTTTTTAGTTTCTATTAGGCTTCAATTTTATGGGTGACCCACTTTTCCCCCAAGAATCATTGAACTTCGATTTTGGGTGGGTGTTACCCTTCGATTTTCGGACAAATTTATCCGAAGTCGACTAGCCCCATTTTAATGGGTATTAGCCTTATATTTCTAACCTTGTTCATATCCAACTAATTTTTAGTTGCTATTAGGCTTCAATGTTATGGGTAACACACTTTTCCCCCAAGCATGATCGAACTTGGTTTTTGGGTGGGTGTTAGCCTTGGATTTTCGGACAAATTGATCCGGACTCGACTAGCCCCATTTTAATGGGTATTAGCCTTATATTTCTAACCTTGTTCATATCCAACAACTTTCTAGTTGCTATTAGGCTTCAATTTTATGGGTAACACACTTTTCCCCCAAGCATGATTCAACTTGGTTTTTGGGTGGGTGTTAGCCTTGGATTTTCGTACAAATTGATCCGGACTCCACTAGCCCTATTTTAATGGGTATTAGGCTTATATTTCTAACCTTGTTCATATCCAAGCACTTTTTAGTTGCTATTAGGCTTCAATGTTATGGGTAACACACTTTTCCCCCAAGCATGATCGAACTTGGTTTTTGGGTGGGTGTTAGCCTTGGATTTTCGGACAAATTGATCCGGACTCGACTAGCCCCATTTTAATGGGTATTAGCCTTATATTTCTACCCTTGTTCATATCCAACAACTTTTTAGTTGCTATTAGGCTTCAATTTTATAGGTAACCCACTTTTCCCCCAAGCATGCTTGAACTTCGTTTTTTGGTGGGTGTTACCCTTGGATTTTCGGACAAATTGATCCGCACTCGACTAGCCCCATTTTATTGGGTATTAGGCTTATATTTCTAACCTTGTTCATATCCAACAACTTTCTAGTTGCTATTAGGCTTCAATGTTATGGGTAACACACTTTTCCCCCAAGCATGATCGAACTTGGTTTTTGGGTGGGTGTTAGCCTTGGATTTTCGGACAAATTGATCCGAACTCGACTAGCCCCATTTTAATGGGTATTAGCCTTATATTTCTACCCTTGTTCATATCCAACAACTTTTTAGTTGCTATTAGGCTTCAATTTTATAGGTAACCCACTTTTCCCCAAAGCATGATTGAACTTGGTTTTTGGGTTGGTGTTAGCCTTGGATTTTCGGACAAATTGATCCGCACTCGACTAGCCCCATTTTAATAGGTATTAGGCTTATATTTCTAACCTTGTTCATATCCAACAACTTTCTAGTTGCTATTAGGCTTCAATTTTATGGGTAACACACTTTTCCCCCAAGCATGATTCAACTTGGTTTTTGGGTGGGTGTTAGCCTTGGATTTTCGTACAAATTGATCCGGACTCCACTAGCCCTATTTTAATGGGTATTAGGCTTATATTTCTAACCTTGTTCATATCCAAGCACTTTTTAGTTGCTATTAGGCTTCAATTTTATGGGTAACACACTTTTCCCCCAAGCATGATCGAACTTGGTTTTTGGGTGGGTGTTAGCCTTGGATTTTCGGACAAATTGATCCGGACTTGACCAGACCCATTTTAATGGGTATTAGCCTTATATTTATAACATTGTTCATATCCAAGCACTTTTTAGTTGCTATTAGGCTTCAATTTTATGGGTAACACACTTTTCCCCCAAGCATGATCGAACTTGGTTTTTGGGTGGGTGTTAGCCTTGGATTTTCGGACAAATTGATCCGGACTCGACTAGACCCATTTTAATGGGTATTAGCCTTATATTTATAACATTGTTCATATCCAAGCACTTTTTAGTTGCTATTAGGCTTCAATTTTATGGGTGACCCACTTTTCCCCCAAGCATGCTTGAACTTCGTTTTTTGGTGGGTGTTACCCTTGGATTTTTGGACAAATTGATCTGGAGTCGACTAGCCCCATTTTAATGGGTATTAGCCTTATATTTCTAACCTTGTTCATATCCAAGCACTTTTTAGTTGCTATTAGGCTTCAATTTTATGGGTGACCCACTTTTCCCCCAAGCATGCTTGAACTTGGTTTTTGGGTGGGTGTTAGCCTTGGATTTTCGGACAAATTGATCCGCACTCGACTAGCCCCATTTTAATAGGTATTAGGCTTATATTTCTAACCTTGTTCATATCCAACAACTTTCTAGTTGCTATTAGGCTTCAATTTTATGGGTAACACACTTTTCCCCCGAGCATGATTCAACTTGGTTTTTGGGTGGGTGTTAGCCTAGGATTTTCGTACAAATTGATCTGGACTCCACCAGCCCTATTTTAATGGGTATTAGGCTTATATTTCTAACCTTTTTCATATCCAAGCACTTTTTAGTTGCTATTAGGCTTCAATTTTATGGGTAACACACTTTTCCCCCAAGCATGATCGAACTTGGTTTTTTGGTGGGTGTTAGCCTTGGATTTTCGGACAAATTGATCCGGACTCGACTAGCCCCATTTTAATGGGTATTAGCCTTATATTCCTAACCTTGTTCATATCCAAGCTCTTTTTAGTTGCTATTAGGCTTCAATTTTATGGGTAACCCACTTTTCCCCCAAGAATGATTGAACTTCGATTTTGGGTGGGCGTTACCCTTGGATTTTCGGAGAATTTTATCCGGAGTCGACTAGCCCCATTTTAATGGGTATTAGCCTTATATTTCTAACCTTGTTCATATCCAACTAATTTTTAGTTGCTATTAGGCTTCAATGTTATGGGTAACACACTTTTCCCCCAAGCATGATCGAACTTGGTTTTTGGGTGGGTGTTAGCCTTGAATTTTCGGACAAATTGATCCGGACTCGACTAGCCCCATTTTAATGGGTATTAGCCTTATATTTCTAACCTTGTTCATATCCAAGCACTTTTTAGTTGCTATTAGGCTTCAATTTTATGGGTAACACACTTTTCCCCCAAGCATGATCGAACTTGGTTTTTGGGTGGGTGTTAGCCTTGGATTTTCGGACAAATTGATCCGGAGTCGACTAGCCCCATTTTAATGGGTATTAGCCTTATATTTCTAACCTTGTTCATATCCAACTAATTTTTAGTTGCTATTAGGCTTCAATTTTATGGGTAACCCACTTTTCCCCAAAGCATGATTGAACTTGGTTTTTGGGAGTGTGTTAGCCTTGGATTTTCGTACAAATTGATCCGGACTCCACTAGCCCTATTTTAATGGGTATTAGGCTTATATTTCTAACCTTGTTCATATCCAAGCACTTTTTAGTTGCTATTAGGCTTCAATTTTATGGGTAACCCACTTTTCCCCCAAGAATGATTGAACTTCGATTTTGGGTGGGTGTTACCCTTGGATTTTCGGACAAATTTATCCGGAGTCGACTAGCCCCATTTTAATGGGTATTAGCCTTATATTTCTAACCTTGTTCATATCCAACTAATTTTTAGTTGCTATTAGGCTTCAATTTTATGGGTAACACACTTTTCCCCCGAGCATGATTCAACTTGGTTTTTGGGTGGGTGTTAGCCTAGGATTTTCGTACAAATTGATCTGGACTCCACCAGCCCTATTTTAATGGGTATTAGGCTTATATTTCTAACCTTTTTCATATCCAAGCACTTTTTAGTTGCTATTAGGCTTCAATTTTATGGGTAACACACTTTTCCCCCAAGCATGATCGAACTTGGTTTTTTGGTGGGTGTTAGCCTTGGATTTTCGGACAAATTGATCCGGACTCGACTAGCCCCATTTTAATGGGTATTAGCCTTATATTCCTAACCTTGTTCATATCCAAGCTCTTTTTAGTTGCTATTAGGCTTCAATTTTATGGGTAACCCACTTTTCCCCCAAGAATGATTGAACTTGGTTTTTGGGTGGGTGTTACCCTTGGATTTTCGGACAAATTGATCCGGAGTCGACTAGCCCCATTTTAATGGGTATTAGCCTTATATTTCTAACCTTGTTCATATCCAACTAATTTTTAGTTGCTATTAGGCTTCAATGTTATGGGTAACACACTTTTCCCCCAAGCATGATCGAACTTGGTTTTTGGGTGGGTGTTAGCCTTGGATTTTCGGACAAATTGATCCGGACTCGACTAGCCCCATTTTAATGGGTATTAGCCTTATATTTCTAACCTTGTTCATATCCAAGCACTTTTTAGTTGCTATTAGGCTTCAATTTTATGGGTAACACACTTTTCCCCCAAGCATGATCGAACTTGGTTTTTGGGTGGGTGTTAGCCTTGGATTTTCGGACAAATTGATCCGGACTCGACTAGCCCCATTTTAATGGGTATTAGCCTTATATTTCTAACCTTGTTCATATCCAAGCAATTTTTAGTTGCTATTAGTCTTCAATTTTATGGGTAACCTACTTTTCCCAAAAGCATGATTGAACATTGTTTTTGGGTGGGTGTTAGCCTTGGATTTCGGACAAATTGATCCGGACTCGACTAGCCCCATTTTAATGGGTATTAGCCTTATATTTCTAACCTTGTTCATATCCAACAACGTTTTAGTTTCTATTAGGCTTCAATTTTATAGGTAACCCACTTTTCCCCCAAGAATGATTGAACTTGGTTTTTGGGTGGGTGTTAC
>CM063591.1:13358933-13381212 GCA_032356905.1 Salix exigua | reverse complement strand
TAGTAATGCTTGGGCTTACTGGCGGCGCATTCGATGATGGGACCAGGGCAATAGGGCATCGAGCTGCAAACTTAACGTATAATGTCTAATATAATTTATTCAAATTACAGTTCAAGAGGAGCTTGCGACAATTAAAATATGATTTTGTTTACAGTAAAATTATGGTAATTTAAATATATGGAAGTGCCGTGATGGATGATCCAGTGGATGTTGGTTTCTTAACTTGAAGCTCGTGTCATGAAAATGTGCAATCAAGCCCTTGAATTGTAATTTTTATGCTATTTTATGTTTCCCGTCCAAAATTTTTTTCCATGTGTCTTCATAGGCAAATGAAGGGTGTCATGCAAGTGCACAGAAAGTAGAGTGAAAGAGAAAGATCCTTGCAGGCCATCACCATAGGAATGCTAAAAGAAGGCAAGTGGATTTGGGTATACGTGTACGTGGTGTAAGGTAATTTTATATATGTATTTTTTTAATAAAGAGTTCATTAAAAAATATTTTATTTATTATATCTAAACATTTAAAATATCAAAAAAAAATTAAACAGAAAAAAAATATGACATTCAATTTAAAACACTCGCACAAAAAAAACTTCCTAATATAATGAAATGGCATTGCATTGGAGTTTGGACCTGTTCCCTACTGTATTGGGCGGTTCTGACAAAAGTATAAAGTAAAAGAAAATCTAACAGCAGAAAAGGAAAGCTTTTGCAAGCTTTTTAGATAATCATAGTAAAAAAATAAAATGCTATATATTTCTGGGTTATTTTTTGAAATTTATTTAAAATAAAAATAATAAATATAAAATAAAGAGCATTGATGTTAGTAGAAAAATCAAGGTAAAAATTTTAAACATCTTCAAGAACCTGATTGTACCTCTTTTATACCAAAAAATAAATAAAAAATACAGATTCAAGGCTAAAATAATTTATTATTGGATAAATCTACGTAAACATTAGGTCAAAAAATATACTTATATATTTTTTACATGCCAATTTATATAATTATGGGACAATTTGACTTAATTATATTTTAAATTGATCAAATTAATTTTATTAAGGGCTTAATCGATAAAAAAATCAAGTGCTTGAGCTTAATTCGGATTCAATTGAGAATATTGGAATTTTCGAAGACCAGATTTAAATTTTTTGCTAAGCCAATTATGTGAAGTCAAAGGCAAAATTGAAGAAAATGAGAGTTAATGGTTAATTGAGAGTCATTGCATAAACTTGAAATTGGGGACCAAAATAAAAAAGCACGCAAAGCTAATGCTGCTATTGAAGTTTTTGCAGGGATACAATTGCACAGATTTCAAAATTTAAAGTTAATTGAGAATGCAATTAAAACAATTACAAATAAGAGACCAAAATACATTTGCATCTTCTCCTAAAACCATGCAGGCACACTGTCGTTACAGGCATGCTGCTGGAGGAGGTAACTCACCGCTGCACGCAATGGTTACCTCTTTCGAATAACATACATAGGGACAAAGAGACGAGGGGGGACAATTGAATATATAGACAATCACATGAAAACAACAAACAACCACTCTTCCTCTTTCTCGGCACCGATAGAACCACGCAGGCAACTCTTTATTTATATCTTTTACAGTCAGACAGTAGCACCCTCTCACTCTCTCTCCTACAATGAGGAAGCAACCCTCGTTTTCTCATCTTGAGCAGCAATCGACCGTCTACCTTGCATCTCTTCCTCAACATTGATAGCCTCTCCTCCTTGACAATAGCCCTCTATGACCTCCAGCCGAGCAACCCCTTTAGCACAACCCAACAAGTTTTCAATGTCTTTACCGACCATCATAGACCACTAATTATGACGTTGCCACCACTAGTAGAACCACGTCGTCATCCTCTATGCAGCGGTAATGACGGGTACACCAGTTATCTCCCTTGGCCAACTTGCATTTACTCTTTACCATTTGGTGAACAATAGAGAGAGTAGATTAAATCACCCCCATGTCCCATTGTTCTGCACGTGAACAACGAGATGTCTACCTGGACTTTGTGTTCACCTCGACCACCTAGAATGGGTGGGGCGAGCGACCTGATTGGGGAGGAAGTTCATCCCAAAAATATAGGGGTTGTGGGCCCATCCAGATGGAAGCCAACATGGCAGGAGAGTGGATTGTCAACCCACCAAAAGGATGACCTTTCACCCAAATGAGGGGCCTCTACACCCATATAAATTGGGCTTGAAGCCTAGTCCAAAATAGTGGGCATGTTGGCCCACCCAGGTTGGAAGCCTAGCTCGTTACAAAGGGTGTCATTCGACCCATCTGGGTTGGGTAATAGTTAACGCACAAAAAAAAAAACCAAAAACCTCCATGAAACAAAAAATATCTTTTTTTTAAATACAGATAAAAAATATGTTGTTTTCGTGCATAAGACTAAATTCCAAAATTTAACGAAAATTATATATCATAACCGATTTACGATTACTATTGGAATTTGGCAAAAGTATCAAAAAATTCAATAATTATTCTCTTAACTATCAGAGTAAAAAAATACATTATACAGTACACTAATAGATAATAAAAAAGTATATTTCTAAATGCAATGTCATTTTTTTTTTAAATGAACGGTTAAGAGTTTCAACTTCCAATAAAATAAAAAAAATCTCTCGTTCTCCATTGAAATAAAAAATTGAATCAGAAAAACAATCAAAGAATGCCGGGCCATGAAATCTACAGTAGAATCATCAATCAAATCAGAATGGACCGTCGCCCCGTCAAGATAATTCTCTTCTGGGTCCATCCCAGTAAGGGAATACTCCATCAAGTGTAAACCACATCGACAATCGAATCTTTGTTGGTTTTTTTACGGAGAAACAGAGGAGCCACTTTATTTATTCTCTGCCTGGAGTTTTTTGAGAGACCCTCGAACTGGCAGGTCAAGAATTGCAGAACAAAACAAGAAAAAAAAGGGTCCATATATTCCCCTTTTCTACAAGGGATTTGGCTGTTTGATTGGAACCGAGAGAGAGCTTAAACCTAATTTCCTTTTTAAAATGCCACTCAGGAAAAAGTTTATTGCCATGAAAAAGAAAAAAGCTCCAAGCATCCCTCTCTATCCCTACGAAATTCACAACCAAATGATCAACCTGCATGTTACAGCGTAGCTGTTATCAGTTTGGCTTAGCGAGTCAACTCAACCACTGTAACAAAACATCGAAATGATATTGCAGATGCGACCGATGATACAGGAAAGGCATTTATCCTGCTGCCACATTCAGGAAGACTTGCCCTAGTATTATCATTTATCTCTCAGTCAGACTTTTATTTTTATTATTTTTTTAAAAAAGCAAAGCGCAGATCTAAATAAATTGAACATGCACCGTCCGATGCTAGTGTCACACAGATATTCTACTACCACCACTGTAACATGAGTATAATCTAAAGGCTTCTCATGGTACATCAAGATTTTCTATCCAGATTTGTCTGAAACTAGCAGACATGAACCTTCAATAGTATTCCAGCTAAATTCACTATAGAATTAGATGATTCAATAAATATAAGCCTTCACACAATCCAAGCCCAGCAAATTGCTTTCTCCTCTAATATTTTACTATATCAGCAACAAATGAAAGCTTCAAATCTTCTAAAAGAGAAGCATATCTTCAATAGATTTTAAAATACTCTATTATCTTGTTGACAAGGGATAAGATCAAGCTCGGAAAACTCTAAGAATTCAGTGGCATTCCACCCTATGTGATAACCAATGGATCACTTACAGAGGACTTAGCTGCCCTTGTTATGGGGGGGAAAAGGAGAAATTTTTCAATATCCTGCACGCCTAGCTTGCAAATGGGACGGAGTGCATAGAAAATCTCAAAATTTAATAGGAGTTTGGTATGAACCCACACGCGTCGATAGCAGTTGAAAAGGAGGACTCTGCCACTGAAGCCATAGGTGCTGTTGCCAGTACTATTCTAGTTGTTTTACATGTGGGGGCAATTTCAGTGTTCATGGAATCAATGCTTTTGCTTTTATACGATATATTTACTCATGGTGTAAGACCAGAAATTGTAAACAAAGCCACGTGTCAGCGGCCTGAGAGAGGTAAAACATGTTGATGGGCAACAGCTGTGTTCATGTCCAAAGGTTGACTTGTTGACACTGTCAAGTGTCAACCACTATCACATTGGTTTTTGTAGTCTCTCGACTTTGCCAGGACCACCATGGCAGACAGTGGCCGAAGCTTTTCTCTTTTTGATCCAAATAATGGTGTCAGCACACAGCATGGAGTGTAGTTTATAAAGGGCATTCGGCCCCACAAGGTGAGGGTAATACCTTGGTTCGCTCTCTGCATGCATTTATAAACACCTGCCATCTTATTCTTCTTCCACCACCCCAACCCCAATCTCTTTGAAAAGTTTAAACTCTCTGCGGGTCTGTAGCAGAGACTAGAAGGGTAAAACCATGAAGCAAAACCTTCATTACAAAGCTCTTCTCCTCTTCCTTCTTGTTCTTGTTCATTCCTCAAAATTATCTGCGCGATTCCTACTAGCCAAACAAGGTAATTAATCTTCCTCCTTTACATACTTTGTTGAAAAGAGTCTATTGTTTGCAGAGACTGAAGTTTTGCATGTTTTGCAGGGAGAGATGATTTGAACCTGAAAGAAATCACCAGTGAAGGGAATCCTGCGCAAACGGATGACAGTGAATTAATAACGAATGTGAGCTTCGTCCCTTTTCTGTACTGTCACGATTTCGTCATAAATGAGCTCCAGCTTATATAAGTTTTTTTCTTGTTTTCGGTTTATGTTATCAGCAGCTAATGGGGTTAGAGCTCTGTCATAGTGGAGACGATGAATGTTTCAAGAGAAGGATAATTGCAGAGGCTCACTTGGACTATATCTACACCCAGCATCGCAAGCCCTGACACTTAAACTTCATAAATCGATTAGTGCCATGGTTTTTCCTGCCCAGCTTAGGTCTAAATCCCCTACATATTGTTATATACATATATATATATACACGCTGTAGTCTTCTCCTCAAAATGACCACAGCATTAAGTGCAGCTATGTCCAATCCAACGTATATCTGTCTTTGTAATGATAAGTCTACCTATGTTCAGTCTATATGTTTTCTTAGTACTGCTGTAGCATTGACCAAAGTGTTCACCAGAGAAAGAGACAGGAAAAAAAATGCAGTTTCAGTTAAGGAAATTGTAAGCCACCAGTCTTTTTTTCTGATCAGAGATTTCTCTGTGTACTTAATAATGTTACTATACAACTAAGTGCAATTAAAGCTTATTTCTGTGTAATTCTCTATGTGACGATGATTTCAGAGGCGAGTCCTACGATTTCTTAGTATTTCTAGACCAAGGCCCACTAGTTTCACCGGAGGGATGGAGAGATAGAGTGAAAAACGACGGAAGGGGGGTTCAATTTGAGGCCAGAATGCTGACCAAATTAGCTCTAGAGTCCAGACCTGCGCAGGAAGAGCACTGCCGAAGAATTGAAGTCTTGTGAGGTGAATTTATTTGGGATTGGACATTAAAGCAATAAAGTAGACAGTAGGGAAGTTGTTCTCAGTGAATTTAAATACAAATTTCATCTGCATTCATGGCATCATCTCTTAAATACAAAATTCACTCCGCAGCTTCGCAGCTTACAGGCTCTTATTATCAAGTGGAAATCGGACAGTTTAACACCACTTGCTTAGAGGGTGCAGTTTTGATGCAGACCGATTTTGATAAAACATGAACATAAAGCTTTTATAAGCGTACCGTGATGACAAAGCGCTTGCACGTCTCAAATTCCAGTCAGTGCGAATATCAGTTGTAAGAGTCTTAGACAACAGGGTTTTACTCGCTAAATACTCGTTCACGTCTCAAATTCCAGTCAGTGCGAATATCAGTTGTAAGAGTCTTAGACAACAGGGTTTTACTCGCTAAATACTCGTTCACGTCTCAAATTCCAGTCAGTGCGAATATCAGTTCTAAGAGTCTTAGACAACAGGGTTTTACTCGCTAAATACTCGTTCACGTCTCAAATTCCAGTCAGTGCGAATATCAGTTGTAAGAGTCCGACACAATAGGGTTTTACTCGCTAAATAATCGTTCAAAGGGTGATGATAAAAACTTTCATAATATCATTCCTGTATGCAAGCCATGAGATTTACCTCTGTAAAGACCACATGTTTTCCTGTTTCCCGTGGTGGTTCTACTTTTGGTCGAGTTATATTTATGATTCATCTCTTACACGATGAACTTTCTCTTTCAAAAAGCAATCCAGACGATAAAAGAAAGATCATTTCATATCCATGTGATGTCTAGAAACAAGAACGAGAAAAAAATGGGTTTGGAGAACTATATAACACGGACAGTTGTGATTCGAGGTCTTATTCCATTCAAATGAGCTCCTCCTGTAGGGTTTTGATCTGCCAAACGTGTATTGGACGGTTGGACCTGTAATTAGAGGTAAACTAGTCAAAGAAAACGAAAGTGGATGCACGAGTTTCTAGGCCAGCCATCGCAATCCCATATGAGCTGTACAATCCCACAATCCGTATTCTATTTGTTCCAACTTCATTGATTTAAACAAAGGACCACCACTTGGGAATGATGAATTTAGAAAGAGAGCATCTTTCCTCGCCATGCAGCCTGTTGTCATGCATTATATGTCTACTTTATTTATCCCTTTTCTGTGAGAATTATTAATGGTATTTAAAAGCATTGTGATTATAGTTTTCTAGTTTAGTGATAGATGACAAATCACCCACTGTGCGAGGATTGATTGGATGAAGGGTCCAGTTCCATGATGGTGTGCCAACTTTAGTTTGTAATTTGATACTGAAAATGTATCGGCAGAAAAGTTTGCAATTCCAATTATTATATGAATAATTGATATGAATCCGTTAAATCATCATTTGTTTTCTTCATAAATATATCATATTAATAAATTATTTTTATATATTAACATGAGAACATCATTTAAAAACAAAAATTCTTAATTTAAATTAAAAAATCAAAATATTTTTTTAAAAATACTTTTCAAACTCAATATCAAAATATAGAAGAAAAGCCTATCATTCATGGGCTCAGCCCACAAGAAAGCGTACCTCCCATTAGCTTAATAATATTTTGGATTTTAGTTTTTATAATTTTAGGTGTATAAAAGTTTTATAAGAGTCTATTATATTACTATCAATATTAATATTATATAAGAGATAATATATAGAAGCTCTCTACAAGCCTCCTATATTTTCATCAACATTAATGTTGAGTAAAGTATATAGACCATATTTTCATCTTATTAATATTTATATTATAACAAAATTAAATATATATATATATATATATATATATATATATATTTTTTAAATTAATTTTCTTATATCTTCTTAACTCGCTAATATTAAAAATAATTGTTTTCACTGTACACGGTGGAATCTAACTATAGCCGGGGAATGCTTGGAATATTGGAGAGGAGATAGGCCCTATAAGATGTTGAAAGTATTAAATGGTTGAAAAGGCCCACCGATTCAAAGAAGGCAATAATATGGGCTTTTAGCCCAGGCCCACGTCTGTTTACATTCAAAGCTTTTCTTTCCTTTTCTTTCACTATCCTTTCTGGTTCCGGATTCTAAGGGGTAGAAAACACCGAAATTAAATATCATCATGAACAGGTAATATATAATATGAAAGAAATCTCTAAGAAAAAAATATATTTTAAACTCCATTATGATATTTTTATTAAAAATGAAGCGTTCACCAAATAGGATGACCTTGTCACTCCCTTTTGTCTAATTTTCACGAGCAGTCTCTAGTCTATTCCTGCAGAAATGACAAATGCACACTGCAGAGTTTTTGACCGTTTGTCATTCGGATCTAATTATTTCGGTTTTGTCTTACATTAAAAATAATCATTTTAAATGAATATATTTTTATGTGTTTAAGATTATTTTGATGTGTTGATTTTAAAAATAATTTTTAAAAAATAAAAAAAAATATTATTTTGATATATTTCAGCACTTTGAAAAATTATCGCCACCACACTCCCAAAGAGAGCTTCATCCAGGAATAAATGCATTGCGAATAAAAGAACATTAAATTCTTTTTTTTCGAAGGCTAACATGTTTTACAGAAATTAAAATGGGAGAAAACACAGGTTACCAGCTCTCAATTAGTGGTCTGTGAACGCACGTGTCTAATTATCATGATGAATTTATAAGATGTGTTGAATGTCATTTTAGATGATAGCGTAAGATAAGGGTGAGTTCGGTTTTTATCAATAAAAATTATCAAATTAAAAGAGAGGTAATTTTTTAAAAAAGAACAAATTATAATAGACTTTATTTAAATTGACCGGAGAAAAAATTCCTTTTTTTACTTTAACTATATTTTCCTTTTAACCAAAAAATTAATCTTGATCAAGAGAATAAAAAATAGCATATTTTTATTTAATTTGAACCAGTTCACTTCGGTTTTGGTGTACGGTTTTTAATTCAAAAACTGATAACCAAACCGAGTCGGATTTAAAAAAATATATAATCAATTATTTTTTGTTCAGTTTTTCATAGTTATTGTTTTGTTATTTTCTCGTTTTTCAATTATCTTACTAACCTGGCTCTCTAACCAGTTTTTCTAATAAAATGATCAAAAATATTATGTACATATGTTTTTTTAAAAAAACAAAATACTGCCAGCAGTCAAATAACATGTATAACTAAAGCAGGATATAAATGATTATTTTTTTAATATTCACTATATCGTTAATCAAAATTAAAAAATAATAGTATTATATATAGTTATTAAAAATAAAATTTTAAAAAACAACAATACAAACATTACTTACGTGCCCATAAGAAAGATCTGGATTTCTTCTTCGGCGACTCCAAGTGATCATAGCAGAGTTTTTGTTATCTTCCAACAGGGACATCATGCCCTTCTCTTTGGGGTAGAAAAAATAAAATAAAATCCCAGGAAATTTCCCCTGAAAAAAACAAAGAAATTGTGCAGGTAGGAGCATGCAGTATTCCTCCACGGTGGACAAGCCGAGACAAACACAGACAACGAACTGCATGGTCACAACGTTGGTGCTTCCATTATTAAAATTTATATTCGAGTCCTGTATCTTTAGCCTTTTTCTGCTTAAGTCCCTGTGATTGAAAACAAATATCAATCATGTACATTTATTCCAAATCCATTGCCAAATCAAGGATGCTTTTAAAATTAAATCATCTGATTAATCAATTTATATATCTAGGAAGTCTGGGAGAAGAAATTAGAGTATAAAAGCTTCAATAACACCCACAACAATCAACAAAAAATAATTGAAAAAATAAAATAAAATAAAATTTGAAGCTATACACTTGTATACCATGCAAGTCTCTAATTTTATAGACCATAAACATGGGACATTTTCTTAAAAAGATAAAGCTGATCTAGTGCAACCAGTCCTAAATCATGTGATTTTAGTAATGATGACTGAAAAAACCCTGAAATAATCTTTTTTTTCTTTTTTAAGGACGAGAATGGAATTCTAGAACGAATATAAGAATTTGAGATTTAATTTATAGGTTTTGATATCAAGTTACAATATATTTATTTTATAAGAGTTTAAAACAATCGAGATTTTATTTGTTTAATCCAAGATAATAAAAATATCTAAAAATGAGGTTTCCTCAATTAAAATAATATAGTTATTAACTTGTTGAGTTTAAAGAGTATTATTTTTAATCTGGCTAAATTTTTTAAAATAAATATTATTTTAATGTATTTTAAAATAAAAAAATATTATAAAAAAAATCTTTAAACACTTCAATAAAACACTTAATTGAGATGATTAAATTATGTTCTAGACTAGTTTTTGTTTTTTTAATCTAACATGTTAACATGGTCAAATTTAAATGAAAAGATCATTCTGCATTCCAATTAAAATAGTAAAATCTAAATAAACCCTTTTTTATAAAATAAAATCATTTAACTTTTTCTTAAGATAAATAAAACGGAACTTCACAGATTCACTAAATATCAACTCGAATCTTTGACCGGTTGAATTAGACTTGGAGTCAAGTCTGAGAGAGCTTATCCTGAGCTTGTTTGAGAAAAGTAATTGATATTATTTTTTAAAATATTTTTTATTTAAAAATATTTTTTAAAAATATTTTAATATTTAATTATCAAAATAATTTGAAAAAAACTAATTTTTTTAATTTAATATATAAAAAATATATTTTTTTTTTGAAAAAACACTCTTTACAAACAGACTCCTAGTGATTTGTAGCAGCAGATGAACGACGCGAAACAATCTGCAAGAAAAAAGGACACTGTCGTCGTACATTTGCTCATGAGAAACGCCCGAGAATGCAACTGTGGCGACTCCAAAAAATATTATAATAACAAAAAAATCTGGTGGTTGCTATAGTTACGTTGATGAATCAATGCCCTATAAGATTTGATGCCACGTCACTATCTGACCAATCAACATTCAATTCAGCAATTCCAAGGAAAAGGCAAGAGACATGAATCATATAAAAATCAGGGGGGGGAAGTCTTTAGGCCGTGGTTTGCTTTGCCTTGTCGTTCCTCTCTCTTTCCTTCTACAGGACTTCTATTGTGTTTCTCTCCCTTCCTCGATCTCCCGTACGTGATCTTGAATGGCATGTAAGGAAGCGGAAGAAAACTCTAGCAAGTGAGAGATAAAAAGGGATTAAAACTTAGGGTTTCGCTTGCTTTCAGTCTCTTCAATGGCCGCGTATCAATTCTGGAACCGTCCCAATCAGGTACGCGATTCTTCTCGCTTTATCGATAGTACTAGTCGCCATGGATTTTCGAAGTCTCAAATGTGCCTCCAAAAGATTTTACACGTTATCACATCATGTCCACCTCAAGAAGTCTCGAAAGAAACATCCTTGAATCGCGAAGCTCTTGAATTTAAGGAGAATAAAGGTGTTGGCATTGATTTGAACATGGGTTTGAGTCCTGCTTGGTCAGAAGCTGATGATAAAGAAAATCAATCATCAGAGGAGTCGTCTTTATTGAGTGCTTATAGTTTTGTTGAAAAGGGTTTAAAGAATGATTGTTCCATGGAGGTTTTTGGGGTTGACGGGAGCTCGTCAATAGGAGAATGTTGTGTCAAGGATGTCGGGGACCAGTTCGGCAGTGATTCTCCAACAGTTCAAGCAACTGGAGAAGAAACTCAAGGGGTCGATGAGATAACTTTAGAAATTTCAAAGACAACGAACTCCAAAAACCAAGCCAGTCATGAAATCAGCAATAAAATCAAAACATTCGATGATGATCAAGAGCCCACTAAGCTCGAAGAGGAAGACACCAAGAAAGAATTGGTCAAACTAGAGCCATGCCACGAAGAAAAGACCGAATCCAATAAAGATTCTTTGACTCTTCTTGTCGAGGCAGCAGAGATGTTTTCGGGTAATTTAGAGGACAAAGAATCCGATTCGGAGAAGCGAGAAGAAACGTCAAGCGGGTCAAAAACGAGTTGCAAGCGTAGTTGGGTGGTGGATTTGTACGAGGATAGCACATCACCGCCCGTCGTAAGATCCAAGAGAGGGAGAAGCCAGGTGCTTCCTTACAGGTACAGAGACAGCTCGTTTCTTCTAGAGCCGTGGAAACGGCCGCCACGGCCAACAAAGGCAGAAACAACGGCAGCCACGGTGGTTTCAAAGAAACGGAAGTAATTAAAGGTAAAAAAGACAAAAGGAAAGACTATTATTACAACAACATGTGAAAGTAAATGTGCAAAATGCTCTTACGGGCCTGGTAATTATTGTTCTGCCATGGGAATGCGAGGTTTCTGCGAAATTGCAGGGCAGATAACGAGATCGCTGCTCAAATGTGGGACAGTGATGGTTTTCAATTTTATTTTTTTTTGCTCTTTAACGTCTGGTTTAGTTTCCTAGCTAGTAGTGGTATGGCTGCTGTCATTTACATGTTTGGATATCGGCACGATGTGATGGTTATTGTGATTATAGATTTATTGTTTTATTTAAATTCAGTAATTAAATTAATCATCGCGTTGTGGCCATTACACCAATTCTTGAACATCGAAGTAAGCTGCAGACCTTTTCATGTAGTTTAAACTACAGAGGAAGTCGTGTCCATCGAAGTATGTTTCCTGGAGCTGTGGAGTAGAAGCTGCTGAAAGAATGGGCGATGAGTCGTTTCATGCTTTTTTCTTGAATTTTTTTGACCACCTTTTTGGGCTGCAGTTTTCCTAATTAATGACCAGAAAGCAAAACGCTAAAATCCAAGTCTTCTGCAGAAAAAAACGTGCCGCTGAATCAAAATCCAATTACTGATTGAAATATTCTTGCAAAAAATAAAGAATTATACTACTCTGTGAGAACTCTGTTGATTATTCGAATAAGATTTCTAAAGACAAGTCGTAGCCCAGTTACCGTTAACGTGTTCCTCCCGTCAAAAGGTCTCCCAAAATTTTATACATTAAAATAGTTTGGTTGATTGATGCCATGAATCCTATAACTATAATTGCTGGCTGCCTTTTAAAACATAAAATTATTTTATTGGATGAGGACTCGTGACCCCATCTTCTGTAATGCACCGTAGGACGCAAACTGGAAACAGCAGGACGGTGTAGAGTTGTTCCCTCGAAAACAATCTCCAGCTAGTTAATATAATTTTTCAAATTAAAGCAGTATTTATTAATTTATTTTTGAAAAATAAGTGGTTTAAAACCCAATCTATTCTATAAGGTTTCAGGCCTTAAATACAACACCTACATGTACAGGAGAGAAAAAACCCGAAAAAACAAGAAAAATAATTGAGAAAAACTGAATCATTAAAAATCTCAATTAAATCGATTAGATTTTTTAAGAAAAAACACTCCTGGTCTGATCCATTTTTGGTTTTTTTAAGCCAAAATCGGCAAACAGAAATCGAGCAGAGCTGAACTGATTTAAATTATATATATATATATATATATATATATTATTTCATTTCATTTCAAAATTTTGGTTGATTTCTTTTTGGTGTAATGGGAGAAGGGGAAAACTTGGTTAAAATAAAATAAAAAATTGGTTTTTTAAATAAAAAACCAAATCAAAATCAGTCAATTTAAACCAATTTTTATCTTGTGGATTTTCAGATAAAAACCAAAAAAAAAAATCATCACTAACTACAGGTTTCATTCCCACCTCTATGCGCACCTCACGCTGGTGGGATCAACGACGAGAATTGGACAGACAAAAGCACAAGATATAAGCCAACAAAGTAAACGAGGCAGTCAAAGAAGGTGAAGGGAGATGGAAGAAAGAAGAGTTACTTTATCACTTCATTGTGAATTGCAGACACAGGACGATGTGGTCGAGTTTGATTGAGTAGCTTGGCAATAACTTTCATATTACAATGCCATTCTCTCTCACCCCTTTCGTCGTCAAACATTTAATGCATGAAAATAATTCTAAAAACTGATTCTTTAAAGCAATAGAAGCTCATGGACTTTTGATTAGGTGATTATTTAGGATTCTGGCTATGTTTGACATTGTGATCGGAAGTGATCAAGAAAATATGTGATTTTTTTAATTTTAATTTTAAAAATAGTGTTTATAGATCATTTTGATGTGCTTGATGTTAAAAATATTTTTATATATAAAAACATCATTTTAATGTATTTCTAAACAATAAACACTTTCAACCATAATCGCACTCTCAAACAAACTTTTTAAAAATATATTTTATTCAAAATATATAATGTATAAAAAAATATTTTTGATATTAATATATAAAAATTATCTAATAACATTAAAAATGATTTAAAATAAAAATAAAATTATTTTGATATTATTATTTCAAAAGTAATCGCAATCGCACTCCCAAACAGATCATTTTTAAAAATATTTTTTATTCAGAAATATATAATGTATTAAAATACTAGTTTCTAAAATAATTTTTGATATTAATATATAAAAATAATCTAATAACATTAAAAAATAATTTAAAATAAAAATAAAATTATTTTAATACCAGACACCAATTCTCAATAAAAGAGTCAAGCCACAAGTCATGATTTGAAACCAATAGTTTTCAAACCCTGTTAAGTGGACCGGTGGGGGGATTGATTCTATTTTTTATTTTTGAAGAAATGAAAAGGTACCTTTTTTATAAAATAAAATAAATAGTCAACATGTTAATAGTCTTGTTTTTAACCGGATCAAGACACGTATAAAACCTCGATTTTTAATTGGATTAGTCAAGTCCCCCCTCAGCTCGAACAGGTTCAGATTTTAGGTTAGCAAAGTCTCCAATTAATTAATCAATCAAGTTGATCAGAATTTTAAAACAGTAGCTTAAAAACTATATATATAGTTTAAGCTTTTTAAATTGTTTTTATTTTAAAAATATTAAATTACTCATTTTAGATTTTTTTTATGATTCTAATGTGTAAATATATATATTATTTGATTTATATTCGACTAAAAAATATTCTAAATATATCATACGTAGCACCCGGATGAATCTCTCACCCTGTTTTCCTAACTCAAAAGAGTTTATTGTTTTTTTTTCCAAATTTGATAATCAAATTTCAGTAGAATATTAGTTTTTTTTTAAGAATATGGTCTGAAAAAACTAGAAGAGAAGTAGACTAATTACAAGGTGGTGATTGCTTCACACGAAATCGGAAGGAAAAAAAGAGTCAACAAATAAGGATTTCAAATATTATCGTGTTTGTTCATCCCAATAAAAAAACATTTTTCCCAGAGAATATCATTTCCTGTCCCATGACTCGGGTTGGGTATCAAAACCATCATGAGTTTCTTCCATGCAATAGGAAGCCCAGTAACAGCCCATCTGTCCCATGACTTGGGCTGGGTATTAAAACCACCATTAGTTTCTGGAATGCACTTTAAAAAATGGACTAGCCCACGTGTCCCATGATGTAGCCCGGGTATTAAAAGAGCCGACAACAAGCTAGCTAGTTGATTGAGACGGTTCCAGATTTGATACGAAGCCATTGAAGAGACTGAAAGCAAGCAAAAACAAGTTTGTTGTTTCCTAAGTGACTGTTTGGAGTAATTAATTGTGGCTGTTTTTAAAATATTGTTTATTTAAGAATGTGTTAAAAAATATTTTTGAAATTAATACATGAAAATGATGTAAAAACACCATTTTTTTAATTTAAAATATTTCAAAAACATGTGCTGTAAATCATTCTAATATATAACTTGTAGGGAAATGGCAGCGTAAATCATTACTTACGCAATCAGATTCGCAGCTGTGCAGGTTTCACACGCGCTGTGAATTTATATATTGATTTTTCTTTTTCCCATGTAATATTAGTTATTGTTTGAAAACAAAAAAGAAAAGAGAAATTAAGACAAAAATAATATGCTTTTTTCCCTTTTAATTCTGAAACATTAACCGATGGAAATTCGTTCAAGAATTTTCAAGAAATATATTATATAATATTTCAACCTTTAAATCTTTACTTTCAGTGAATTGGGACATCTAGCAAATAAATATTATAAATCTTTATCAGAGTATGATTTTAATTATTTATATTTAATTTCGAATATTTTTCTTGAAGTTACTTGACTAGAATTTTCCTGAGGCATCGCATCATCCTCTAATTATCGAAATCATGATTTTCTCACTATCCTTCGTAGGACAGTCAGAAATGGATTTCTTATCTTGAACACTCCATATGGGCTTTCCGGAATCTATGGGCTTGGAGTTGGGTTAGTGGTGTCTTGGGCCTGTTTATTGCTGGTTTATTAGCGGCGCCTTTCATCACCGCATCTATTCTGTCCTTGCTCCTCGTGCACCGATCCCTCTTGCCGGGTTGCCAGTACTAGCAGGAGTCATCCATGCATCCGAGCCGATGGAACCACACGGACGTAGAATTCTTGGAGTTCAGAAAATCAAAATCAATTAAGGCCTTGTTTGTTTCAAGGAAACTGAATTCCAGGAATTCAGTTTCCTCATTTTCCAATGTTTGACAACCTATTTGGAAAGTGAGTCAAAGGAAAGTTAATTCCTTAACTTTCCGGTCAAACTTGCATTTTGCTTTAGTTTATGGAAAGTGTTTTCCTTTCCTTATCAAAAGGAAAACACTTTCCGGAACTCAACTCATCAACTCTTCTCTTCCTCAGCCCTCTCTTCCCAATCAAAACCTGCTTCGGATAAAACCCAAATCAAAAACCCTAACTCTTCTCTTCCTCAACCCTCTCTCTCAACTCTCAATCGAGCTTTCTCAAGTCCCAACTCAATCGATCAATATTCTCTCAACTCAACCTTCCTAACTCTTCCTCGGAATCATCTTCGTCAGTCCTCAGCTCGTCAGAGTCAGAGTCATCTTCCTCAATCCTCACCTCAGTAACGCAGTCTCCTCAGTCCTCACTCCTCAGGTCAGTACCGTTTCTTCTGATTTTCTCTATTTATTAACTTCAGATTGAGTCTTTGGGATCAAGAATTAAATATATATTTAATAAAATATGGGCAAACGATTTTGGTTGGTGGGTTTGAGGAGGATTTGCATGTTGGGAATTCTATGATTGATATGTACATAAAATGTGGATTTTTGGAGTTTGGGCGAAAAGTGTTTTATGAAATGCCCAAGAGGGATGTGATTTCTTGGAAGGAGTTGATTTCTGTTTATGCGAAGAATGGGAATATGGAGAGTGCAGGCGAGTTGTTTGATGGACTGCCTGTGAAGATGATTTTTAAGAGCATATAAGAATCCTATCTATTTAGAGCAATGAGGATGATTTTTTACATACTGCAAATGTGATGAACAGATGGGCAACAAGGCTCTTTAGTAAGCATCTCCTAGACCCTCACCAAACAAACAAACAAGAGAAGTGTAAAATTTTCATAAAGAAGGAAATACCAATAATTTTCCAGGGTAAGGGCTGTCGGAGCTTAGGTAGGCATGTTCTAGCTATAAGTTACAAGCCTAGAAAACTCTGTTTTTAATAGCTTGATTCACAGGTCTTGTTAATTTCACTAGACTGATGAGCAAAGTTTGAAAATGTGTGAGCGTGGTCGGCATACTAAGCAAATGAAATTATACTTTGTCAATTGATACACATATTATGAATGAACAAGTCATCATAACACCAACGTCTATCTTGAGGGATAATTCTTGCTTGGATATTAAAGACCTATCCAATGCAGGAGAATAGTGAACTTTTGTCTCCAAAGCAGGATAATAGTGAACTTTTGCTTTGCAGGTAGAAGACAAAGGTTTTGTAATTTGCGATCCCGAGATGAGTTCCCATGAGATTGTTCGCAACTTTTCTTTTCCACTACAAAGTTCAAAAGGAGGAATGGAACATTAATACTTTGATCAGCAAGAATCTTGCCACAGAAAGACAAGGAAATAAAAGACAGAGAGACTCCAACAAAGCACGCAAATCGGATTTATGCCGATTGGCTTGATGATCTGCCATTAGTTCACACCTTGACAAACCAAGTGCAGAGTTGAGTTCGAGTGGAGACTACTTGTTTGCATTGCTTTCATGTTTTAGTTGCATCAATTTTTTTTTTTTTATGATTGTTATGTCTCCAAAATTGAAATTTTGTACCACAGGATGTTGAGTTGTTCAAAAGTCGTAGGAGATGAGGCATAGGATAGTTTTTCTCTGCCAAATAGGCCTTTTAGTTCTCATTTTCACCCCTTGTTTTCCTTCCATGATTCTTAGTTTGGAAACGAAATAAATGCTTTATTTGTAGCAATCGTGATTGACAGTGTAATATTTTATTTGAAATACAAGTCTTTGTTTTCTCCATTTGCTTTCATAGCATCAAAGCCACCTTGTTTGGATAGCATTGCACGACTTGTGCCAAGAGTATAGGAAATATGCACATGGAAACAATAACATAAAAGATAGTAAAAAAGAGGTAGATATTTAAGAGTATTCCAGACATCAACAATGGTTGAATCAAAAGTGTTTTTTTGGTGCACATGTACTTTCTAGAACTTAACTTTATCTGGCTTTAACACCCAAATATATAACTCTTAACATAAACTAATTTGGCTTTCTTAATATGAAAATAAATAAATTATTTTAAGCTTTTAAAATTGAATAAGTTTTACTTACAAAATATTTCACAATCTTATTTCTCTATAATATAATATGACATATATTGATATATTTTATAAAATAAGCTATGTATGAATATAGGATATAATAAAAAAATTCATCATCATACTTTTTAGATTTCAATTTTTTTATTTTAAGTGATTAAATATTTTATATATATTAGATAAACTTGAAAAAAAATAATTTATCAATAAATTATTTTGCAGTTCATTTTCCATAACACAAACAAACACCGGAAAGTGTTTTCCAGTTCATTTTCCATACACTGCCAAACATCGGAATTCACTTTCCGAGAATTCACTTTTCAGAATTCATTTTCCCGAATTCACTTTCCAAAGGAAACCACTTTCCAAGCAAACAAACGGGGCCTAAGTTACTGTTTGTAAATGTGGTCAACAACTTAACATTGTTTTTTAAAGTTATTTTTATTTATAAATATATTAAAATAATAATATTTTTTAAAAGAAATATATTTAATATTTGAAAATGATCTAAAAAATATTTAAAAATATAATTTTTTAAAATGTAATTACGAATATCAAATAATTGAATTATTAAAACAGTTAAATCCAAAAGCTGCTTCTGTCCATAGTTGTCAGGGGGGTTGACATGGTAAAGTACTTGAGCAAATAGACTATCATGTCAATTTGCAACTCAATGAGTTAATTTCATTATTTTTTTTCTATAAAAAATATTGTTTTTGATTCTATCAAGTTTAATGAGATCAACTTAAATTAAAATTTAATTGATTACCGTTTCTATCCTTTTGTAGTTCAATAATTGCCCATTAGAAAAGTTGGGTGTCACCAAGTGGGCCTCCTCTCTCTCGTGATAATTGATGTTGAGGAAGTGATTACAATAATTCAAACACAGAAAAACTTTTAATTTTTTTTTAAATTATATATATATATATATAATATTTTCGATACACAAACAAACATAATATATATATATATATATATAACAGCATTATTCTCCATGTATTACACATCATTTTTTCTTCAGATTTTAATTTTCGGCTCTTCATTATTGTCAACGTCAGGTTTCTATCCCGAGGTAAGCAACAATTTGGATTTTAATTGTGTGGCACTGCTGGCTGTCATCTCTGGTAGCATAATCACATGCCCTACCAAGTGGGCAGATTGTGGGGTGGGGGGGCAAAATATAATAATTCAATGCATCTGATAGCAATGCAACTGTGAACTGCACGGGCGATATATTTGATTCCAGATCACTGTGATTGAAACTTCAGGGGGTGTAGTTTATCGGTCAGATCTCGTGTTTATGTTTATTTTTTAGAGATTATCGGTTTTAGTTTTATTGGTCAGATCTCATGTTTATTTTTTAGAGATTATCGTTTCATAAACTTTAATGTTTTGGAGGGTTTAGCTTTATTGGTCAGATCCCATGTTTATTTTCTTAGAGATCATGAATTCAATTTCTATAAACTTTAATGTTTTTTAAGATTTATATGATCATTAATTTTAATATTAATGAGATTAATCAAGATATATATAAGTTGACCCGGATATCCTAATAAAAAAATAAAAGAAAGAAATTATTGTGATTGGGACACGAATTTGATTTTTGATTAGATGTAACTTCCTCATCTTAATTGTTCGAGAAATGCTATGGTCTCACATATAACTGTTTGCTGACTGGTTAAATGATTAAATATTATTTAAGAAATATTGCATGTGTCAATGCATGGTTATCCTTGAAATTATTTATAAAATTATTCTTTTTCAATTTTATTATTTGATATTAAATTGTTATCCCTTGATTTTTTAGGTTTTTTATTTTATTTTTGTTTATGTTAGGTTATCTCATATACGGGTTAATCAAATTAACTCAGGTTAATGAAGTTTTTTTTTCAATATTTTTTTATTTAATTTTTTTTGTTGAGTCCTTTTTTAGAGTTTTTTTTTAATCTTTGTCTCATGTCATGGGTGTCGAGTTAGTTGAATTAATTTTGGTTGACTCAAATTTTTTTATGGCATTGAAGTTTTTTTTTTAGTTTCATCATTTTATATTAAATTATTGACCCTTGAACTTCTTCTTTTTTATGTTAGGTTATATCGATTGTGAATTAGTTAAGTTGACCTAAATTAGCTCAGGTTTTCTTTATCAATGTCTATTTTAATATAATTTCAATTATTTAGTCAGTGTCGAATTAATCTAATTTGACTCAATTTTTTTCCCAATTTTTTATGACTTCGATTTTTAATTAATTTTATCATTTGATATTAAATCATTCATTCTTGAGATTTATTTATTTATTTATTTATTTATTGTCAGATTATCTGAAAAGCAAGTTAATAAAGCTAACCCAGATTAGCTTAGCTTTTTTATCATAATTTTATATTACGAGCTGTGGGTTGGTCGAGTTACCTCAAAATTTATTTTTCAATGTTATATTTTTTTGAAAGAAACAAATATATACTTTACCATTCAATTATCCAGTCCTGAGGTAGTGTGCTAGTAGAATCAACTTGGGTTGCATCGCCTGGAAATCCGTTTTTTATATTATGAAAAACTTGAGTTGATCTGTCGAGTAGAACAGGTAACCCATGTAGTGATTTTTTAAAAGTTATTATCCAAAAACAAGGCTTTGTTTGGCATTATAGTACGGTGCAGTACGAGGTGCTTTTAAGTTGATCATAACTTCAAAATTGTAATTTGATTTTTGTTGTTTAAACCTACTTTTCATCTCAAATTATGGTAAAAACTCGAGTTTAAGAAAATTACAATTTACACCCATGAAATATATATATATTTTTTAAATAATTATAGCTGTAAAAACTAGCACAATACCATATACACAGTGAAATTATTTTTGAACCCACTTTAAATACAAATATGGTGAGAAAGCAACTTGTATTTATATTTATATTTATAGTAGGTCGGTGGAGACCTGATAGCATTCACAAAATGATAAGTGGGATTGGGGGGAGGGGCGGTGGACAGTATTCACCAATTAGCAGGAGAAACGTGGATTCGAGACAACGCACCCATTTGGCAACGTGGTGCGTTCCATGTTTGCCAAACGGGATGACATTTTGGTGTTTGGTAAAAACTAAATACCATTTTTTTAGGCATGGGACCCACCTTATTTAACACTCGAACGGCGTTTCTTCAAAAGCACCTCCAAGGTGCTTTTGAAACGGCGTTCAAAACGACGACTTGTCCCCGTTTCTCTTCTCAAAGTTTCTCTTCTCAAAAAAATCAGGGCAAAAATCCTCCTCTCATCTTCTCCTTTTCCCTTTCATTTACCTTCTCATCAATTTCAATTAAAACACAAATAAAAAAATCAAAAAAAGTTTGAAAAAAGAAACCCACTAACCTGTTCAATAGTTCTGGCCGATCTTGACAAGCAAAATCGAACCAGGTGGTTTCTATCTTGCTAAAAGCAAGAAACAATGATCAAAATCCAATTAGAAAAAAAAACTCAATTAATCTAATATATCTAGAAGAAGACGAAAAATAAAACAGAGACAACCTTACCTTAATCAAAGAGATAGAATCAATCGCAGGTTATTATCGAAGAAATCGATACCAAAGAAAGAGGGAGAGAGATGAAGAGAGAAATTTGGTTATATCCAGAATTGGTTATATCCACGTATTTATTTAGGGTTGGGGTTTTTTATTTGGTCCTATTACTTTCTTTAATAGGTTGATTTTTAAGGTTTTTTTATTTTAAATGTATTAAATATTTATTAAAAAAATAATATGTATTTAATATCTATATATAAATAAAAACAAAAAAAATATTTTTTTTATTAATTAGAAGATCTGAAAAATCAATAAATTCTCAAAACATTGTTAGACGATAATGTCAAGCATAAAATTGTTTGATGAGAGAATGAAATGATGTTTCCATTTTATTTTAAGTATTCATATTAATATAAATTGTTATTTATTTTTAAATTTATTTGTAGAAGTTATATATATATATACATATATATATAGGTATAAATGTATGTATAAATGTGTGTGTATATTTCCATGTCCTTTTAAGTAATTTTACAAGTTAAAAGCAGTTTGTAAAGTTTGGAAACCAAACACCCAAAACTGTTTTTTCTTCAACCTCCAACTCAACCACAGTTTTAACCAAACACTTAACTGCTTTTTTTGAACCACAGAAAAAACGCTTTTTTTGAAACTCCATTTTTTCAACCTCAACCGCAACAGCAACCGTAATACCAAACAGGCCCAACATCATTAGCCACC